>JARHVA010004484.1:492500-1092500 GCA_037957365.1 Torreya grandis
TAGTGGATTTTATCTCCCATGAGGGTTTTCCACATATGTGATGTTTTATCTTGTTTTATGATCATATGATTGGTTCTTAATGCATTGTTAGACCACTAAGTTACTTTGAATGATTCATGATTAGTTAAGGATAATTGATTAAAAGTTTTTAAAGACTAATTCACCCCCACCCCAAATCATTGTGATTCTAAAAGTTGGTATTAGATATATATCCTTTAAAGTAGGCCTAATAGCTTGAAGGTGATCTTAATAAGCACAAGATTTCTAGTGATCATGTGAAACAAGATAACATGTATGATGAAGAAGTCAACTATGGCAGTGAAGAAGGATAAACTAAAGTAGACCTTGAAGCTAAGATCATAAGTGCCCTAGATGATTTGGAGCATCAAAATAAGAAGAAGTATGAGTTGAGATCTATGGTCAAGGATCTTAAGGAACAAATATGTACCTTGAAGATTGACATGGTCTAAGAATCTAAAAAGGATGAGAAGACCATCAATGATATCAATAATCAATTAAAAGGTGTCAATATAAGGGTTAGATCAAAAGAATTTGAGTATTATCAATTGAAGATACAGATATATTCCTTAAAGGTTAATCATGAATAACTCATAGACAAGATGAGAAAATTTGAGAAAACATGTGAGAAGATAGAACAAGTCAAGAGTACCGACATGGAAGTCAACATGAAGAGACCAATTAGGTAACCCAATGCAATGAGGTATTCTAATTCTTTCAATGGTTATTATTTTTCTTATCATATCTTTGGTCATAGAGAAAGTTATTATATAACGGTCTCAAGGGATGAGTTATCATGGGACCATGGGAGAAGGAGTGATCAATCAAGAGGTAAGTACAAAAATGTTGTTTTCTATAATTATCATAATATGGGGCACATTACAGGATTATATCCTAATATAGTTAGAAGTTACTCAAGACTTAACAAGGGATATGAAGCTCCTAGAGTGCATAAAAGGGTCAAACATTGGTATGGAAGCTAAAGAAAGTTATGACTAATCATATTGAGCATAAAAGTCAAAATGGATTATTTTCTAAGATAGAGGAAGGATCAAAAGTGAAGGAATGTTAAGAACACTTGTTATATTCATGTATTAACAAGGCAATCAGAGAGAAGAAGGATGAGAAGGTGGATAAGTTAAATACTTTAGTCAACCCTAAGTGGATTTTAAGGAGGGACTATCACTCTTATGATTGCAAGATGCCTAAGAAGAGTGGTTTGGATATCTAGGAATCTCTTGAATTCATGGAGTTTTGAGATCCCTATGGAAAGGAGTGAATCCATTAGGCTTCATAGAGACACTCTTTTATTAGTAGAAGCATGATGTTGTAATCAAAGAAGGATTCATCTTGAAAGGATTCCAAGTTGTATGTGTTGTAAGGTATGAGTTGTTTTCTTTGGAACTTGTATGTACATGACAAGGTGAAAGGAGTTTTGGTTGGTATGAGCATTGATTTTAGAGATAAGTTCATGAGGATCCATGGTATGGAATGTAAATCTAAGCATAGGATTATGTTTAGAGACATATGGAATATGGATTGGTTTGCAGGACCAATATGGTCATAAAGACAAGTTGGATGTTGTTGATAGATCTAGAAGAGTGATGAAATAGTTTGTAGTTGATTATCATATAGGTAAAGTAAGAGGTAATAAAAAATATAATTGTACTCAATATATTGTATACATCATGTTGGAGATCAAAGTGAGTTGGTTAAGTCAATTTACATGACTCAAGGAATATGAATCATGAGGATACATTATATACAGTTTCACTATTGATCAAATACGTCCAAGGAGGGCATAACACAAGAAAAGAAGTGAGAAGTCTAAAAGTGCAATTAAAAACCTATCATTGGTAGAATAAAATAAAAATCATACTTTTGATATGGGAAGGGTTACTAGTGTGATCTAGTGATAAAGGTATTATATACATGTTGAGAATTGTCTATGAACCCTGATGACTCATATGATGAGAAAAAGATGTGAGGAAAAAGGGAAGATAATAATATGATTCATTATATTTAAGAGCATATGAGTAATGGTCTATGTCATAAAAGGTATGAAAAAACATAAACACAAGCTGAAGAATATGGCCTAGTGAGTGATCAAAGGTTTATATCAGAGACAAATCATTTGAAGTATGCATAAAGATAAGGGGAGCATGTTTCTAAGAATGGTTTCCATATTGTGACTCAAGGGGAGAGTGTGGAGTTAGGGGTAACTTTGTAACTCTGTGTTTTAAAAGTGTCATGATAGTGATGTAGAAGTCATAAGAAGCATGGTTTCTTCAGGAACAGTTCAAGTATTCCATAAGTTATCTACAATAACTGGTATGAAACTAAGGTAAGTTTTTATCAGCATTTCATTATGTTTTTTACTAATGTTCAGGTCCAAAGATTAGATGGCATTTTTTGAAACAACCTTTATCATTAATGTCAAAAGGGGGAGAATGAATAGATGGGAAAAGGACCATTTTAAAGTATTTTTAGATTGTAGTGTGTTTACCATCAATGTGTTTTCCATCAATGAAAAGTGGGGAGTTTGTTGGCATGCTTTTGTCATTGATGTCAAAAAAGGTGTATCATGTCAAGATTTTATTATCATTGATGTTAAAATTGATGTCATGGTTTATGTCAAAAGTGACAAAGGAGAAATGGAAGTATATGATATGTCAAGGTACATAAGAGTGTGATCACGAGAGTTTTCATGAGTAAGGTTATTAATGAAAGAGAGAGAGTTACATGGATGATAATTTTCATGAGTGTTGTAAGCATGGAAGGTATAGGTCATGAAAGATGTTTGAACACAACTAATGTCTTCACAAGAAGCATAGTGTATGAAGAGGTCTATACAAGTCATTAATGTCATGATATGAAGAGGTATGTGTAGAGGAATGTATGTGAATAGTGTGGCATAATAATTACATGAATATTTTTAGGGTGATCCATTTGAAGGAAGCATAATGAAATTAGTGAACAAAGTTATGTGATTTGGCAATGAGCACTGAGAGAGATGTCAATTCATATGTAGCTTGGTCATGTGGTTTTAGGTCTGTATGAGGTTGTGGATATTGTTATCATCAGAAAGAGAATGGTGAAATGATATGAGTGTGTTATGATGTCTTATGTTTTCTTGTTTGATTTTTTTTGAGGTCATGACATGGAAAGAACATATCAAGGTGTGAAGTGTATTGGAAGCTTGAGCCTAGTCATGGCATGATGAAGGTATGAGCTAGTGAAATGATGAGGTGAGTTATCTCAGTGATGTGAGAGGTTGTAAAGGTTTAATAAGCATGATAATAATATGTATATATATTATAAGTGTTTAAAAGTGATTCTTTAAAGGTATGTCTTTCAATCTTGGTTTACACCTAGACCATTCTTTATCCCTGCATAGCCTAATGAGGCATGAGGATCAGATTTCAAGGAGAATGTGTGAAGGATATCATGGAGAGAGGTAATTCCATTTTTTTCATGAGTGATCATGAAGTATGAGGTCATTATTTTTAGGAAAAGAAATGAAAAATGGTTTTGAGTTCTCTCGAGTGCACATGATGAAGGTATAAAAACTTGATAAGGACTTTAAAGTGTTCATTGGTATGTGTAACCTATGCATGGGAATCTAAGATATTAAGGATAGATTGGAAATGGTCCTATCTAAGATCTCTAGGAATTATTTTTGGATTTAAGGGGTAGTCCTTTAAGAACAATCATTAACACCAAAACCTGTGTTAAGCCTCCCTAAAACCCTAATAAGGACCTGATGTGGAAGATATTATTCAAATAAGATCATAATGGACTAAAATGTATATAAAAGATATTATATCATGTTTTAAGCTTTCTTAGGTACCTCTAGGTGGTGGTGGTTAGTCAGATGAGAGAGAAAATGCACAAATATTAGCTTATTTGTCAAGAAGGTATTGTAGATCTCAAAATTTGCATTGATCAAAGTAAGAAAATGGATGGAATAAGAAGATATAGAATCATAATTAATGTCCATTATTATTTATTGATAGTTTCAACCCTTAAAATATCCTAAACTTGTCTTCCAAATTAGCTAGTGGTAGATATACCTAATGGTGTAAACAGTGAAAAACCCAGGGAGAAATGAGAAGATGGATTTAAGGATCTGAGCATGTAATATTGATGAAAATAAGTGCATGAATAGTTTATTTATGAATTTTAAGTAATTTTAATACTTTTAATAAGTTTTTTACGTTTGTGAATATGGTGAAAACATTACTCACAAGTTGACATGTCTAGTTTAGATAGGATAATGTTATATTAGGTCAGGAAATTGGTCTATAAGACCAATATTTGACATTAGAACATATGATATTTCTATCTGAGAATGGTATAGAGATCTCATTGGATCATTTACATTAATTATAAGTCATATAAATTGTCAACATATGTATTGGAGGTCTAAGTCACCATAATTATGTTTTGAGTATTCTGAGAGTTCTGAGTGAGTATTTTGATGAGTTGATATTGAAGCATTAAGTTCTAAATGAAAGGGTATGATGAATTTGGTAATGACCCTAAGATCATGTAAATTTTTTATATGTATTTTTTTATCATTTTTTTATTTTATTAAGAGTGTTTGAGCTTCATTCTTGCAAGATATATTTTTGACCATACACATGCCTAATAGGGCAGTTTGTCCTAAAGAATGTTTCAAGGTATGAACAAAGGATGCAGATCTAAAAAATAATTGAGGAGTTCATAATACTTAAATATTTAAGTTTTTTAATGGTTTTTAGTGGTTGGATAAATTCATATGGGTCCAATAAGATCAAGTCTTAGTATTAAGAGAGTAGACCTAATGAAGTAGGTCTCCATAAGACCTAAAGGATGAGTAAGACCGGTATTGATCATTAATCCATATTGTTATATATGATCAAAGATTATCTTAGGGTCATAAAGTTATTGTAAACACTATTTTTATGTCCTTATTACATTAAATTAAGGTAATCAAGCATGAGAGAAATAAAATAAACTTTTGGTACTCATGAGCCTAATATGATAATGAACTACAAAGAGTGTTCTTATGAAGTGGTTGGACCTAAAATGTTTTGTAAATATTGGAGAGTGTTAAATGGTGTCCATTTGAGTTTTTTTAAAATAATATTTAAGTCTATGGAGGTTAAATGGTTCTACAGGATCAAGTTTACGTGTTACTAGATAGACCTAATGCAATTAGGTCTCCATGAGACCTAAAAAAGAAATGAGGCCTAATGGAGTTGTTGTAGACATAAAGAGGTCCAAAGGTCATTTTAATATTGTTCATAAAGTTATATAAGACTTATTATATGTCTGAACTAAGAGTTTGAAGGTGTATGGTTGACCAAGTGGTATGTGATCATGATTGGTATATATACAAGGCAATTTAGGCCTATTTGTGTATGCAAGTAATGAATGAAAAGTGTGCTGCATGGTTGAGAAGAACAATGCATTGAAATGAGTTGAAAAAATTTAGAGGAAATCATATAATAATTCATTATTTTTTAAGTTTGTTTACGTCAGTGATGCATTATCTAATTAGAGTTGATGTGGGCTAGATAAGTAAAGAAATGTGTGTGCAATGATTAAGCAAATGGATTGATTAATCAATGCACCTAATGAGGTTAGGTAAAATTTTATAAACCATAAATAGATACAAGATAATTATTTCATGAAGATCATATAGTTTTTCTACATTTGAGAATCAAGTTCATATAACCTATTTAGTCTTGAAGAGGGCTTGTTGAGAGAAAAAACGTAGAGGCAATTTTAAAAGAGATCAAGTGGAGTAGAGTTGAAGGAGTGATCATTGATTATTGAGAGGTTATCAAAGTTTCATAAAATATTTTTTCATAATGTATGATAGCATATAGAGTATAAATATAGCTAAGTGGAAGATTAGAATAAAGAATGTTGATTAGCTAAGTTAGTGCTTGGTCAAAAAGGGAGTTGAAGTTTCCTTATAGGTTAGTGCTTGAAAAATTGGTCTTGGTTGAGATAGTGCTTGGTCAAGATGGAATTGGACCTTAATTGAAGGTTTATTCTTACATAATTATCCTTCAACTGATTTTGTGCTTAGTCATAGGGGTTTGTAGCCTCCTAGCAAGTGGGTGCTTGCTAAAGTCAAGTAGGTGTTTGATAAATCATGGGTTAGTGTTCCTTGCTGGGTTGGTGCTCAAATAATTGATACATTATCTTATAGGGAAATTTTTCCAAGATTTGTTTTGGTGGGTTTTATCCCCCATAAGGTTTTCTCACATATGTGATATGTTATCTTGTTTCATGATCATATGATTGGTTCTTAATGCATTGTTACACCACTAAGTTACATTTAATAATTCATGATTAGTTAAGGATAATTGATTGAAATTTTTAAAGATTGATTCACCTGCCTCTTAGTCATTATTCTTCCAATACCCTATTTTATCCTATTTTCATATTATTCACAGGGAAAACACATCTATAGGTTTAAATTACTGAAGAAGGAACCCATGAGCTATATTTTCCAAGTTGTAAGATAGATCACTATTGTACTTGCTTATCACATCTTGCATGATTCACACACAAGAAAACATGTAGGGGAGAACTACATCAGTCTAAATCCCTCTTTAGATTATAGTATATGGAGGCAGTTCTCATTAATATATGGATCTTTTGGGTTAGATCAACATTGTGTGCCCACTAACCCTTTTTTTCCCAAAGTCACTATGAAAATTAACAACTAGGGTTTTACAAATTTACGAGGAATAAAATTCCATGACCTAGATCTAAATGTACTAGAGTGAAGTTGAATGTATAAAAAAAAACAATCCATGTGGTTGCATCCTTTTCTAACAATTATTCCATATAATACACTAATGTTAAATATTGACAATAACATCAACATAATCATCCTAGGCTAACATTAGTGTATTTGGCTCTAAAAAATCCAATCTATAATCTAATGACTATTATATAATCATCTTGTAGTCTACTTTATACATGTTCCCTATCCAAAACTAAAATATCATTAAAACAAGATAAGTACATTATTTCTTTGTCATTTACACATACAACATAATTATAATTACTATTTTTAGGATTACTCAACATAAGAAATTTAGTATATGTTATATCTAAGTTTAACACCCAATTATCCTATTGTAGATCTGATTATCACCATTGTGAATATTCATTTCTATATACCCCATTAATAGTAGTCTAGGTAATATCAAATTAGAAACAAACATTTTAGGGTTTAACATATACATGAATATTATACAAGTAAGATGTATAGGGGAATAAGAACAAACATACTAGAAATTGTGTAGTAAAGGAATGGATAAATTTAGGTTGGGGTTCAACAATAAAAATGGATGTAAAAGGACTATCACTCAAAAATAAATAATAATTCCAAGGAAATAATGTGGAATGGTGAGAAGGGATTATCAAGAAACTAAAATAAGATGATCAAGGACTATCAAGTAGGGAAACAATGCTAAAGCACTTTGATGTTCTAAAATTTTACCTACAAAGATGTATTGATGATGACCAAATATGAATAAATTTTTGAACTAAATTTTTAATCCACTTGTATTACCTATAGGTTGTAATAAATATCAATATGGTAATAGGATATGGGATAAAGGACCATTATTGACTCAGGAATGGAAACTGGGAGGAAGGGGAATGGGAAAGGATGTGAATGGAATGTCCCTAAATAGGGGATCTCATAGACAACATTTAAACAAATGAATCATAAAATAAATTTAGTTTCATAATTTTCATGGGATAATCTAAATCTTTTCTATATGGTTTATCCAACTTCTATATTTGAGAACCCTAGTTTATTAAGATAATAAATAGACCCAACCAATTTAGCTCAAAATTTACTTTTTTTTCATGATTCACATTGATGGTTTTTTAATTATATTTCAACACAAGATTACCAACATAAAAATCCCTTGAAAATATGTTTTTTATAACTATGACATATCTAATTATGATATGATTTAAGATGAATCAATGCAATTAAGATGATTCTCATCCAAGATTTCCAGCTCTCACAGGTGGGTGTCTCTATATTGCTCATCATCAATGATACACTATAATGAAATACGTAGAGAGGGAAATTAAATGTTAATAAGAATAATAAATTTAGAGATGAAGACTAGGGAATAGTTTTTTTCACTTTTAGGCATGCATATATTAGTATGATAATCCCATAAAGTAGGGAATAATTGTAATTGCCAATTTTAGCTAACATAATTGATGATATTCTTAAGAATTATAACAATAGTCTAATTAGATATTTCAACTTGGCCATTACCTTGAGGGTAATAATGAGTTGACCATCTATGTTTGATATGGAATTGTGCATATATATCTTCCACATCCTTGTTCTTGAATTATTTTTCATGATAACATATAATGGCAAAGGGAATGCCGTAATGGTAAATGATGGGATTCAAAATGAATTTGGATAATAGTTACTATTTATGTAAGTGAGAGGGATTATTTGCACCCACTTAGTAAAATATTTAGTGGTGGTCAAGATATGCTTATGGCCATTTGAAGTAGTGGTGTTTATCTTACCTATGAGATCAAGACCCCATGTATAAAATAACCAAGGATATGTGATAGGTTGAAGAAATCATGAAGGATAATGAATTAGATTACCATGTTTTTGATAATTAAGGCACTTCTTGACATATGCACAATCATTTAATTCCATTATGGGCCAACAATACCTTATTCAAGGGAGTTTCTTATTAAGGACCATTCCACTTGTATGGGCCCCACAAATCCCTTTACACACATTTTAAAGTGATAATTAAGATTCACCCAAGTTAAAATAATGAAGTAGCATCCATAATATCCTCTATGATAGAGATTTCATTTGAGTAATAAGTAACATGATGCATTATGAAAGAAGGATTTTTATTGAATTCATGATAGGTTAATAGGAAGAATGTGGTATTAGAGCTAGGTGTATAGATATTTGTTCCAAGGGGAATTAGGACCAATAATATCACATACCATCTATGAATTTGGATGAATATAATATAGACTAAGATTATTTTCAATGAGGAACTAATATTCATGGATGTTATAAGACATTTCTATCAATGACCTAATATTAGCCATTACATCTATCAATCTATTATTGGCTCTTCATATTTTCTCAAATTATATCCATTCAAAATTTTGTTTGAGACTATCAATCATGCCTTTGTATGTTTGAGATTCTCATCTTTGGTTTGATATTGATCTCTAACTTGATTGATAATCAATTTTGAATCTTTGTAGACCACCAACTATTGAATTTTCAATTGTATTGTGAGGTGAATTCCTGAAGTGAGTGAATAATTTTATAATATATTATTGGCATAATGAATCAAATGATTGTTCCTGAACCATGGTACATGAAGGAACTATTGGCCATTTTTGGCCCACATACCAAATTTGCATGAATGCAGTGTAGTTTCCTGAGATCAAGTATGGATTAAGGCTTGGATAGGATTTTTGGATGAATTAATGGACCAAATGGATCTTACAGAGTTTAGATCTTTTGAAAACACTTTGAGATTTCTTAAAAGTGTATATTGTCAATTTCTAAAGGGCAAGTCTACAATTGCAAAGAGACCCTATGGGATGTCAAAAGTGATTGCTTTAAGTATGTAAATATAAGTAATCCATCTAGTTCTTCATTATGTTCATCTAGGCATCTTGGGTCTAGTGGTGTAAACATTGAGTGGGAAGTTTGTTGATGTTATATCTCACACATGTGGATGAGTCAATGAAAATTGGTCATATGGGTTTGTTCACTTTTGTGACAAGTTTATATGCACTAAGTTTTAGATCATCTACCAAAGTGTGGTATAATTTAATCATGATCAAAGTGGGATCCTTAGTTATATTTCACTAAATTTTCCATACTTAGCCAAATGAGCTCGACCATTGCCAGGACATAACACAAAAACATTTAAACTAGCCAAATTGTGCATTAAATATATTCACTTAAAAGGCTCTCAGGATCATAAGATCAAATGGGTTTGTTCATTTTGACCTCAAGAACATCTCTTGAAAATTTTGTGCTTCCATAATTCTTTTGCTTCAATATCCAAGATTTAAAAGTTGGTAAAAGGACATAAGACATTCATGGAGATGTTAAGTTTTAGACAAGGCAAAGGAAATCTATTTGAGCTTAAATTTGATGGTCATGCAACCATTAATGATGGTCACATGAATTTAATTTTATGGGAGTGATGACATAATTTTTAAGATCATGAACTATCCATTGGATTTCAAATAATGGGTCCTAGTTGATCTAATGATTTGTGTTGCATTATACATTCATATCTAACGGTGAGTGAAAGTCAAAGGGTCAGTTAATCTCAAAGGCAAATGTGTACATGAGAATTTTCAATGATGCCTTAAATTGGAATAATATCAATGATTCATGGGTATTCATATATATTTATATTGATGAAGTGAGTTATGTCAATGTGTCAATGAGTTGAGTTAGATTTCAACAACCAATTAGAGCAAAGGCGAGCCCATGATTCTTGATAGAATTTGAGAATTTATTTTTTACCATGGATAGTAAGGTTTTTTAGGGTCATCTTGATGCCATTAAATCTCATTAAAAAATAATGGAGTAGTTTAATTAATGTGGTAGGATATAAATAATATATGGGACTATCATTGGAGATAAATATTGATCTCTAATTCAACCTTTCATGACTTGTAGGGTTCATTTTTGTGACTAGTTCACCATTTTTTTAGGAGGATCCATATATAATGAACTTTTAGCTCCAATAGAAATAAAAAGGGTCTTTTTGGACTTATTTAGATCAAGGAAAAGGATATACAGTCTATAGGTCTATATTGTTATGAAAACTATAGGAAACCCATTAAGATTAGATTAGTTTTCCACCTATAAATGGACCTATGATCCAAACATGAAGACAAAGTAGTGATATGATTAATGAAAAAGGATATCAATCATTTAGCATGGCCATATTCATAAAATCCATCCATCTAAAAGTAACAAAGCCATGATCCAATCAGATTCATGAGCATGAGATTTTGTCTTCAAGTGAGAGATGACGTAAAAGACCAAGGAATGGTCTAGCATTGTGAAATATAGATAGGAGCATTCAATGCATCATTAAAACATTTGGGGATTTTCTCACTCAACAATCCATGGGTAATATCTTGATTGATCAAAGGGTGGTGGCTCAAGTTTAATTAATGACCCAAGATAAGGTGTTCTTTTCAAATTATGTGTTCTCAGATAATTTATTTCTCTCTCTCTCTCTTCTCATATATATATCTTGGTCTCATTATTATTAAAGGGGTTCTCATATATTATAATTTATAATTTAGTTTTTTGAGACAAGGATACTCATTGAAACTCTTGTAAAAGTGTGCTCATTTGATATGGTTAAACGTTGTCAAAATATTATAGGAACTGCCTTTTGAAGTAATAGGATCAACTCTCTACCTATCTTTTATTTTTAATTAGTGTTTAATATGCTTGTGTATGGTAAACTCGTGAGTGAGATTCTTCCTAGTATATTTTCCTTATGCTTGCCTCTTTGAATGTGTTTTCAAAATAATTTTTAGGTCTAGACTAGTGTTCTATTTGGAACCTCTTCTATGAAATATTTATGCAACTAGTGAGATTGTGAGATTGAGTAAGCCATAGTTTTCCTTTGATAATTTAGTGCATGTTCAATCTCATGTAAGTGTCCATTCAACTTTGGTCTATCACCCTTTTATATTTCTTAGGAGCCCTAATCTTCTTTCTACCCCTTTTCCCTATGAGGCATTCATTTAACATTAGTTTTAGGTGAGCATCAAGAGGAAGATGACCTTCTTTAGAGGTTAAATCCCAACATAGGTTACAAAAATCTTGGGTTTATCCCAATATTATAGATTATTTGGAGAGAGCTTGAATAACCCTCTTCAAGGGTGTAAAATAATCTTATAATAGTTTATGGCATGCCTAGTGGGAGACACTTATTTTAGAAGGAAGATTGATCAAAGTTGATAATGGTTTGATCAAATTTATACTAGTTAATTTTAAAAACAACATCTAGTGAATCAAGCTTCATCTCATGCCAAAAGTGACAACAAGGTCAACTTCAAGAGGTATTCCTTTTGATTTTATTAAACTACTTTAAAACTCAACAAAAAGACAAAGTTTCTCTAATACTCATTTTTAAGGCCTACCCTTGAAATAAGACCCTTATTAACCCCTTACATAGCCATGACAGTCCCTAGATATTTTATGAATTTTAATTGCCAAATCCCTCTAATCCTTACTCACTATGATTCTATCCCAATTTTATCCCTTAAAAGTGTTCTCTATTACATTAGAGACCAAGTTATAACTATTAGAGTTGTTGTTAGAATCCAGATATGCGAATGCAATGGAGATGTGATCACACAAAATGAAGCAAGTGCACACACATAGATGTTAAAGCAATTTGAAATTATACAAGAAGATAAATTGCATAAGACAAAATAGGAGAAAACCCAATATTTGATTAACATGAGATGGCCAAAGTGAGGAATACATATAGGAGAGCACGTAAGTAACTCCTCCACAAAAGGTAGTCAAGGCACCCCAAGAATAGACTGTAACTCCTCCATGAAAGGTGGTGACAAGGTGCTAATAATAGAGAAGTAACTCCCATCAAGGGAGTTACTTATGGCATTTTTATGACACCTATGACACATCTATGACACACATCTCCACTAAGCTAGCCTATCCCACAAATGTAGGAAAATTCCATGTATGTACAAATATAATTTCCCTAATTAAATAATAGGGAAAAATAAAAACCTACACTAATACCCCCCATAAGTGAGCTTAGGTGGGCAGTGTGGAAATATAAAATGGGTCCCAACAACTAGGCCTGATGAGGTACCCATGTACAAATGCAATCTCCCATAAGATAGTGAAAAGGAGAAAACCCGTAGGAAAAAACTCCCCCCCCCCAAAAGAGAGACATAAAAGAAATGACGAGGCTAGAAGGCCCCCCCTAAAGATGATGATGCTACAGATGTAGACCGCACCCCAAGAAGAGCTTGTAGATGAATGAACTTGCTCTCGGTGAAAGGTTTGGTGAAGATGTCTGCAACTTAATCTAAAGACTGGCAAAATATCAAGTTAATGACCTAACTATGAATAATCTCCCAAATGAAATGCATTTGAATCTCTATTTTCTTGGTCTACTAGTGCTAAACTAGATTCCTACAAATCTGAATGGTACTCTAGTTGTCACAATAAATGATGGTGGGCTGCCTGATAGGAATGCCAAACTCAGAAAGAATCCCTTGAAGCTAAAGAGCCTAAGTAGTTGCATTAACAGCTCCCTTGAACTCTGCCTCTATGGATGATATAGCAATAGCATTCTGATTTTTGCTAGACCAACTGATAGGACCAAAACCTAGAGAGAAACTATAATTAGAAGTGGACTTGCGAGTCTACGAATCGCTAGCCTAGTCTGAATCTGTATATCCAACCAAGTCAACCTCTATGCCAAATCTATAATGAATCCCATATCTCTGTGAACTCTTTATGTAATGCAAGATCCTCCTAGCTACTTTCCAATATAGCTCATGAGGTTCCTACAGAAATCTAGAGACAAGTCCTATTGTATATGATATGTCAGGCCTAGTGTGAGTCAAGTAGATGAGACTACCAACAAGTTGTCGATACCGAGTGGCATCAACCAATGGTGAAGAATAGTCAACCTCAAGCTTGACTCTTGATAGAAAGGGAGTCAGAGATGGCTTGCAATTAGCCATGTGAAACTGAGCCAATAAGTCAATAGCATACTTAGGTTGTGCAAGAGAAATCCCTGAATCTGACTGTGAGATCTCGATGCCAAGGAAGTAGTGCAACAAGCCCAAGTCTATCATGTCAAATATATCTTGGAGAGATGACTTCACCACTGCAATAGCTGATGAAGAACTCCTGTTGATCAAAATTTCATCAACATATAGAACCAAAATTAGGAGCAAATCATCCTACCACAAGAAGTAGACATTGGGGTCAGAATGGCACCTAGTGAAACCCGCTATGAGAAGGAAGGAATCCATCTTAGAATACCAAGCCTGAGGGGCCTATTTGAGGTCATAGATATATTTCCTAAATCTGCATACTAAGGAAGAATCTTGAATAAATCCTGGTGGCTGCTCCATCTCCTCCTCTAGGTCTCCGTGAAGAAAGACACTCTTCACATCCATCTAGTTATCTTATACAACCCTTTGCTTCTAATAATGATTGAAATTTTAACCTTCCATTCATGATAGTTGAAGGGTTTAAGTTGAAAAGAATCCATTTAAGCTGAATTTAGGTGAAGTTGTGTTGATTGCAAGTTGTGAATTTATGTAAAAAAGAGAATGAAAGCGAAGATTTGCAAGTTGTGAAAAGCAAACACACCCCCCCAAAATGTTGAGGCCCCCCAAAATATGCAATTGCATGCTCAAAAGACATCGGGCTTAGCTGAGAATGTGTCTTAGAGCAATCAGTGCAAGACTCTAAGTAAACAGGATGTCGGACTCAGCCGAAAATGCGTCTCAGGAGACCCAATTTTTTGGCACTTTATAAAGTAGTGTGTTTTTAATAAATAAGAAGCCTGAACTATGGATAATTGAATTAAAAACACTTTTTCAAAAAATGGCACCCAAATTTGAGCTACTATTTGCAAGATATTAAAGATTCAATTTCCCGTAAACTAGTGTTTTTGTAAAAAAATAACACTAAAACATTAAAAAAATACCTATTTTGAGAGAGAAAGTGGCCTTCCAACCACTCATTGGATTTAGCACAGAGCAAGGAATTCAAAGGAGGTCTTTGTGAGGGAGAATTGGCCTATTGCCAACCTAGGCCTCACCCTTCGTCTTCATAGGTTGAAGATACAAGTTTTTTTTAAAAAAAAACCTCTAAAATGCTTTTTTTTTAATGCTAATTTCAAATTTGAATTTAATTCAAAAATCAAATGACTGATTTTAGATCAAAAAATTATTAAAAGCAGATTTACCAATCAGTAAGAGAGGGTGGGCCCACCAAATCGGGCATTGAAAACCTAAAAAGGAGCACCATTTTAAAAAAAAATAGTTCTCCACTACGTCACCACATGCCATTTGCATGCTAGATGCCGTGACTATCTACTTGGCATGGCTGATGCTTGGCATGGCTGTCTGATGGCGTTATAATGTTTAGATGCGTGACCAGAAGCCCAGGCTGTGACTGTCAGCTTGGTGTGGCTGATGCTACTCCTCCCTCTCCTCGCTCCCTACACATAACAATGGCACCCGAGCTGAAGCATAAAAATAAGGTGTAGAAAAGTGGCTGGAGGTGGCAAGTCAGCATAAGGCAAAATAAGGTGCAGAATCCTACAATCAAGCAGGTCATTGTTGCCAAGCCAACTGCTAAACCAGTCGCTACAAAGAAGGTTGTTGGAAGACCTGCAAGGATGCCTTCCATTACAAATCTTGCACTTGAAGTTGCTACTGTGCCTATAAATATTGAAGAGAAGACATCCAAGACACCTAAAGGCCAAGGATCCTAAGGAAAAGATAAAAAAAGAACACAAGAAATGATATTGAAAGTTTGTTTATTTCAGATCAGATCTAGAAATAAAAAAATAAAGAGAACTCTACTCCTCTTGATTTCAAAACAAAATAGCATAACCAGACACATGATTACCGAGTTGGCTTTGATACCATATCAAAGTTGTTGCCAAAATCCAAATAATGCAAATGCAATGGAGACGTGATCACATGAGATGAAGCAAGTGCACACCACATAGATGCTAAAGCAATTTGAAATTATACAAGAAGATAAATTACACAAGACAAAATAGGAGAAAACCCAATATCTGATTAACATGAGATGGCCAAAGTGAGGAATACATATAGGAGAGCACGTAACTCCTCCACAAAAGGTGGTCAAGGCACCCCAAGAATAGATTGTAACTCCTCCATGAAAGGTGGTGACAAGGTGCTAATAATAGAGAAGTAACTCCCATTAAGGGAGTTACTTATGACATTCTTATGATACCTATGACACATCTATGACACACATCTCCACATAAGCTAGCATATCCCACAAATGTAGGAAAACTCCATGTATGCACAAATATAATTTCCCCAATTAAATAATAGGGAAAAATAAAAACATACACTAATAATAAGACCCTCTAAACACCTCATGTACATAACAAACATTTTCAATATCCATAATGTAATTGAGGATAATATAGCTATTAGGTTGCTAGTTACTTCTTTCAAAGGAAAGGACCTATATTGGTATAGATGCCTTACTACCAATTTCATTCAAACATGGGACCAATTAAGGGAAGCCTTGTGTAAAATAATTGATTACAAAAGTGACCATTTTTCACCTATAGAGAAGCTAAATACAGAGCTCCTCATGAAGTCATGTAAGACTTTAACAAAAGGTTCCAAAAAACTTGGGATATAATCCCAATCAAAGTTAGACCAACCCCTAACTTTTCCTTCCTATATTATTTAAATTATTTAAATAGTGACATATCAATGATGATTCAATCTATGGGAGGAGATATACTTCTAGATGCATATGATGTGGCCATCAAAGCAAAAAATTGTCTAGTGAAAACTAGCAAACTTACACCTAGACTACCAATTCCCTTATTTATTGAAATTATACCACCTCCTCTTTCTATCCCTCCATTAGATGTCATTCCACCAACAACAAGAATTATTGCAATATCTGCACAAAAACAAGAGAAAGCTATACTAGTGGATCTAAATATTCATTAGAGTAAAAGAACATGTAAGAGATTGAAAGCATGTTTCAGTCCTTGGGGAATGAGATAGTAAATGTCAAAAGGAAAAAATATTTCAATAGGCCTCATCAAAGTTCTTATTAGCCTCAGTAATAAGCTTTTCAAGAAAATAGGGCACCATATAAGGGGAACTACCAAAGCTGCGGGCAAGGTCAAAACCAAAGAAAAGAGCATAATGGATAAAATAGGCATAATAACTAAAATCCTAATGTTGCAAGTACTTATAACTCATTGATCCTAATTCAAAATCATGTGGCTCAAGAAGTAGAGGGTACCATGCCTTGGAACCAATCCTATGTTCAACATATGGTCCCAAGTATTGACCTTAATTAGGCCTTCAATGATCAATGGAAGTATGATGCTAACTTTGGATACAACTAAGCTCTCATGGCCTACAATAAAGAGGTACCCATGATGACCAAGCTAGGGGATCATGCACAAGGTTAAGAAGCAAATAAAGGGCCAAATCAGCTAGATGTTATAGTGATGAATTGTGAGGAAGGAGAGTGCTATGCATCTAACCAATAGGCTATTTTTAGCCAAACCTATATTTTAGTGATAACAAACACAAAATTTAAAAGAAGTAACATGGATGGTAACTAAGAAGTAGCCAAAGAGCTTCCCACCATTACTCCTTCATTGACAAATCTAAATGAACTTGTTGTCACTCCAAAGGTTCTAGTACTTCAAAAAACTTAGAGCTAAAGGAATCTTTTTGTGCCCCAAGGTCCACAAGTTTAAAAAATAATAATGGTGTCTCCCAAAGCACAATCAAAGGTTGGTGGTTTACCCATCAACATTGTTGAACAAATAAGAAAGTCAAATTTAAGTGTGCCTATGTGGGATATTCTCTTTATGCCTGGCTAGGTAGACATCTTTTAAGAAGCACTACCAAAGATCAATGTTGAAGACAAGCCACCAAGGTGAATGTTATTACTAATGCAACTAAAGGTCCAAATGAAGGACAATTAGGTAATGCAGTCAATCCTCCCCCCTCTATATTTCAATAATCATTGGTAATTCTCTAGTGCATAATTGCCTAGTGGACAATGAGGCTAATACCTTAGTGATGCCACAGTCTATAATTGATCAAATTGATCTCAAATATGAGCCATAGTCCAAATAAGTCTGAAACTTGATGGTTCTTTTCCCAAACCATTTGATACAATCAGGGAACTTAATATGACCCTACAAACTTGTCTTAGTGTCTTAATGGCTCAATATGTATTAATATTAGATGTGCCTCCTCGCTTTGCACTATGCTTATCCAAATAACTCATAACAAAGATAGGGTGATATATTTAAATAGACTGGTCCTATATGGCATTGAGGACAAGATATGGGGCCAAAGAGTCAATCAAATTTGAGACCATTACATAATTTCATATAGAGCCATATGGACCAGATAATGTCAACATAAATTCCACCATCATTAACGAAGATGAATTTATAATAGGTAAGGAGTTAAACACTCATCCATAAGAGTTACCATACATGTTCCTAGATGATATATGGAATGACAGCTAGTTGGTGGACCCCTTAGAAGGTGTTTAAGAAAAGGACTTGGTTGTCTATTGTTTACATGGAGAAAACCAACCCATGTCATCCCTCACGAGGACTCAATAAGATCCTAGTGGTTTATGAAAGTTTTTATTTGATGGATCAAGGAGCAAGCAAAGGGTGGGTGCAGGTGTTATGTTAATCTCCCCGTCAAATGATAATTACTTCTCTTCATATAGGTTCCAATTTAGCTACTCTTGTAATATAGTAGAATATGAAGGTCTTATCCATGGCCTTCAATGGGCTAATAAGAGAAGGATCAATTAGTTACAAGTCTATGGGGATATCTAATTGGTTGTACACCATGTTAGAGGTCATAATTACATAAATAAATCTCTAATGAATTACTAAAAATATAGAGTGTGGGACCTTATTCAGGACTTTGAGGATTTCAACATCCAATTGATGTCAAGAGGAAAAAATCAACATGATGATAGGCTAATAGTTATGGGGGCTCATTTTGACATCCTTAATGATTTGAAAAATACCAAGGTTCAACCAAATGTCTAAGTGGTAATAATACCATGAGTGCCAAATAACAAAGATCACTGGTAGGTCTTTGAAAATGACAAATAGATTACATGTTTCTTGCAGCAAGAAGCAGAGTTCTCCCTTAACCAAAAAAAAATGTATCATCAGTATGGGGAGAATTTTTTTCAATTAAGGTCCAATAAGATTCCTAAGAGGTTAGTCACCCAAGAAATCCTCTTTCATGAAGGGGACCATATGAGAAAGGATAAAGTAGTGATGTCAACTAATGAAGAGAACTATGAGAGAGTTCTTATATTTGAAGACAAGATCCTTAAGCTTGGAAAGATAAGAACTAAAGATGAAAGGCATGCTTTATTAGAGCTTTATAAGGAATATTTAGATATCTTTTCTTGGTAATATAGTGACCTAAATTTATTTGATCCTAATCTATCCCAACACATAATAGAGATAGAGGCTAATGCCAAGCTTGTTAGGCAAAAGTAGAGGCTCATAAATCACAAGATGGAAGAGCTCATGAGAAAAGATTTGACTAGGTTTATTGAATCTAGGATCATCTTCCCAATCAAGAACTCCTTTTGCGTAGCTAATCTAGTACCTATCAAAAATAAGAGTGGGGAAATTAGACTATGTGGGGACATTAGGGATCTAAATAGGTTCTCTTTGAATGATCATTATTATCTACCATCCATGGAGCAACTCCTACAATTAGTTTCTAGTTCACAATGTTTCTCTCTCTTGGATAGATATTTAGGTTATAACCAAGTGTTATTTAGAGAAGAGTACTAGTAAAAGACTACCTTCACCACCAAATAGGGGAAATTTGCCTATCATAAGATGCCTTTTAGATTGTCTAATGTTGGGGAAACCTTTAAAAGAGAGATGGAATTGGCCTTCTAAGGATTGCTAAATTAAATGGTGCTAGTTTAATTGGATGACATCACAATATTTTTTAGGAATGCTAGTGAGCACATGGACCATCTGACACTAATATTATAGAGATGCAGAGAGTATGGGATCTCTTTGAATCCTAAAAAAAGTGTGTTCTTTGTGCATGAAGGTAAACTTGTAGGCCATATTCTTTCAAAATAGGTATTATCCATTGACCTTGATAGAGTAAGTGCTATATTAGCATTATCACTATTGAATTCTAATTTCTCGAAGGATTTCATCTTTTACACCTTTGATAACATTGACAACATGTTAGCTATGTTGATGCAAAATAGTGATAAAGTAATGGAACAACCAATTACCTTTTTTAGTCAAAGGATAGAAGGATATGAGGTGAGGTACAATTTCATTAAGAATCAAGTTCTTGAAGCCTTAATAAGCCTCAAGAAGTTCAGACCCATGCTCTCCAACAATAGGATGCATCTTATGGTGTCTCATCTTAAAATTAGGGATTTCCTACTTAACAAGGATTTGAATGAGAAGAGAGAAGGGTCAATCACAAAGGTCATGTAGTATGATGTAGAGATAAAGGTCACCAATATGGTTAGGGGAAAAGGTTTGTGTGAACACATGGTGAATGACCTCTAGGGAGATAAGGAAGTTATTTTGGTTACCCAAGATAATTCATACGTAGGTGTACCTCCTCTTGAAGATAGTTGGATTCAAGATATGGTTAATTTCTTAGTAATAATAGAATTCCCTCAAGGTTTATAAAAATCAAAAATAAGGTATTTTAGGCTTAAATCTATACCTTATGCATTAATTGATGGTGTTCTTTTAGAAAAGACCTAAATGGGGTACTCTTTATATGCATAAATGATGACCAGGTGTTGAAACTCTTGGAGTAGTTCCATGATGGACTTATAAGAGGCTATTTTTCACCTAAAACCACTACAATAAAGATAATGAGGGATACTTATTACTAGCCCAATATTTTCAAAGATGCTGATGCATGGATTAGAAAATGCTAGAAGTTTGTCCTCTTTACAGGTAAGCAAAAACTAATAGAACTTCCACTCAATCCTATTAAAGTAGAGAAACCTTTCATGAAATGGGGGTTATAATTCATTGGAATGATTAACCCTCCATCAAGTGAAAGACATAAATGGGTGATCACTATAACTAACTAGTTCACTAGGTGGGTAGAAGCCAAGGAGGCTAGTGAAAGTGTAGTCTTGAATCTATATGACAACCTTATATCCAGGTTTGGTGTCCTAGATACCATAATTTATGATAATAGATTTAAATTCCTTAGTATGAAGATAATTGAGTGGGTTCTCAAACTGTGCATCTACCATAGCACCTCTTCCAACTACTATCCTCAAGGAAATGGACTAGTAGAGTCCAAAAACAAGAATTTATTTAGGATCATCAGGAGGACCATGGAAGAGAACTAGAGAACATGACACACCAAGCTAAAGATAGCCTTGTGGGTTGATAGGGTGACTCCTAAAATTTGCATTAGTAATTCTCCATATGTTGTGTATAGAATGGAATCCAAATTTTCTATCTCACTTGAGCTTCCTGCATTGGAATTATCCCATTAGCTTAAGTTGATGGAAGATGAGCCCATGAATGTGAGGATGATAGGACTCATGGATATAGAATAAACCATGGACCTTGCTATAAAAATTTGGAATCACATCAAACTCAGGTCAAAAAGGCCTTTGACAAAATAACTATAACAAGGAGCTTTAAGGAAGGGGACTTGGTCCTCAAATGGGACTCAAATAAGGCCAAACTAGGCAACCATACCAAGTTTGATAGCTTATGGAGTGGTCCTTATTTGATCCATGGATATAAGGAACATAATGAATTTTAGCTTGCCCAATTAGATGGAGAGGTATTACCCATCCCAGTTAATTAAATTCATTTAAAGCCCTATTAATAACATTACATCCATTGTAACATATTGTACATGTTAGAATAGATTTATTCTTTCCTCTAAGTGTCTTGTGCACATTTCTTTTATGTTCTATTGTTTCATTTTCCAAAGTGCCTTTGACATTTTATTGTGTTTTGCTTCTTTTGATCCTTGTTTCTTTAAGAGAGGTTCATATTAGTTGTATAATCCAATGAATCCATGCCTAATGGACTAGATAAGACAAATGGTCTGTGTTTTCAAAGCATAATAAGCATTCTTGCCTATGAGTCACTAAAGATGTTGGACATTTTTGTTCCACTTACGAAACCTATTTGAATGCAGTGTAGTTTCCTAAATATAAAGTATGGAATAAGGCTTGGACAGGATTTATGGATGAATTAATGGAAAAAAGGATCTTATAGAATTCAAAGCTTTTGAAAACACTTTGATCTTGCTTAAAAGTGTATCTTTCCAATTTATAATGGGTAGGTCTATAGTTGTTAATAAACCCTATGGATGTTAAAAGTGATTGGGTTAAGTATGGAAATGTAAGGAATCCATCTATTTCTTTATTATGTTCATCTAGGTATCTTGGGTCTAGTGGCAGAAATGTTGAGTGGGTAATTTGTTGATGTTATATCTTATACATGTGGATGAGTCAAGGAAAATTGGTCATATGGGTTTACTCACTTTTATGCAAAGTTTATATGCACTAAATTTTAGGTCTTCAACTAAAGTGTGGCATAAGTTATGCATGATCAAAGTGGGATCCTCAATCAGATTTTGCTAAGTTTTCCATACTTAGCCAAATGAGCTCGACCATCACCAAGACATCATGCAAAAGAATTTGAACCAACCAAATTGTGTATTAAATAAATTCATTTATAATGATCTCAGTACTAATAGATCAAATGGATTTTTCCCTTTTGACCTCAATAACATCTCTTAAAAAATTTGTACCTCCATGATTCTTATGCTTCAAGATCCAGGATTTCAAAGTTGGTAAAAAAGCATAATATGTTTGTGCAGATGTCAAGTTTTAGACACGGTAAAGGAAATCTATTTGAGCTCAAATTTGATTGTCGCATGACTAAAAATGACATTTGATGGAAACAAGGATGTAAATTTTAGGATCACAAACTAGCTCTTATATTTCAAATAGAGGGTCCCATTTGATCTAATGGTCTACGTTGCATCGTACATATAGATCTGATAGTGAGTAAAGGTCAAAGGGTCATCAAATCTCAATGGAAAATATGTGCATGATAAGTGTCAATAATGAATTCAAGTGGTAGAATATTGATAATCCATGGGCATTTGTATAGATTAAAATTGATAGACCAAGTTGGGTCAATGTGTCAATGAACCAAGTCAAATTTTGATAACAAATTAGAACAAAGGTGAGCTTAAGATTATTGATGGAGTTTGAGAAGATATTTTCATCCATAGATAATAAGGTTTTCTAAGGTCATCCCAATGTCATTAAATCTCATTCAAACACCATGGAGTAATATAACTAATGTGGTAGGATATATGGAATATAAAGGACTACCATCAGAGTTAAATATTGATATTTTGTTCAACCTTTCATGAATTACAGGATTCATTCTTGTGACTGGTTCACCATTTTAAAGGAAGATCCATGTACAATGAAATTTTGGCTCCAATAGAGATAAAATGGGTCTTTTTAGACCTATTTAGATCAAGGAAAAGGATATGTGGTCTATAGGTCTATACTATTATGGTAATTATAGGAAAACCAATAGCCTTAGATTTGGTTTTCCACCTATAGATGAACCTATGATCCAAACATGAAGACAAATCAGAGATATGTTTAATGCAAAAGGATCTCCATCTTTTAGCATAGTCATAGTCTTAATAAGAATCTATCTAAAAGGAAAAAAGCCATGATTTGGTCAAATTCATGAGCATGAGATTTTTCTTCAAGTGATAAATAGTGTAAAATACCAAGGAATGATATGGCATTAGGAACTAGAACTAGGAGAATTCAATGTGTCCTCAAAACCTTTGGGGACTTTATCAGTCAACAAGCCATGAGTAGTGTCCTAATTGATCAAAGGGTGGTAACTCAGATTAAATTAATGACCTAAGACAAGGTGTTCTTTTTTGATAGCATGTTCCCACATATTTGTTTTCTCTCTCTCTTTTCCTATATATCTTGTTCTCAATCCTATTAAGGGGGTTATCAACTTTTAGAATTTAGCATTTTAGTTTCTAAGAGAAGGATACTCATTAATACTCTTGAAAAATTGTGATCATTTCATATGGTTAAACTCTATCAAAATATTATAGGAACTACCTTTTGAAATAATAGGATCAACTCTTTTCCTATCTCTTATCTTTAATTAGTGTTTAGTATGCTTGTGTATGGTAAACTTGTGAAGGGTATTCTTCCTAGTTTGATATCCTTCTTCTTTCCTCTTTGAAGGTGCTTTAAAACTGATTTTTATGTCTATACTATTGTTCCATTTGGAACCATATCTATGAAATATTTATGAAACTAGTGGTATTGTGAGAATGAGTAAGCCATAATTATCTTTTGTTGATCCAATGCATGTTCAAGCTTATGTGAGTGTCCATTTAACTTTGGTGTATCACCCTTTTAGATTTATTAGGATGCCTTATCCTCTTTCTACCCATTTTACCTATGAATCATTATTTTATCATTAGTTTTAGGTGATCATCAAGAGGAAGTCAGCCTTCTTTGGAGGTTCAGTCCTAACATAGGTTACCCACGGCTTGGGGTTGTCCTAGTATTATATCTTAGTTAGAGAGATCCTGAATAACCCTCTCCAAGGGTTAAACTTAAGCCTATAATAGGAACCATAAAAATATAGATTCCATTGACATGATTCTTCTAGAATGAAGATAGACTCATCAAGGAAATAAATATTCAAAGTAATTGTGTCTAACAAGAGTGACTCAAAAAATTGATTTGTAAGTACTTGCTCTTTGATGACCTTCTGATTAATATATTCAATGTTGAACTCACTTAAATTCATGATCTATTTTTACATACAACCTATAAATTTTGATTTATAAATAATATACTAGAGGGGATTGAGATTTGAAATTATGATGGTATTATTGTTCAATATGTAATGATATAGCTTCTAAGATGTAAAAACTAATGTGAAACATGCCTTCTAAATTACTGTCTAATTATGTTCATAAGATACTAATGTCCTACTCAGATAATATATTGCATGTTATTTCCCTTGGTAATATTTTTTGGCCAAAATTTCCCATAAGGCATGTCTAGTTGCCTATATATTAAAAATAGTGGTTTTCTTAGTGTTAGTAGGGCCAACTCTAGTGGATTTTCCAAATAAGATTTCAACTACTCAAATGATTTTTAACAATCGAAATTCCATTCAAATGTGGTTCCCTTATTCAATAGGTGAGTGAAAGGATAGTAGAAATCAAGAAAAAGTGAAATGAATCAAATAATGGATTGGATTTTACCCTACAAACTATAGAGCTACTTCAAATTAGGAGGAATAATTTTTATGATGTCCTTAACCTTGGTTAGATTGAATTTAATACCTCTACAGGAAATAATGAAGCATAATAATTTATTTTATGTGGCTCCAAAGACACATTTCTTAGGCTTAAGATGCACCATATATTCATGAATCTACTAAAATATTCTTTAAAGAAATTATGGATGTCCTACATGTGTTTTTGACTTCCCTATAATATCATCAACATAGTCTTCAATAATATTTTGCATCATATCATGAAAGATAGTCATTGCACGCTAATATGTAGTACTGATATTTTTCAAGTAGAATGGTATAACCTAATAATAGAATGTCCCCCATAGAATGATGAACATTGTTTTATATTCATATTCAAGTGTTATTTTAATTTGATTATAACCTGAAAAAGCATCTATAAGGGATAGAATTTTGTATCATGTTGTTGAATCTAAAATTATGTCAATGTTAGGTAATGGAAAATCATCTTTTGGACATAACTTATTGATATTATTTACATAGATAATAAACTTAGGATCCTTATTTATTATAAAAATGTTGGATATTCAATTTGAGTAATAAATTGGTCAAATGAATCCATACCCCAATAATTTATCATGATCTTTCTTGACAGATATATCAATGTGCATATACATTTTTTGCAATTTATGTTTAATAAGATTATCATCTAGGTGCACAAAAATATGGTTTAAAATTAGAGACTAATATGTCTTAGGAATATTGGCATAATTCCATGTGTATATGTAAATGAATTCTCATAGAATAAAAATGATGAATTCATGTTCCTATACAGTGAGGGATGCAACAAACATCATAATTTTAGTATCATCTACAGTACCAATGTTGACCTTAGTGGTGTCTTCTATGAGTATTTTAGAACCATGCTATAATATAGTCAGTATCAATAGATATTGATCTTATACATATTATTTTGGGACATCAGGCTCACCCATGTAATAAAAGTCAAAATCTCTCATGGAAGGTAATAACCATTAAATAAATGATTGAGGGAAATCTTGGATCAACCATTCAATTGTCTTATGTTCTTTTGAATTGATGTCTAAACTAATGATAATGTGATGAATTTTAGGGTGTTATGATTCCTTAGGAAGAGAGTGAAATTCACCATATGTTGTCGCCTTAACCAAGTTTTCACGAAGGGACTCTTCTTTTTCTATACTTTACCCTGGTCCAAAAGTGCCTTAGAGAGGGTTTCAATAGTAAACCTCAATGTTTGATTTTATTTTTTATTTTGACTAAGGAAGTTCACCTGATCTCCAAAATAGGTAGTATATTCCAATTTGAATCCAAATCCATGATTTTTTTCTCTAATCAATAAATCATATCTAAGGCCCGTTAACTCTGAAAGTACTTCATTTTCAAAGTTATCAAATGGTATAATGTGATATTGATGATCGCACTCAATTAGTTTATGATAGTGAAGGGTAAGAGCGAAATTAGATGAGGATGGGGTGGTAAGAATAAAATTGGTTTTGAAAAGGTTCATATTGGCTAGCTCATCATAGATTCTATAATAGGAATATGCATCATTGTCAGGATCCTCTTCGTTAGATGTTAAAGTTGTGTCACTCTAGATATTTGAAGGGTCACCCCCAAGTAGTTTGTATCCAATGCCTCAAGTAAATTTTTTAAAAGAAAGGCTAAAAATATCTTATTTTTTCCCCAATCCCTTTACTTTATCGTAGTAATGTTTTGTGATCCTGTTCATAATGGGATATTAGGAACTTTGATGATAAAAGATGAAACCACCATTATATGAATAATAATATTTAGAATTGTTGGGTTTTTATTGATCCATTGAAGCTTTCTTGATAAAGATTATGGGTCTCTTGGGACAAGAGTATATATTTTTATGCCATTCCATTTTGGGCCTACCATGACACTTGGGATATCTGGGTAATTTGGCAATGTGAAAGGCATCTTTGATATTATATGTGTTAATACCCTTATGTTCAATAATGAAGTGGTAATAAATTTGGGTATATGGAGTAGTAGAATTTGATGTGAGGTTACTTGGGTCAATTTAATTAGACATGGGAAACTCATGAGATTTATTCTTGTTATTTTTGGGTGCATTCTTAGTGATAGGATAATAATTATATTGACAATACTCAACTTATAAATGTTTACAATATTGGTATGATTACAAATCATTGGGAATAGTAACCTCCATTCTAAAATGGGGGATTTTTAGGCATTGACACAATGTGGAAGGGACTACATGTACTTCATAGACACAAGGATGTCTAAGAAGAAAATTGTATAATAATTCAATATCTACGTCATGGAAAAGGGTATTGTGAGTGACATACTAAATAAAGACATGCAAACATATGGTAACCTATGATTCTCTTTATTAATTATCATATAAATTTAAAATAATGGGGTTTGGCTAAAAATATGTTGCCATATACACCAAATATATTACAAATTTTGATGAAGTTATATTTAGGCCTAAACCATTGTCTATGAGAACCCACTTAATCTTGAGGAAGTAAATGACAACTTTGATGTAAAGAGAGTTATTTTAAAATGGACCAATGTATGACATATCACTTTGATCAATTATAAGTTATTGACTTAGGGATAAATTCCCCATAATTGATTCCAATTGGTTAGGCTTAATTCCATTTGGAACCTTAGATTAGCACAAAATATCTATAATATAAATTTATGTTGATGTTTTATCTAATTGTTCCACAAGATCATATTGATTTTCCAATGGAAGAAGGTAGCTTGAATTTTGAAGCAAATGTGTTTTGAATTAAATTATTATTTTAATGAGGTGAATGAACTTAAACTGTAACCCTAGACATCAAGTTGTGATAATGAAATTTTGGGTTAGAAGAGGGTTACCTAAAGAGGAATCAGAAAGATAAGGTGGAGGACCTTGATTGTGACCTGTGGATGTTGAGGCACAATAATGTTATTCTCAGCCGAAAGAAGGCCACTAGTATATGAAGGGGGTGGTATTAAAATGGAAGGCGAAACATGTTTAGGGATGCTAAAAGGTTGATGGGGATTTATTTTAATAGTGGCTACATAATTATTGGTGATATGGCCTAGATTATTGCTTTACCCGTATGTGAAATTAAAGTAGCCAATTTGATTAGCTTGGTAATATTGACCTTGATTACAATTGTCTTGATGTTGATTCTAATTTTGATTCTAATTCTAATTATTCAATGGGTGGTTATTAAAATTTTGATTATGCATCTTACATTAGTTATTTTGATTCATAAATGGGTATTTTTAGATACTCGTATATTTATTGAAATTAAAATTAATGTTATCTAACCCAATGCCACCATGCTCAAATAAATATTGGATAAAGTACCTGAGTTGTACACATCTGTAAATTCCATGGCCCTTAATGTGATGATAATAGCAATATTTTTTTTACCTCTATACCATGGGGATTTGGTTGTCATTATTCAAAAGGTTTGGTATTTGACCAAATAACCATATTTTCCATAACAGATTTATGTAATATTGCATTGATAGGCTTCCCAAAGTGAGAAACAAATATCCTTTGATATTGATTTCATTCAGGAGGGGGTTTGTGAAAAGTAATAAATTGAGTAGGTAGAGTATTTTGGATAGGAAGTGGTTGAAAATTTTATGTATGTCTTGATTTAGTTAATCCATTACCCAAAAGATTATTATTTATATAAAAAACTTTAGGCTTATTAGATGTTCTTTACTTGTTCTTGTGTTGGAGCATGAGATTGTGATTAAATCTAAGAATAGATATTGAATAAGACTTTATCTATAAGTGCCTTTTAAATTTTCACCCCATTATTTATAATCTCTTCAAATTTATCATCACAATGGAGTCTCAGGTTATGAGCCACATTTTATTTCAAATTAGAAGTGAAAAAATTTGCTAGTTGCTTATCTAGAAGGTTGTGTGGAAATCGACTAGCAAACTTCTCCATAATTGTAGGTAAGTAGAAAAACTTTCCCCACTACTTTGTTTAACACTGCATAAGTCAACCATGATCAACTCATGCTCCATGTTGTATGATAATTGTTTTATAAAAAAAATAGACAAGTCATTAAAGGTGTTGATAGATCCATTTGGAAAATGAATAAAGAACTCTAAGTCTTACCTACCCAAGCTATGTAAAAACAAGTGAAGTAGATAAATGTTTATATAGGATAGTTATTTACATGCCACACATAATTCTTTTAAATGATCTATAAGATCAAATATTCATTTATACTTTTCAAATTTAGGCACCTAAAAGTGATATGGGAAATTTACATGAAGGAAACTCATGTCAAACATATATATAGTCATATTTAATCAAACTTGTACTTTTTACCCTAATTTCCTACTTGGAATCCTCATTTATCTCTTGAAATTCATTTAGATTAGGAGCATTTTGGGATGGAGGAAGCATATTTCACTAAATTTTTAAAGGTGGATTATCTTGATTTGGATAAATAAGTGGATTTAAATTAAAATAAGTTGGAATGGGTACCATTTAGGCTGGGCTATTAGGGTTATTTAACCTATAACATAGATTATATTATTGATAGGGTACTTGTCACTGACTTATAAGTAGAAGTGGACTAGCAATGCATTTTTGATTTAAAGGAATTTACTATCAATATGGAAGAATTTACTTATGAAATATATGAACTTGTCATGAAGGGACTCTCTATTTGGAGGGGACTTGCTACTAATTAGTAGGAATGGATTATGGATTAATAGGGATCTTATGTGAACTAGAAGGGATGGATTATCAATTAGTAGATAATTTTTTGGGATTTATTACAAATTGATTTTATATATTGGGTGCACTTAGTTGTAGTGATGTATTATTGGCAACCTATTGTTATAGATAATAAACAATATGATGGGAACTAGAAGGAACTTGTTGGAAATTGATTTATTTTCTCAACTTGAAGGTATTTTTAGGGAACTAGAGGGGATTGATTAGGAACTTAAGGGAATTGATGTAGGTTAGTAAATATTTATGATTTTAGGAAATAATTATATTAGTGATCACATTTATGATGAGAAATGATATTATATTGGTAAATTTTAGGTGGGTAGTCATATAACTACTTTGTGTGTGTATGATACTTGATAAAGAAGATTGAGTGAGGACATTTATCATATCTTTGAGATATTATAATCAATAAAATATGATTGGATATAGGAATGAAAGATAGATATAAGGTTGGATTCTTATAAAATATGACCAAATATTTTGTATAAATATTACTATCATTATTGAAAAAAATAGTTTGTGTTGATCGACAATTTGTGCTCCACATTATGTGGTATCAGAGTAGATTCCCCATACCTCTTTAATATTCATAATCCTTGTACACAATATGGGTTTTTGAGTATATACCATTTTGAATACTCCTATTAATTGATAGGATTTTATTTTCCACTAAGTTTCCAATGCAAACCAATTTAAAATTTTGTTGGCAATATTATATATATATATATCACAGTGCAAATATGGGAATACAAGTTTTTCAAGGTTTATTTTGAGAAAGGTTTATAATATTTAGACCTGTAATAGGGTATACACAAGTTTTACACCATATGTGAGATTTACATTGTAAGGGTTGGGTCTTTGACTTCTTGTTGAATCTTCTCTTCCTTAGATGCATTTGATAGATAATAGGTTTGGGTTATAAGTTTTAAAGCTCAGAATTATCTAATTACGCATCAAATTTATTAACTTCACATGTTTTCCCTATGGATATCCATTTGGAAAAATTATTGAATTACATTCAAAATTAGATATACATTTCCAAATCCTAGCCATATCCCTCATCTTGGATCTCCACATTAATCCATTTTACATTATGAAGGAATTTGTATTGGTCTTGGCATCATATCACTAGTAATTGATTCCTTCTATGTACTACCACATTGCACTATTCCAAACTAAGAATTCATCTCCTATAGACTTGGTCTCCCACTCAACTTTTGATTCTTCCATGAATGGCATAGACAATGACATCTCTATCAACTATAACCTTGATTAACACTTTTTATAGGCTCTAATGATGGTCAAAAACTCCATCCTATTATCTTTAAGATCCAATGACTTTGTTCAAGCATGGCCTTCCATATCAACATCATTCTACACTTAGATACCTCATGTCTTCTCTCCCAACTTGGTGACCCTATCTTCAACCTCTAACTCCTTCATCCATGTTCCTTGTTGTTTTCATTTATCTCTATGGTCATCAAAATACAAAATAGAAAAAGAATAAAAACAAATATAAGTTTATAAGTTTTTTTTATGGTTTTTGGTTTAGCTTTAGTTTTGTAAATTTTTTTGGTTTTAATGCATCCAATTTTAGTCTAGATAACCACTCTAGTTTTTTAGATCTATTCATCACACTTGGTATTTCACATCAATTACTTGAAAAATCCTTGCATCTATTACCCCCTCTTTTTTTTAATGTATGATCAGAATTATACAAGATATATTTGGTGCTTTTAAGTTGATCACAATATTCTTTTGTTATTTAAACAGAATATATGAAAGACATTTAATGTAAAATAGATGAAATACATAGAAAGAAAGAAAAATACCATTTTATTTAGTGACGTATTTGTCTTGGATCTGACCTCCACTTCCACTATTGCACCACTCTAACTCAATCAACACTATTGTCTTACTATACATCCACATTACTTCCTTCTTCAATTGTTATTTATCAGGTTTCAATATTTCTAGAGTCCATGTGGATATCTATGATTTGAAGACTCTAAATATTTATTTCAATAGAATATTTCTTCTAGAATGATGTTCCAACATTAATTTATCACCATATGGTACCATGATCATTTTTTCTGCACTTTTGTCTTTGCAAGCACATTCCTTGGTTTGATCCTCTGCAACTTTAGATCATAGTTAAGTTTACTTTTAATTTTTAAATCAAGGTTTAGGTTTTATGTTATAATGAAATTTGTTTTTATTTTGTTTTTAGATTTATATTTTTTAATATTTTGGTTTTATTTATTAATTTAATGTCGTTTGGTATTCATTTTTATATTTATTTACTTATTAATTTTTAACATGCCTTTTAATGTTTTTTTTAAGTTGTTAGGTTTCATTTAATTTTAGACATTAGTTTATTTTTATAAAATTATGAGTTTAATATTTAGTTTAAGTTTTTTAATTTTAATTTTTGGATTTTATAACATTTTTATTAATATTTAGTTTTATGTTTTAAGTTTATTTATTTATTTTTTAATTATCAAAAATGTAAAAACAATAAAATAAAATTATGAGTAATTTTTTGCTTTTAGTCATTTTATTTGTGTCATTTTAAAGTAAGTGTAATTTATAGTATTATGATGAAAAGTTTCAAATAAGCCTATATTCAAAAGCATTTTTCAATAAAGATTGTCAATATAATAATATCTTCAAGCTTTTGTAAAATCAAATGCATTATCAGGGTACCAACATCTGTAAGTTAAAATTTAGGGGGTAATATAAATAAATTTAGTTCATGTGATTATTTTCCCCATGTGATGAATAAAGGGGGAAATGTAAGGAAATAATTATATTAGTACTCACATTTATGATGAGCAATGATATTGTATGGGTAGATTTTAGGTGGGTAGCCATATAACTACTTACTCATGTGTATACGTGAATCACTCAATAAAAAGATTGAGGGTATTTAGCATATATTTGAGAGATTATAAGGAATAAAATAGGAGTGGAAATAGAAACGAAAGATAGATATAAGGTTGGTTTCCTATAAAATAGGACCAACTATTTTGAATAAATATTTCTATCATTATTGAATAAAGCAGTGTGTGTTAATAGATAATTTGTGCTCTCCATTATTAGCCTATTGATGTTATGGATTGGTTGTACTTTGTTGTAGTGGTGGATTATTGGCAACATATTGTTACAGATTGTATGGGATATGATGGGAACTAGAAGGAACTTGTTGGGAACTAATTTTTTTTTTGTGAACTTGAAGGGATTTTTAAAGAACTAAAGGGGTTTTATTGGGAACTATAGGGGACTTGATATAAGTTAGGAAATATTTGTGATGTATTAGAGGGATGGATTTTCTAGGAATCAGGAGGGATTTATTTTTGTCGATTGCATGTAGCTTGAAACAATGGATACACTAGAGGTGTTTTATCAGTATTTGTGAATGGATCTACACTTGATGGAGGATTAGTTGATGGATCTTGTTGTTGTTTCTCAATGGGTGGATTTTGTTCCATAGGTGGGGTTTTTTTAAAGAAGCAACATCTAGGTAGGTAGATGAAGAAGCTAGAAGATAACTAGTGTGATAAAATTTGGAAATGATAAGTTGACTATTTTGGGATGGGTCTACAAGTTGCCATTTTCCTTTGTCAAATGATTCTAGATTTTGATTGGTACTTTTAAAATAGATTGTTCATGAGTAGATGTTAACTCTAGAGGTATTTTCTCAATTCAAACATGGATATGTATTTATTCTATTCTGAGTGGTACATCCTCATATATAGGTTGATGTACCTCATCATTTGGGTTTTCATTGTTTCAAAAATATACAAATGGATCATAATACCATTCATCATCAAGAGTAGGGTTTTATGAATTCCTACTTCATGTATACTTAGGAAATTTGGTATTGTTATGGGGTCCCTGCTCTCACCTATTATGGAAAACATATATATGGAACATTTTGAGAATTTATCCCTCTTTAGCACTCAATTAAAGCCTAAATAGTGGAAGCATTTATTGATGAAACAAATGTAAATTGGCCACATGGAAGATAGAACTTGGAGAAGTTTTTGTATTTTAAAGAGTAGGTTAGACCTCATTAAAATTACTATGGAGATTGAATAAAATAATCAAATTCTATTTTTATATCTCCTCATGATAAAGAGAAATGATGATTCTTTATCCCATAAGGTATTTTAGAATAACACTCATGCAAAGACATACTTACATGTAGATTCTCAATAATATTTAACATAGAAAATTGGTATTATCAATACCTTGATTACTTAGGCTGTGAAAATTTTAGACCTTGATCATCTTGATTTATAATTAGAACTATTGTAGCATAAAATTACACCTTATGAGAGAGTTTTTTAGGTTCTCTCACTCTTATCTACAAAATAGGATCAACCCTAGGTTTTGGGTATCTTGTGATGGGGTTGAATCTCTAGAGAAAGATTATTCCTCCTGGTAGATCACCTAGACTATTGGTTTTGACTTGGAAGAGGGTAAAAGGGATATATGAGATAACTAAAATCAGATAAAAGGTGATACACCAAATTAAAAAACACTCCAAATTTCTTGAAACTAACACTAAGGTAGATCAATGATAACCCTCACTCACACAATCTCTCAAACTAGTCATTTTGTATAAATATTTCTAAAGTAAGCTCCCTAGATAAGATATGAAGCATGGATGAGTATCAAAACTCACACTATAACTTAAATAATGGTTAAAATATAATGAAATCAGACCTAAAACACCTACAAAAAGGAAAAAAAGAAGGGCAATCACCAATGAAGAATACTCTTACATAGGGTAATCATGCACAAGCTAACTAGAACACTAGATGTAGGCAAAGAGATAGGTAAATTAAGGTGTATTTTTCTTCAAGATGATTTTATTACAATTTTTGACATGGTTTTTACTTGTCAAGTGAGAGCATATATTTACAATGGAGAGGTAGAGGTATATATATGTGAAAAGGGGAGGGAGAGGAGAAGAAAGCTTTCAAAAATCAATAAATGTTACTCAACCACCTCCATGGAGATCCAAAAAAGAATGGGAAGAGGTATATGGGTATTAACAACCTTCAAACCACTTAAGCACTGATCTCACTTAGTAAATTAACCCTACAAGGTCAAAAAAGGTCTTCAAGCTCTCTCATGGCCTAAAAAGGAACTATAGGACAAAATTTTCTCTGAGGAAGATGACATCATTCTCCACTAACTTGAGAAAGTTCTCCATAGATCTATAAGATTCATTAAATGCTCCAACTTTCTCCTAAACTCACCAAAACTCCTCCACTTGACTTTTATGCCCCATCTACACTTGGCTTGTAGAAGTAACTTGAAAATATGGCTAATCACCTTGAAATTTGATATTTTAACTAACTTTGAGGGATAAATTTGAGTTATTTATTTTTTATTCCAAACTAATATTTTCTCTTCCAACCTAAAAAATTCATCATAGAACCTACAAATCCCTTGGACTCCATTAATGGTCTTCAAGCTCAAGCCATCTTCAACTAGTTATCCTAGAACTTGTTTTCAAAGCCATATTATCACCATGAGATCCAATTTTATACCTATATAAGGATTTTAGGAATCCATATCATTCATATTATTAATAAAATTAAGTTTTATGCCACCTTCAAGAACCGTAATAATGGTGGAAATCTCCATTAAACCTGTACCATTCACAAATCATTAGAAAACTTAGGTTTTTGGCTTTTTAGCTCACTAAATCACCCTATAAACCCATAAGAATGGATTCTATAGACATATAATTATTATTCAAGTCCTATTAGGATTATTAAATGTATTTATATAATTTCATTATTTGAAGACCTGTAAAAATAGGCATTTTTAGGCTATTTTAGGCCTCGTAAGAACCCACACGTGCCAATTTATTCCTAAATATAGGTCAAAATGAGATTAATATAGTACCATATATTATAAAATTGGTTTAAAATTTATTTAAATTCATTTATTGTGCTTATAATCTCAAAAAATCAAAACACATCAAAATAGGCTATTTTGGCAACTCAGATAGGTTTACCTTGTTAATAATTTTTCATAAAGCTTGGTGCCTAGATATGAGAACCAATGATTTTAAAATGGAGTATAAAACCATAATTAACCTTAAATAATATATTATCCACCCATTAAGCTCTTCCATATCATTCCAAGTGTGTGAAAGTGCCTCTAAACTTGAGAATATGCATTCTAGGAGGTCGAGTAGGATAAAAATGAAGTAGAGTGAGAAAAAATGTGAATTTATTGTTTAAATCACATATTATAGGTATTTTATGATCCTATAATCCTATTTATATGGTTTTATTTATTTTTATAACCTTACAAACATCCTTGTCACGTTCATTTCTCTAACTCGGGTTCTTGGCTTTTTAGGTCAATTTGACCCTAGAGGTCTAATTTTGGCCTTTTTCCTTATTATCAGGGTTTGAAAACTCCTAGATTAAAATTTTTAAAAAAATATATATTATTATAAATCCTTACAATAATCCAATAATTCCTCAACTTCCATTTTTTCCACTTTCTCATTCTGGGCCTGCCTATGTCCAAATATGCCTAATGGCCTACTTGAGCTCCTTCTTCTAGATCCACTAGAATTATTGTTATGATTAATCCTATAAAATATAAATTTAAAAATATTTAGGTTTTAAAACCTCCCAAAAAACCTTGAAAAGATCAAATACTCAGTTTTCACTTCTAGGCTCGAGTATGCCTAATGAGGCCTAATAGGATTTTCCCCATTTTATAAGTTTTTTATATATTAATTGGATATTTATACATAAAAATTCGCTTATATTTAGGTATATTATCCTCTAAAATAAATTCAATAAGTCACTTAGTTTCTCACACCAAGGTGTGAGTAGTCAAGTGTGAATTCTTGGCATGCTTCTTTAGCAGACCTATAATCTACACTTTTATTTATCCTCAAGTATATTAGGGAAATTAAAACAAATTTGAAAATTAAAAACATTATAAAATAACTCCATATCAAATTTCAAGTTGTTTCACTCTTTATAACTCAAAAAATGCATCTTTTGGTGTTGCCTCAACTTGCCTTGTCAAATTTATGAGCATGTGTAGCTCAGAGGTTTTCCATTTTATTGAGTATTATTATGTCCCAAGAATTAATTATTTTTTAATTATTACTATTATCCACACCAAAAACTATTCCAATCATTTTATGGCAATTTTTAATCAATAAAAATATCTAAAATCACCAATTTAGACTTGCTACACACTCAAAAAATGAGAACCAAGAAACCTAAGAGAGAAATAGGCATATATTGAAATTTATAAGGTCTAAATACCTTATTAATATATAATTATGACCTTTAATATACAAAAAAGCTATGAAAATCATTATTTTTCCATTATAAACCATGAAAACTAACCAAAATCATGAATCTAGTCCTATAACACACTTAGAAAGTAAGAACCAAGAAACCTAGGAAGAGAGAAAAAGGTGTATCTTGAGTTATATGAGGTATAAATACCTAATTAATTTTAATTTTTAACCTATAATATCTCCCACAACTTATAAAATAATTATATTTCATCATCCAACCTTTTAAACCTCTTAAAAATGCCTTTTTGACTATCTCAACTTACATGTCAAAATCCTCAATTTGTGTCAAAACCCTCAATTTTGAAAATTTGCACTTCTCCACTTTTTAAATTTAAATTATGAATTTGATAAATCCAATAAAGTTTTTTAAGATTTAAAATCACCTTAAATTTCCTTAAAACCCATCTCATGAATTCAAAACCCTATAAGCTCTATTAGTGATTATCAACATACAAGCATGTGACTATGACAAAATAGTGGATTATTAAAATATTATTGGGACCTAAAAAAACAATATTAAGTTATAACCACTAATTATCACCACCTCTACCAATATTATTAAATTATTATTATTGGGACCTAAAAATCTTGCCTTTAGAGGCATGTAGATGCATTTTCACCACAACTAGCTAGTGGGTTGCATGTGTTTTCATGTTCCATAAGTTCATGACTGAGTTGCCTTCTTGTATCACATTGTATTCAAGTATAATAATGATAAATAGGCTTATATTAAGCGATAAAATCCTTCTTTTAATGATTCATATCTTCTACTAGTCATCTCTTGAACCTATGCAACCCATCACTACTGAGTTAATTTATTTTGGGAATATTGGTGTATTATTCCTAATTTAGTGAAGGGTGTAATTAAGATACTAATTTGTGTAATTTTAATAAAATTTGAATCTTTCTAAACATAGTAATAATGTAAAGAAAATAAGACTTAGCTGAAAACTCACTAAGACAATTGTTGCAGGGTCTAAAATTCACTATTCAAGACTGGGACATTATCACAAATCAAGATCTGGACTTGATTTTATGATTAGATAGGAGAATTAAAATAGGAAAACCTAGGGTCTAGTGTTATATTATTTTTCTACTGATGTTTTCTAAGAGACCTGAGCTTTTTGGGTTTTATTCATTGTGTCCATGTGAGCTTGCCTATGAAATGCCAATTGTTGGATGTGTGTGGAACTCCCTGTAGAGATGGTTTAGTATTCAAACCCAAATATCCATCGTGCTTTGAAAAAAATTGAGAAAGAGTGGGGGGGGGGTGGGTTAATGTATGTAAGATGCACTAAATGTGTATCCACACTCCTTATGTGGGCATGATACCTACATACCAATACTCCAAAAAGGGATCAAGACATATGTAGTTATCCCACTTGATGTGATTTGTATAATTGGGTGTATGAAGATCCAAATGATAAAACTAGGTGTGCTTGAGGTTTCTAAGTATTGGTGCAAGGATTTAGATGTGCTTGTGATAGTATTGGCTAGTTATATGTAAAGAATAGAGAAGATTGCCTTAGCAGTCTTGCATATATTTTTACATGCTTTGTGATATTTACCAACCCTTTCTAAATGAACTTTGAATGGGAATTTATAGGGATTTATTGGTCATGGTTTGAATGTGTGAGAATTAAGTTGACAAGAAGGGGGATAGGAATTAGAACAAACTAACCATTGGAGGTAAAAATGCACTTGGATAGGAGTGCTAGAAACACACACTAGAGGGCTCAACACTATAGTCCAAGTTGGGCACTATAGTCTTGAGGGTATGAGACCTAGGGGATGGATTTTTCATGGAAAAAGGAACTTGGGTCAGCTAAAATGAGGTCTTGGAAGGCTACAAATGATTGAGAATCAATGAAATATTCCTAGGAGGGTCATGAGAACAAACAAGAGGGACCTAATGGGTTGGGTGTCATTAGCCACACTCAAGTTACCAATTTTTGCATTTTATATGACTATATTTTCCACCCATTTAATCTAGTGATGTATCAAAGTGAAATACGAGGATAAAACAAAAATAGAAAGTGTACATGAACTTACCTATAGGGGTGAAGATCATGAAGATGTGCAATACTGGGTGTGTGTAGAGAGAGCACATTGTGAAGTGTAAATCTGTAATAGAAAATAAAGAGTATATTAGTTCTTTCTAGATATGCTATATCTAAAATAAGAATGTTTAAATCTAGGTAAGAAAGAGAGAGAGGAAGAGAAAAGAACAAATACACCTCATTAGGTATGATAACTAATATAAAACCTATTGTGTGTTGAGTGATGTTGAGTAATGTTGAGAAATGTTGGATGATGTGTTGTACCAAGAGTAATATCATGAACAAAGTTGAGTGAAAATTTTCTTGAGAGTGTCTCAAGAATGCAAAGGCTAGCCCTTTGGCTTCATCATCACCCAATAAGTTAATCTATGTGATCATGCATGCATTAATTGATGTTTGGATTATGTGTCTAATCCCTCTAAGTAGGTGGTTTAAGAATACAAAGGATAACTAGTCCTTTGGCTCCATCATTGCCCTATGAAGTGAAGCTATAGATTAATACTAGTATGAATGTGTGTCATATAGAATGGATCCTAAATCCCATGAATGATTTGTAATCTGATAATGTGGTATGAATAGCCAAACATGTGTTGGAAACTTGGCCACTCTTGGCCAACTTGAAAAAGGTGGAGATTAGCCTTGTATAAATGCCACTCTAAAACTAGGCTCTAGGATTATGTGGAAGCCACTCAGAAATGATGCCAACCACTTGTAGATGGAATAAGGCATGAACATACTGAGAATACCTATGTAATATATTTAACTCAAAAAGAAAAGAAGACAAATGTGTCATGCACATCGCCCCCAATCACTAGTGTCTAAAACATGGATTCCTATTTGGAAGTTATACCAACTACCTAATCTAAAACTGGAAGTGAGAGCCATCATGCCATGCATGATGCCACCTATATCTAGATTCTCTAAGAAAACTATACTAAAACTATAGTATCTAAACTAGTTTAAATGTGTAAAACTTTAACTGAACCTACTTCTCTCCTTATGTTTATAAAATCCAATTTTTCTACTATTTAGATAGGAGTACTAAAAATAGACATCCTTCTATTTGGTGCTATAGTCCAATCTTGACACTACTATCTTGGGCTAATTCTAATGACTATTTTGTAATTTTCACTATTTTCTTGGTCTAGTCTATCTAGTTTGAAGTTTGGTTATTATTTTAGGTGTTCTACAAACTACTTTTTCAATAGCTAAGAGTTCTGATCTCTATGACAAAACCCCTATTTGTTTCCCCCTCTTTTGAGGGTAGGAATTAAGACCCTATAGTGACTACCCTAAAAAAAATATCCCTATAAGTGTGTTATGTTACAAAGATATATGATATAAAAATGATAATTGACAATATACCTCAAGATATAACATGGTTTTGTAATGAGATATTTTTTAGATCAATAGGGGTATGCTTAGATAGATATAATAGTGTAATAACATGTGCAATTTAATGAACTAAAACTAGAAGTTTGGTTAATTTTAAGTTGTTAGTTGTTAAGGAGGGATGGAGCATGATGCCCATCATGGTATCCAAGAAAGCAAAAAATGCATGACGTGGATCATGGCATTGAAATCAATGAGAATCAAATCAAAAATGAAGCTTGAAAGGCAATAAGCATACAAGAGTGGCCAAGGGGCCAAACAAACAAGGGACATGGGCACATATCACTCAAACTAGAAAGCAAACATATAAGGCATGCTCAAATGCCACATACACATACAATTGGAAACAAGCAAGGTTGGCATGAAAGATTCAATCACATATAAGAGTACATGTAAAGGACATTGGAAAATGTCCTAAGGCACACACAAGAATAAAAGAGAAAGACATTGTAAAATTTCCTAAGCCACATACAGGGGACAAAATAGGAACTTAGAAATGAAATCATATCCAGCTTTGCAAATAAAGAAAGGAAATCATGTAAATACTAAAAATATAATTGCATCTAACTAATCAAAGTAAGAAGTGAAAGTATGTAAGACATGTAGTACAAGACTAGGTATATGCTATGAAATACATAAGTGCTATATACTAGTGAGTGTCGATAGAGTAATTTATGTAAGATATCAAGTAATGTATGTCAACATGATAGCTAAAGTGTGCAGTGTAGGAATGACATAACCTAGATGGTGTAGTCATGTAAAAAATGCCCATAGTGGGTATGTATATCTATGTGTATCTCGAATTTATAAGTAGGATGCCCCATCAATGGGTAGAGTGAACTGATCAAGGATTTGGAAGTCACTACACACACTCAAAGAAGATCAAGTGAGGCATGGTAATGTAGATAAATCAACAAATAATAACATATAACAAAAAATGTAAGTATAACATAGTATTAGAAATGTAAAGCATGGATAATGCATACAATTGAAATGTTTTTGTGTTTATTTTGAATATTTGAATGTTTTTATATTTTTAAATGTTATATTGGTTTTGGATTTTAAAATATTTGAATGTTTTTGTATTTTGGATATATAATCTATGTACAATCAAGCATAAGAAAACTATGTACAAGAAATATAGAGAAGAAATGATACCAACTAATGAGTCTCATGGGATATTCCCTATCATGGTGTCTTATATCAAGGAAAGGGATCATGCGTGATCATGAATCATGATGGAAGGGTTGAGACTGTGCCTCTAAAAGTTGTATATTCTCTAAATGCTTTGAAATATCTAAAATATTAATTGATTATGGGGTCCCATATAACGTTGATAAGTGGATGCAATTTTAGGGCTCTTACGGATGCATATGGTAGTAAGATAATCTCTCTAAACATGTGCTCTGTATGTAGAGACATGTGATCTCAATGATACTATCCTAGGTGTGAATAGTGTAGATATAAGCTGTCTAGAATCCTGAAACTATGGTTTATTTAAAAAACGCTTCTATGGAAGTATATGAAATTTATGTGTTAGTGATGGAGGCCTCAACTGTGTCTAAATCTAAACTGGTAGAACTAAAACTGGTGAAAAAACTAAAATTGATGGTGGAACTAAAAATGGTGACTACAAAATAGTATATGGATTTAAAGTAGGGAGTGGTAACTCATATGGAACTCTACCAACTATAACAACCTGATTAGTGTGAATGAATTTCATATATTTATGAAATGTAGAAGGTAATTCTTGAAGTTTTTGAATCCATGGTCAACCAAGTAACATATTGAAAACTCTTGTACTAGGAACAATAGTAAATGGTGTGGTCATATGTGTTGGACCAACCTATAGAGGAAGTACAATCTCACCTAATGAAATCTATATGTGCCCATTGAATCTAATGATAATTATGTCCATTGGGGTAATATCTTGCTTTGAGTATCCTAAATACTATAATAATGTCATAGTGCACATGTTCACACTGAATCCATTATCTAAGAGAACACTCTGAATAGGATGATTATGATTGTAAGCTTTGATAAAGAGTACATGATAATCTAAATCACCCTTAACTATCTCCTACTCTAAAAAGGAGATGGAAGGTGTAACTATAACTCTAGAATTATATACATCAATCATGTTGCTTAAAGGATGTAGCTCAATTGAAGGTGACCTATATGTATTTGGTGGTGGATGTGCATGGAATGCATGGTGAACACTTGATTTATCTCTTGTATCTTATTTATAATGTTGTGGGAAAGGATATAAAAAAAATTCAAAGATTTATCATGTATTTTATTTACATGAGGAGGCTCAACTAAAGTGCCAGGATCAACAATGTTGCCATCTATTAAGCCTTGTATCTTGTGTCTCAAATTTATACATCTATTTTTTATATGACCTGGCACCCTATGAAACTCATAAAATGCATGTTGATCATATCCCTATGGAAGAGGATTTTTTGGGTCAAATTCTTGAATATGAGGGATATATATGATATTACATTCCGATAACTATTGTAAAATTTCATTGGAGGAATTGGTAGATTTGTAAAAGTTTGCTGAGGAGGTGATAATAAAACCACATGCTGAGGGGGCTCTTAAGATGCATTGACTATAGTTTGATTCTAATTATTGATATCATTGACCTTTACTTTGTATGGGAATTTTTAATTACTCTTGTTTATTATTTTAGATATACTTGTGTACTTGGGTTTGCCCATTGAAATTATTTTGGCTTCTCTTTCCTTTAGTGTATGACATAATTCAGTGAAGGAAGATAACCTTTTAAACATTATTGACTCATGTAAAGCTCATAGAAGACTCTATTTAAAGAGATATTTTAACTCTTGATCATCCATGCAGCTAGTCATCTTAGCCAAAATAGTCTTATATCAAAGAACATAATATGTGAGATGCTCATTTGACCTTTGTTTATGTTATGAAACTAGGGCATATGAAACCTTATCACCAATATTAATGCTAAAATGAGTTAGGAACATGTATGTTAAACGATTGAATGTGTTGACCAATTGATTTGGTAGACTATATAACCATTGTAAAGTATAATCCTTTAGACTCATTAGAAATAGCTTGGTAAGTGTTGATTCTTGGATTTTCACCCTTGAAGAAAAACTCAGTCTTCTTCATCTAGGTAGAATAATGGAATCATCTCTTTTTATATGGGTGATAATTTTTTTGAGATGAATATCTAGATTTAAGGGCTAAATCCCTAATGCACATATGAAGCTCTATCTATCCTAATCTATTTATAGTGTATGAAAAGAGAGAAAATGAACAATATAAAGAAACAAATGGTGATGCACCAATATGTATTGTCCTCTCACTTTGATTGTAATTACTAATTAAAGAATGATAAGGTTTCTTTGCACAAGACTCATGACGCTTCATGTATTGTTACATCAATGTTTCACTTGTTAGATTCAAAAGGTATTCAACATTCAAGAGGCAAATAGACAATTATAGAAAAGAATACAACTTTGAACAACTTCAAAAATTTATATGCACTTATTAGAGAATACTAACAAGGACTTGTAACAAATATCTATCTGCATATTTGGTGGGTAATCAAGGATAACAAGTTAGGAAAGTCAACTTTTATTGAATGAGAACAACAAGATGTTAAACTGATATAGAAAAATGCATTGTGTGAGTGGTAGAATTTGTCTTACTTTCTTCAAGAGTTTTCAATACAAATCTAGTCAGAGTTTTTCCATTAACTAGTGGAGGCTCCTTTGAGAATATGATGAATACATATATATAGTTTTCTAAAGGGAGATTGAATGATTGATATCACAAGATCAATTTGACATGCATCAATTAGGAATAGGAATAATTTCCATCGATAGTTAAAAGAATGACCTTTGCTATTACTGAGTCCATCTTGCTTTGGCATTGGTTTTTCTTTTCTAGCTCATCATTTGTTATGCACATTTGTCATTCTCTTTTTTGTATTCAGGTTCCCACTTTAAACTTAATGACTATTACTCATAGTTTGAATTTTATGTTCTTTGGGATATCAGGTATTTTCTATGGACTTTTGTTTTTTGACATTCTTGCAGATAATTTTTCTACAAGGATTCTCTTAGACTCTTCTTTCTTTTCTTTGGTATTTTCCTTGAACAATTTGTCTACATCTTTTGCTTGGCCCTTTTGTCTTTATTGTTTCTTTCAGGAAATTTTATTAAAAGAAATCATTTTGTCTTTGTCTTCTTTTAGACTTTCTGTCTGAAGGAATTCCTTCAGACAATTTGTTTGAAAGAGTCCTTTATGTATTCTATTTGTGGGGAAATTATCCTAGATAATTTTTCCACAAAAAATCCTTTCTCTTTCAATTGATATTTTTAGAAATGACCCTTAAAAAGTCTTGAAAAGGTATTCCTACCCTTTATATTTATCATAAAATACCCTTCAAAATAACTATTTGGCCCTTCATAAGAATTACAAGGGTGCACCTACCCTTCAGAGAAATTTAAATGATCCTTTTGGACTTTTTGGCAAACATCCATTTGCCCTTCTAAAAAGTTATTTTATACCTTTGGCTTCAAAAATGTCCCTCAAAAAAAGTTGAAATAACCCTTCAAAAAATGTGAAAGTATGCTTTGAAGGAAATTTAAATGACTTTCTTGCAAGAAATGACCCTTTGAAAGAATTGAAAAGGTCTACTTAGCTTGAAAAGAGCCCTTCAGGAAAGTTACAAAGTACCCTTCGGCTTGGAAGATATCCTTGAGAGAAATTGAAAAGGACATTTGTAAATAAAGTCCCAAACAAAAATTTAGCATAAATTCACTTGATTTGTTTTGAAAAAAAAGTCCAAAAGAAAGACTTTGAGGCTTAGGAAAAACCTTCTGAAAGAATTCTTTTGGGCAAAAAACTGGAAAGAAATAGTCTTGTACAAAAGTCTGAAAGAATTCACTTATGATTGAAACAAAGTTTGAAAGGAAAAACACTTGAACAAGAAGTTGAAGAAATCTTTCTGAAAGGAAATATTTGAATCTTCACCATGAAATTTGCACAAATCATTATTTTTGACAAAGACACACACTAGACTCAACCAAAAATATGAATAAACAACTAATTTTTTCAATATGGGTGGCCAATTTTGATTTGAAAGATAAAACTTTGGTCAACAAAATGGTGAATTAAAAGGTAAATATGCTTGCTATACTGATCAAACCAAGTATTCATATCCACTTAGGGGCCAACAGAGTCAATGAAATCTTGAACATGACTATCAAGGATTCTGCCAAAATAAAACATAAACAAAAACAACAAGACCCAATAGAATAGAACAAAACATAGATAAATACACATATGTGCATAAGCACTTAGGGAACATAAAGAAAATAGATCAACTATGTATGATAGAAGGAAAAAATTTAGTAACAATGCTTTAGATATATCCCATTAACTAGGATATGCAATTACTCTCCATCCAACTTTGAAAGTTGGAAAGCATTGTGTTGTTTACACTATGTGATCATGTATGGGCCACTCCACAAAGCATCAAATTTTGTGTGTTTCTCATGCTTGGCCCTATCTTTGTCCCACTTAAGAATAATGTCCCCTTCTCTAAAAATCCTTGGCATAGACTTCTTGTCAAAATGATTCTTTGTCTACTATTGGTGAGTAGTCAAGGTATGCATTGCTTGATCTCTTACCTCTTCTAGCTTAATCAATTCACATAATCTGACACCCATGATTTCATTCTCATCAACTCCAATTGATGAGTGAGATCTAAAGCTATAAATTCAAGTGAAATAGGAAGTCTAACTTCCCTTCCATACACTAGTGTATATGGGGAGTTTCCAATTGACCTCTTTGGAGTGATTCTATCAGCCCAAAGGGCCATTTTTAACTTAGTGTGCCATGTCCTTTGATTTTCTTCCATTGTCCTTTTAATTATTCTAATAATATTCTTGTTTTTGGAATCTAATAGTCCATTTCCCTAGGGATATTAGTTAGAGGACGTACTGAGGTAAATGATATGCTTCAAGGCCCATTCACTTGTCTTTGCACCTAAAAAGGCCAATGCATTATTTGAGATGATGGTTGAAATAACTCTAAACCTTGTTATTATGTTCTCATAGAAATCCATGATTGAATTTTCATTGGCCTCTTTAAGAGCTATATCTTCAATGCATCTAGTGAAATAATCAGTGGCTATCAACACCCACTTTTGACCATCACTAGAAGGAGGATTAATCATACCTATGAAATCCATACCCCATTATATAAAAGGTTATTCAACTTGGATTGGATGAAGATGCAAAGCAACTAGTTTCTATTCACCATCAAATAGGGCATATTTATGGCATTTTCTCACCCAAGCATGGGTGTCTTTGAACAAACTAGGCTAGAGATAACTAGCCCTCATGAAACTCATGCAATACCTTATCAATTTGTTCCAACTCAATACATCTCAAAGTACACCTAAAAAATGGTTTTTGAAAATTACTCCATCCACAAGTACATAGGGAATAAATTGCACTCTATAATACCTTCTTTTGGTTGTATTAAGACCTTGTGGACACTCACTAGTTTAAAGGAACTAGATCATGTCATATGTCTAAATTCTCATGACTGAAGGTGAAACTATTACAAGATCATCATGAAGTGTCAAAATAACCTCTTTTTATTATTTTAAATATGAGGCAAGATGCTCATACAGTCCATTCCCTTTCACCACATTGGTTGTCTTGATCTCTACATCATATTCCATTACTTTGGTGATCCATCCTACCCTTTTCTCATTCAAGTCTCTACTTAATAGAAAATATTTCACACTAAGATGAGGCACAAAAAGGTGAATTTTATTACTAGATAGAATGTGCCTAAATTTATTTAAATTTTTTATTACAACAAGCACTTATTTTTCAATGTATGTGTACTTTACCTCATAGCCTTCTAAACTTTAACTGAAGAAGGTAATAGGTTATTCCAAATTTTCATCATTTGCTTAGATTAGCATGACAAAAATTACCTCTTCATTTTCAAAAGTGTATAGATTGAAATCCTTAGATAATTTAGGACTTGTAAGAGTAGGAGCTTGAGCAATGGCTTGCTTAATCTCCTAAAAAAATTCACTTCTCTTTCCTATCCAGGTGAATGTCTCATCTTTTCTCAACATGGGGGTCAAAGGCTTGACCAGATTAGCAAAATTAGGAATGAATATCCTAATGAAATTAATCTTGAAAAAGAAACTTTGTAGACCCTTTTTGTGTTTAAGCAAAAATAATGATAAAACAACACTTACCCTTTCTGGATCAATGGACAAACCTTTCTTTGAAATAATGTGGCCTAAGAGCTTGCCTTAATGAACAACAAATACACACTTCTTTAGGTTTAGAGAGATCCCAAACTCTCTGTACCTCTCATATATCTATCTTAGGTGCTTCAAATGATCATTTTCATCTTTGGAAAAAACTGTCACATCATCCAGATAAACCAACACAATACCATTGATCGTCCCTTAGAAGGCCATATCCATTGTGTGTTGGAAAGTGGAACCAACATTTGAAAATCCAAATGAAATCTTATTATAGGCATATTTGACCAATTTTGTCATAAATTATATCTTATATTGATCACTTTCATTGACCATAATATGATTATATCCAAAATAGCCATCAAGGAGAGAAAATCTTTCACTATTAGCTACAACCTACCAAATTTTCTCCATAGAAGGGAGAGGATAATGATCTATAAAATATACTATATTTGAGTATTTAAAGTCAAAAAAAAACCTGATTTCTCCATTTTTATTTCTAATAAGGACTAAATTATCCAATGGATAAGAATGCTTGACAGGAAAAATGATTCTAGACTCAATCAATTTAGTCAGCGCTTTCCTCATAAGGGGTTCAATCTTTGGATTTATTGGTATTTACCTTTTTTTAATGGGTTTATAATTTTCATCTAACTCTATTGTGTGTTAATACATTATTGGGTCAAAAACCTTCAAATCACTATACTCCCATGCAAAAATATCACTAAAATCCTTGCATAATTCATTGAAATTATGTTTTTCCTAACTAGTGCATAGCTTCCCAAGTGCAAGTAGCTTATCCTTAAATATTTATATCATTTCATAGTTTTATTTCTTAGTGGAAATGCATAAATTTTCATTATTGAGTTGGTCATATTCATTTAAAATAGTCTCAAGAGTCACTAAACCTTTATGAAACTTATCAGACTTTGGTTGGATAATCTGGTTGCCATATTACTGTTGTAGCTTAGACTAATTTTTGGTAGAGAACTCAACTTATTCTTGTATTAAAAGTACTATATTTTTATCACTATCAAAAACCTACCAATTGGTGACATTGTCTGGTATAGAAGATCTCATAATCACCTTCAGATGGGCCTGGTTCTTGCCTTCTCTTATGCCCTTTGGAACATCAAATTAAGCACCAATAGATGCCAACCTATCAACATGCTTATTATCTTCTCTTAGAATAGAGGTAATGTTAAATTTCAAGAATTATTATATAATATCCAAAACTCTATGTTTGTAATATTTGAGCAAGGAGTTCTTAGTCCAATTTTTCCCTCTCACTTGATTGACAACTAGTTCACTATCACCAAAAACCTACAATTATTTGACACCTCTTTTCCTTGACCATTCTAAACCATGAATGAGGGAATCATATTTAGATAAATTTAAAATAAAATAGAATTTAAATCTAAAAGTTTAAAAATACCTTTCCTTTGAAGGTGAAAATAACATAGCTCCACCACCTACACCAATCTTGCTTCTAGATCCATCAAAGAAAAGCTGCCAAATTCCATTCACATCCTCATTTGATTTCATCAAATTAAGCATGAAAGAGTCTTTCTCATGTATACAGTAGAATCCTAGACTAGATTTTTAAATAAATTTTTATGGATCATGTTCATAGTTTTTATCTCCCCGCACATCTAGGAATAGGTCAGAAACTCCTTCAAGTGAAGATGATGGGGATTGGTCAATGTGGAAAACTTCTACATCAATGATAGCATAGTTAACATTTTCTACCTTAGGTTAATATGGTTCCAACTAGTCTCTATAAATGGGTTTTATATCAATCTTCACTTTGGTACCATATTTTGTTCTAAACACCATGTATGACCAATTGGCTACCAGATATCCACCTATCTTAGAAGTTAAATCCCTTGATAAACAAAGAGAAAAATAAGGAGGTAAATTTCATACCACCACATCATGAGGAGTTGAAAATGTAGGAAAAGCATGAAGGGTCAAATTCAAACCTTTCACAATCCCTAATGTTTTGGCTGGTGATCCATCCAATTGCAAAACTCCTTTAGTCATTGGATCATATTTGAGACCCAGTTTGTTTGTTATGCATTTTGGCATAACTGAGGTGTTTACTCCATTGTCTATGAAAAAATTATGAACCAAAGAGTCACCAATTATTAGATATAAGTATAAATTAGGATTAATCTCATCCTTATTTACTTGATTATCTATAGATTGAGTTTCATTGATTAAAATTACATTTTCACTTCATAGTAAGTTAGCGTATTTACCTAATCCATATAATTCCTTTTGTAACATATCTTTCTATCCTGGAAGTGATACAAAATCCCATAATGAAATATTCATATGAAGATTTTTCATTTGATCTACAAAATTAATGGAAGGATTACTTACTTTGGGATTTTATTTTTGAACATTTGCACCTTGTGATGTAGTCTATGGAAGTAGAGTTATAGAAGATGATTTAAAACATGGAATTTTTTGATTTTCTTGTGGTTTAGGAGTTGAAATATGCCCACCTCTCATATGATATATTTTATGTGTCAGAATGGGTCCTTGAATGGTTCCTTAATTTATTCCTTGACTGGCTCCCTAAACTTGATCAACAACTCTCCTCGTAGACCTAGTGTTAGAAGCAACACTAGTATGTTGATTGCTTGCATTCCCTACATAATTGATTATATAAAATTCACCTGTTAAATGATTTATGAGGGTGGAATCAAAATGAATCTATATTCTATCCATCCCAAATTGCATTGGCATCTCAAAATTTTAAAAGTGAGATGTTTGATCACCTTGTGTAGACATATCTTGATTTTGCATTTCATTGGCATAAGCCACCTATTCTTGGCCATGTTCAAAGGATGGATAGTTGGGTTGCTCTTGAACCAAATTGTTTTGAGTGGGAACTAGGGATTTAGAGGATGAGGGAGCATTGGGATTATAATTTTGGTAAGGCTTGACATGGTTGATTTGACCTTGTCCTTTATTATTTTGGAAAGGTGGCCTACTTGTTTGCCCACCAAATTGATTATATGACTGATATGGCCTATAACCTTGAGCCTGTTGCCTTTTGAGACTAACTAATTCATTTGTAATAATATGAATTACACTTTTGAATTCATAAATCTAATTTTAAGGAGAAGTATTAGATCTCTCTTGAGTAGGTAAAGGGATACAAAAGGCTATACACTTTGACTAGGAGAAGGAAAATCAAGGAAAAGTGGCATTGGAGGTCTAGAAGCTATCTTTCCTACATGTATAAGAAAATTCTCAACATTTATGGCTATTTCATTTGTAATAAGCAATGTGTTTCCACCCATAGACTAGATCATCACAACAATGTCACTATTCAATGCTTTCAAATAGTTCAAAAATGCATAATTTGTAGTTAGCCTTACAAGAGTTGGAATCTTATCCCATGTTTTTTGAAATCTAGTATTGAAATCTTGCATGAATTCATGAGGTTCCCTATTTATTGTGGTTAATTTATCATCTAGAGACAAGTGATCACTCTTTTCTCCAAATCTATCAGTCAATAGGGTTCCCACCTCATCCCATGAGCCAATAGAATTTACAGGTACGGTCCCATACCAGTCCAAAATTTTTCCTTTGAAGGAAAAGGCTAAAAACCTAATAGTCACATTTTCTTAGGTAATATTATGAATATTACAAATATTTTCTATATTTTTTATGTGTTCAATGTTATTAATTGGATCAACTGCACTAAATGATGGGAAATTTTGATGGTAGATCTTAGAATTTGATCATATTGAGTAAGACGTAAGGGAGATGCCCCTGTGAAAGGCACAAAAGGTTGTCTTCTAGACATATTAGGATCTTTGTGAGTATTAGGAAAATAATGTAATATATACATGGAAGCTTTAAATAAAATATATTTTTGATAAGGATGAGTGTTACCAAACCTAGACCTTTTAGTAAAATATGGCGGTAATTCTTTAAATGTTAAAGATAGATGAGTAGACGCAAATCTAGTTATCACCTTTGGCATAGAACATAGAATTGATCATCAACCAATAATCTAGATTCTTCAATGGAGTCACTAGGTACTAAATAAAAATGTATCTTTTCTCTACTAATGTCAAGACCAATACCAATCTTTAACAATCTTGTAAGACAAAACATCCCACCAGACGTGCCAAAATCTATTGAAACTTGGATTTGTACCCTTGAAGAAAAACTCAATATTCTTAATCCAAGTGACATAATGCAATCATCTCTTTCATTGTGGGTGATAATTTATTTGAGATGAATCTCTAGATTTAAGGGCTAGCTCCCCTAATGCAAATGTGAAGCTCTATCTATCTTAATCTATCGACTGTGTATGAAAAGAGAGAAAATGAGAAATAGAAAGAAACAAATGGTGATGCACCAATATGTATTATCCTATCACTTTGACTATAATCACTACTTAACTCATGACCTTTTATGCATTGTTACATCAATGTTTCACTTATTAGATTCAAAAGGTATTCAACATTCAAGAAGGAAACAAATAATTTCAAAAAAGAATGTGACTTATTAGAGAATACTAACAAGGACCTGTAAAAAAGATCTATCTCCACATTTGGTGGGTAATCAAGGATAACAAGTTAGGAAAGAAAACTTCCACTGAACAAGAACAACATGATGTTAAACTGATACACAAAAATGCATTATGTGAGTGGAAAAATTTGTCTTACTTTCTTCAAGAGTTTTCAATATAAATTTTTTTATATTTTTGTCATTAGCTAGTGGAGGCTCCTTTGAGAATACATTGAATACATATATATAGTTTTCAGAAGGGAGATTGAATGATTGAGATCGCAAGATCAATTTGACATGTGTCAATCAGGAATAGAAATAGTTACCATCGATAGTTACAAGAATGACCTTTAATATTACAGAGTCCATATTACTTTGTCATTATTTTATCTTTTTTAGCTCATCATTTGTTATGCACATTTATCATTCTCTTATTTATATTCAGGTTCCTTCTCTAAACTTAATAGCTATTCCTCATAGTTTGAATTTGATGTTCTATAGTCCATTCAATATTTTCTATGGACTTTTAATTTTTGACATTCTTGTGGACAATTTGTCTACAAGGATTCTCTTAGACTCTTCTTTCTTTGCTTTGTTCTTTTGCTCAGACAATTTGTCTACATCTTTTACTTGGCCCTTTTGTCTTTATTATTTATTTCAAGAAAATGTCTTGTTTATTTATTTCAATAAATTTTCTGAAAAGAAATCATTTTGTATTTATATTTATCTTCTTTCAAAAAAATTATCTGAAGGAATTCCTTTGAACGATTTGTCTAAAAGAGTCCTTTATGTTTTCTATTTACAGGTAAATTATCCTGAACAATTTTCTCGCAAGAAATCATTTCTCTTTTACTTGATCTCTTTAGAAATGACCCTTCAACAATCTTGAAAAGGTACTCCTACCCTTCAGATTTATTGAAAAATACCCTTCAGAATAACTATTTGATACTTTGAAATAATTACAAGGCTGCACCTACCCTTTAGATAAATTGAAATGATCCCTTCAAACTTTTTGGTAAATGTCCATGTACCCTTCAAAAAAGTTGTCTTATACCTTTGGCTTGAAAAATGTCCCTCTAAAAAGTTGAAATCACCTTTCAAAAAAAGTGGAAGTGTCCTTTAGAATAAATATAAATGACTTTCTTGCAATAAATGACCCTTCAAAATAATTGAAAAGGTCCACTTAGCTTGAAAAGAGCCCTTCAAGAAAGTTGCAAAGTACCCTTCAGCTTGGAAGATATCCTTCAGAGAAATTGAAAAGGACCTTCAGAAACAAAGTGCCAGACAAAAAGTCTATATAAATTCACTTGATTTATCTCAAATAAAAAGTATGAAAGAAAGACTTTGAGGCTCTATAAAAACCTTTCAAAATAATTCTTTTAGGCAAAAAACCTGAGAGAAATAGTCTTGTACCAAAGTCTAAAAGAATTCAATTATGCTTAAAACAAAGTTTGAAAGGAAAAACAATTGAACAAGAACCCAAAGAAGGCTTTATAAAAGGAATTATTTGAACCTTCACCATTAAATTTTCACAAATCTTTTTTATATACAAAGACACATACTATACGCAACCAAACATATGAATAAACAACTAGTTTTTTCAATATGGGTGGCCAAGTTTTATTTGAAAGATCAAAATTTGGTCAAAAGTAAGTAGATAGTCATTTGGCACATAGTCCAAGTATGTTGCACGAAAATCTCTCAAATGTGTCTCTAGATCACTCCTACAACATACTTGAGAGACTTAAACCTTGTGGTAAGGGTGTTGAAGTAATTTTGACATGTAAATGGTGTATGTAGTAGAGCAAAAGAATCTAAATCTTCAATAGGTCTAGAGGCACCTTGATCAAGATGCAACACTTTGGATTGAAGAGATCTTATCTCTTACATAAGGGATACCATATTAAAAGACAAAGATGTACTAGCTATAGATGGTGGTGGTATAATGGAATGTTGGGCTGCTATAGGGGGTTGTTGAGACATAATTCCCCCTATAGTTTCATTTAAAACTAGTTGCTTTGAAGGAATGGAAGACTCAACTTGTTTAGAATTTTTGATTTCCATGATAGACTATAAAATAAGAGTAAGATCTCGAGGCTGGTCCTTGAGTCTTTCTTGAAAACTTGGTAGGATCAAATATTTGTTGAGGACAACTTCATTATTAATAATTGGTGGAAGTTGATCGAGAGTCTAATGTGGTGGATCATGAACAGCAATGTCTATATCATCATAATTATTCTCATACTACTCATCATCAAAATTATCCTCATTGAAATTGGTGTAATCTAGATGAGTAGGATTTAGAGCTGAAACTTGAGCTAGTTGTTTATCCATGGTATATGATCAGGTTAAAGGAATCTAGGTGAATCTAAGAGGGTTGCCACTAATTCTTACACTTCATCTCGAAGGAAGAGATGTAAGGAGCTTAGGTGGCATAAGTAAAACAACTTGGATAATGGAATAAAGGATTAAATGGATATAATTTAGACAAAGAACTAGAATATGCATAAAAAGGATACAAAACTCACAAACATTTAAGGTGATACCTTAAGAAGCAAATAGGAGCTAGTACATAAAACTAGGGTTTTAAATGAAATTATTTTTAAAATTATTAGAATTTTAAAATTTTGATGAAATTTTTTGATTTAAATATGCTAGTAAAAAATTAGAAAATTAGTGGAAAATTATTGATTTAAAAGGACCTAGTGTATACAAATAGGGTTTTGTAGAAAATATTTTAAAAAAAAATTACTATGGAATTTCAAAATTTAAGGTGAATTTTTTATTTAAATATACTAGTAAAAAAATAAAAAAAAAATTGGAAAAATATTGGGAAAATATCGAGACCTAGTATGGGCAACTAGGGTTTGAAAGATAATTATTTTAAAATTACTATGAAATTTTAAAATTTAATGCTAATTTATAATTTTATTATGTAGGTAAAAAAGTAGAAAAATATAGGAAAAATTAGTAGGAAATTTACCTTAGGGTTTATAGGGTTTTTATGCATAGACAAAGTAAGTCGGGTTCACCAAATGATTTAACTTATTTTGGGAATATTGGTGTATTATTCCTAATTTAGTTAAGGGTATAGAGTAATAAAATTAGTAAATAAATATGCAATAATTAAGCTAATAATTTTTATAATTTGACTATAATTTGAATCTTTCTAAAAATAATAATAATGTAAATAAAATAAGATATATATAAAAACTCAATAAGATGGTTGTTGTAGGGTGTAAAATTCACTGTACAAGACTGGGACACTATCACAAATCAGTATCTAGAATTAATTTTATGATTAGACAAGAGCACCAAAATAGGACACCCTAAGGTTTGATGATATAATTCTATCCTATCACTATTGTTCAAGAGACCTGATCTTTCTAGGTTTTATTTGTTGTGTCCATGTGAGCCTGCCTATGAAATTTTGACTATTGGATATCTGTAGAACTCTATGTAGAGATGATTTAGTCTTCAAACCCTAGAATCTATTATGATTTAAGAAAATTTGGGAAAGGGGGAGGGTTAGTGTGTGTAAGATACATTCAATGTGTATCCACACCCTTTGTGTGGGCACGCTACCTACATAACAATAATCTAAAGAGGGATCAAACCATATGTAGTTCTCCCACTTGATGTGCTTTGTGTAATTACATGTATAAAGATTTAAATGCTAAAATTAGGTGTGCTTGAGGTGACTAGGGATTGGTGCAAGGATTTGGATGTGCTTGTGAAAGTATTTATTAGTTATATGTAGAGAATAGGGAAGATTATCTTAGTATTTCTACTTGTATTCTTGCTTGTTTTGTGATATTTGCCAACCCTTTCTAAATGACCTTCAAATGGGATTTTATAAGGATTTGTTGGTCATGGGTTGAATGTGCTTGCATTAGGCTGATAAGAAGGGGGATAAGAATAATAAGAAACTAACCATTAGAGCTAAAAATGAACTTGGACAGGAGTGCCAATAATGGACACTAGAGGGTTCGATGCCATAGTCCAAGTTGGGTGCTATAGTGTTGAAGGTACATGACCTAGGGGATGGATTTGTCATGGAAAAAGGAGCCTAGGTTAGTTAGAATGAGGTCTTAGAAGGTTATATATGACTAATAAGTAGTTAAAGATGCCTAGGAGGGTCATGAGAGTAAGCAAAAGGGACCTAAGGGGTTAGGTATCATTGGCCACACTCAAGTTACCAATTTTCACATTTTATATGACTACAAATCTATTTTTATAGGCCTCAATGTGATTGTCTTCATAACAGCACTGTTCTCTATGTTTGGATTTGATTACAAAGGCCTAAGAGAGGATATTAGGTACATCATGGATTCTTGCATATGATAGTTGAGCTTTTATATTGAGTAAAACTCTTCAAAAACCTATTTAACCATGGCTCTAAAAGGCCCAAAAATGCATCGTCTTGCACCCAAACTCCACTTTTTCACTCCAAATGACTTCAAATGGTCTTGAAAACTCCTAAATGAGGAAAATAAACTTGAGGAGGTGGAATGATGTCAAAACCAATTTGACTTATCTAAAAATTCCCTTTTACACTTAAAAATCTATTTAAAATCTCCTCAAGTCATCTTATTCATATTTGAGGGTCTTTTGGGCAAATTGGCTTCATTAGACATCATTTTTGACTTATTAAGATATTTCAAACTTTTCACAAACCTCCTTGCTACCCCTGAATGCTCAAACACCTTGTAAAATAGCTAGATCTTTCACATATAGCTCAAAACCCATTTCTAGGCCTTTACCTTATAATTTCCAAAAATACCTTAACCTTTGATAAAAGCTTCTCAAGAAGGAAGAGAACATGAGGTAGGGCCATGAAGATCATCTTCTCTTTCAACCATTGGATTATCCACTTTAATAGTAATCTTTACATATCTTAACACCACACCAATTCCTTCCAAGATACTACATTGTATCATCAAGTCAGGACTAGAAATAAACTAGTCATGAAGGTAATAGGTTATTAAATGGTATAAGAGAATGGCCTAATCCATATAGGCAATAGTTTCATATGTAAGCAAATTTTAGTCAACATTTTTAGTGGCCGCCTTGGATTTCATGTATGTCTATGCAAAAGATTAGTTGCTTTAGTATATCCATTGGGCTTATCAAGTCACAAAAGTCTTTCTCAAATTAATTTCTTAACTAATTACAAGGTTATAAATCTTCTGATTGGAACTCTCAAGATATCAAGGATAACCCAAAACAAAATAACAATGTGCTCAAAGCACTTAGGGAATGGAAACACACAACAAAAGGGACACATGCACAAGGCACTTAGAGGAAAATAATAAAATCTACTATAATATGTATAATGATACAACTTTATTTTAGAAGCAAGGTTTTAGATGAATCCCATTAATCGGGATGGGTAATACCTCTTAAATTAGCTTGGAAAGTTGAAAGGCATTATGTTATTTGCATCTATGGATCAAGTAATTTCTACTGCATAAGTTTTCAAACTTAGTATGGTTTCCTTGCTTGTCCTTTTTTGAATCCAACCTGAGGACTAGATCACCCTCCCTGAAGTCTCTTGTTATGGAGCTCTAGTTAAAGGCTTTATTGACTTGAGCTTGATGTGATTCCATTGTATTCATTGTAATATCACTCATTTCTTCAATCTCTATGAGATTTTACATCCTCACACTCATAGGTTCACTCTTTATCAACTCAAGATGATGGGTTAGCTCCAAAGTAGGTAGCTCAAGAGAGATGGGCAACTTGGCTTCTCTCCCAATACTAGGAAAATGGTGAATTGTCAATGGAAACCTTAGGGGTCACTCTATCAACCCATAAGGATTTCCTTAAATTTGAATGCCACACTTTCTAGTTTTCCTCCATACCTCTTGATTATTCTATTCAAGTTCTTATTTTTTGACTCTACAGGTCCATTACCTTGGGGGTAGTAATTGGAGGATGTGCTAATGTAAATGCCCAACTGAGGTGCCCATTCACTCATATTCATGCTGATTAATGCTAAGATATTATCTAAAATGATGGTTGATGGTACACTAGACCTTATCACTATACTATCATAGAAATCCAATTATGTTATTTCATTAGCTTCTTTTAAAGCAATTTCCTCTACCCACCTAGTGAAGTAATTAGCAGTAGTGATTACCCACTTGTGTCCCCCATTGGAAAGGGGATTGATCATTCTGATAAAGTCTAAGCCCCAGTACATGAAGTATTTCTCTACATGAATGGGATTAATATGAAGGGATACCAACCTTTGATTTCCTATAAAAAGAGCACACTTTTGGTAGTTCCTCACCCATACATATGTATATTTCAAGAGACTTGGCCAATAATAACTATCCTTAATTATTTTTTTGTTTTAGTTATTTGGGTAAAGTCCTATAGGCCCATCATGGAATTGTTCTAAGATTTTATTAACTTGATCATCATCTATGCATCTGAGTATTACCCCATTGATGAAAGAATAAGGTATGGATTGAAGTTTGAAGTATATTCTCTTTATCATATCCATACTTTAAAGACACTCACCTATTAACAATAACTTTACCATGTCTTAGATCCAGATAGTGTGAGGTGGAGGTGTAGATATCTATAGGTTATCTTGTATATCCAAAACAACTTCTTTCTCTTCATGAAGGTCATCAACCATGTGTTCACATAATCCTTTAACTCTTACTAGCTTAGTGAATTTGATTTCTACGTCATATTCCATGACTCTTGTAATCTAACCAAACCTCTTCTTATTCAGTTCCTTATTGAGAAGGAAGTGTCTCACTCGAGGATGAAACACCATAAGGTATATTTTGTTGTTGGATACCATAACCCTGAATGTTTTTAGACTTATCATAGCTATAAAGACTTGTTTCTCTATGAAAATGTATCTTTATTCATACCCTTCAAGACCTTGGATAAAAAATTCAATTGGTTGTTCAATCCCTTCTCCATATTTTGCATCAACATAGTTGATATGTCATCAATTTTGGCAAAGGCATACAAGATGAAATATATTGAGAAGTCAAGATTCATTAGTGTAGGTGCTTGAAAAATGGCGTGTTTGTTAGATTCAAATCCTCCTTTGCCTTCTCTTGTTTAAGTGAACACCTAATTCTTCTTCAACATAGTAGTGATAGGTTTAACCAAGCTTGTAAAACTAGGTATAAACCTTTTTACAAAGTTTATCTTTCCAAGGAAACTTTGAAGTCCATTCTTATGCTTGGGAAAAGATATGGCCAAGATTGTACTTATTCTATTAGGATTAATGGCTAGTACCTAATTTTAGATAATGTGCCCCAAGATTTTGTCCTCATATAAATAAAACACACACTTTTTGGGATTTAATGAGATATCATACTCTCTACACCTTTCAAAGATTAGCCTCAAGTGTTCTAAGTGTTCACTAACCTTATTAGAGAAGAGCATTATATCATCTAAGTAAAAAAGTACCATCTAATTGAGAAACCTTCAAAATCCATATACATGGCTCTTTGAAAAGTAGCTTCAGTATTTAAGAGGCCAAAAATCATCTTCCTATAAGCATAAGTGCCCCAATTTATGGTGAAGTATGTCTTGTATTGGTCTTCCTCCTTGACTAGTACCTGATTTTACCCTTAGTATCCATCCAATAGAGAGAAATATTCTAAACCGATAACTTTTTAAGGACTTGATCCATGAATGGAAAGTGGTAATGGTCTTTCAAAGAGAACCTATTCAAGTCTCTAAAGTCCACATATAAACATATCTCATCATTCTTCTTTCTCACAGGTACTAGGTTAGCCACCCATGAGAAGATATTGATATAGAAAATGATGTCAAACTTAATAAAATTAGTTGATTCTTTTCTCATTAGCTCTTCATTATTTGGGTTGATTGGTATTTATTTTTTCCTAAAATTTTTGGCATTGGCCTCTAAATATGTGTTGTGTTGGGCTAGCTTGGGGTCAAAACCTTTTAGATCACTGTACTCCCAAGAGAAGATATCAAATTATTCCCTACAAAGATCAATAAATGCATGTTTTTATATCTCATTTTTCACCTTTCTAAGATTGAGAATCTTGTTTGTAAAGATGATGACTCTCTCATAGTTTTCTTCATTAATAGACATAATTGCCTTGTCTTTCCTCATGTCATCTGCTTCATGGAAAAGACCCTCAAGGGTGACTAATCCTTTAGGAAGTTTATTTGACTTTAGTTGAATAATCTGGTCTTCATACTACTACTGAAGTCTACTTTGGTTTATTGAGGAGAATTCAACCTCTTATTGTGGGAAATAAATAATCTACTTATCACTATCAAAGACTTGCTAGTGAGATTCATTATATGGAAGTAATGGTCTCACTATCACTTTAACATGTGGCTATATTTTAGGCCTCTTAAATTCATTTAGATTGTCAAATTGATCCCATACTACTACCAACCTATCAACATGTTGATTTTATTCTCTTGGTCTTGCTTAGATATTGAAGGCTTCAAAGTCTTCAATTAGGTCCCATGCTCTATGTTTGTAGGAATTCATTAAGGGGTTCTTGTCTATGTTTTGATCTCTTAATTAATGTACTATTAGCTTACTATTCTCATACACATATAATTGATTTACCCCCCTCTTAGTGGCCCTTTGAAGACCATGGATAAGGCCCTCATACTCAGCTACATTAAAAGAATAACTAAATTAGAACCTATATAATGAAAAGAATTTGTCACTAGAGGAAGATATCATAATTACACCTATCCCTACTTCATGCTTGCTCCTTGAGACATCAAAGAACATCTTCTATAATACACCAGTATCCTCTTATGGCCTAGTGAGGGATGGCATAAACTCATTCTCTTCATACATGAAATAAAATCTCATATTTATTTCTTAAACACCTCCCAAAGGGTCAATTAGTTGATTTTCATTCCATAACTCATCTAAGAATACATCAGGTATCCCCTCAGAATGAGTGCTTAGTTCTTAACCAGTAGGGTGGTCTTATTCATCTAGAATAGTGTAATTGATGTTTGGGATACTTGTCCCATAAGGCACAAAATGAAAATTGGAAATAGGTTCAACCTTGATATACACCTTGATCCCATACCTTATCCTAAAATCCATACAAAACTAGTCTGCTGCTAGGTAACCCCCAATTTTGGATTTGAAGTCTCTAGATAAGCATATACCAAAGTGGGGAGGCACATTTAGAACCACTACATCCTAAGCCACTAAAACACTAGGGCAAGAATGGAGGGTTGAGTTTAGACCTTTTATAATACTAGCTAGTTTGGTAGAAGATCCATCAAGTTAAAACACCCCCTTAGCTTAGGGTTTATACTTCAAACCAAGTTGATCTACTATCAATTTTGGCATTATTGAAGTACTTACTCCATTTTCTACCATGAATTTGTCTACCAAGGATCCACAAATGATTAAATAAATGTAGAATGGATTAGGTTTGAACACATTATTTGAATGACCTTCATTTTATTTAGTTATATTAGTGAGAATTACACTCTCCTTGCTTGGTGGCTTATCTAAAACATTGACCTTTAACAATCCCTCTTGAAGGATATCCACTTGACCAGGTGGTGTCCCCAAATTTTCACACTTTAAATTTTAGGGTACCCCTATTGAATTTTTATCCTTGTCTTATGTGAATCAGTTGTACTTGTTGAACCAATCATTTGAATAAAACCCTTATTTTTTAGTAGTTATTGTGTCTGATTGCTTACTTTACCGAATTTCTCCTAGTTCATCTAGAGGATTAAAAACAATTGATTAAAAGCCATTACTAAAAACCCATTTACTCATTTACTTTAGTAGATCTAAGAAGCTAAAGTTCTTTGGCTCATTCATAATGCATATCAAATTCTCCAAACTACCTTACTTATTTGAAAGAAAGTGAAGTTGTCATGTAAACCTGAATTACTTTGCCTAGTTCAAACTAGAGTTACCAAGAAGATTTACTTCATTGCTAAAGAAAAGTAAAGTAGTCACATAAACCCACCAAGCATTGCTCTTAGTAACTCAGGTTTTTAGCATTACTTTACTTATATAAAATCATAATTAAAGCAATTTGGGTCTCTAGATCTGAGCTACTCATCGACCTAAACCTACTCGGGTTTTGTGAAGGTCCCTTTAAAAAAAATCAAGAAAAGAAACTCAAAAAGACTAATTAAAAGGGTTAAGGGATTATGTGGCCTTCCCACACTTGTCATTAATGAATTGGTATTTTTATATATATTTGGGAAATTGCACCTCATTTTCACTTGGCAACTAAGTTATCCAACCATGTAATCACATCTACAAACCTAGAGCCATGTGAATTCATCCCCTAGAGTGTTTTTGATCATTTTATTTTCCACCTATTTTCATCTGAGGTATGTGGATCTGACCCATGCACTTTTTATAGATTTTTTTTAATATTTTTCTTGTTATTTGTCTCTATAATTTCTTTATGCCACAATCTATTTTATTTATTTATGCTATGTTTTGTTTGTCTCCATTTTTGATTTATAAATCATGTTTGGGTGTTAATTAACCCATAATTGTGTTTTCATGTTAAATGACTTGTCCAAAATCCACTTTAAAATAAATTCTTCATAAAAACCCTAGCAGTTAGATCTATGTGATAAATCTAGGTTTTGCAAACCTTTTTGGTTAGTCAAGTTTCCCAATTTGCTTTACTCAGGTTCTTGAAACTGAGTAACTGATCTTGAAAAACCCAACTCTCGAAAACCTTACACACTCAAGTTCTTGACCTCAACTTTCTCAAGTTTATATTCTCAAGTAGCTTACCAAGGAAAACCCAATATATTGATGTCTTACTTACTTGGGTATCCCTTCCCCTATTACTTACTATGGGATTCATGAATACAATTACTTACTAATGAGAACCCAAAGTCTTGAATCATTATAAACCTATGAAACATTACCTGAGACTTACATGAACTTCTTCCCTAATCTGTAAACTCCAATGATAAACTCTAAGTGAAATTTTAAAAGTATGAATTTTAAAATTTTCAACTTATAAGATGTTGGAATGATTAAATCTGATCCAAATCAAGTTTCAAAACTGAGATAAAGGTGAATTAATAGATCACATCAAATATCCATTGAAATTGTCAGATTTTTCAATATTCTCAATTTTATCCAATTTCTCGTAAATGATTAATTCATTAAATTTTGCATTCTAATTAAAAATCTGAATTTATAATCTGAATAATAATTGAAACTGAAATGAAAAAATGAATCCAAAGATCAAAACATAGAAATTGTTTACGGGGCTCAGAATGCCTACGCCCTCGAGTTCTTATCAAACCAATCCATTAATTGTTTGCTAAATTTGCAAGCCAAAATAATACTTAAAAACAACAAAATATCATATATCTATAAAATTATATTGATCAAACCTTTAAAAGACCTTGGCTAACTCAGCACGTCCTTCACCTTCCTAAATCACATGTAGAGGCTTCTCAAATTTGAAATTGGCAACTTCTAAAGCTCAAAATGGCATCACCAATTCTCCAAAATGGGAAAATGAATATACTTCATAGAGTGTATTGGAATTATAAACAATTTTTTAGTTTAATCCAAGCTCTGATTCAGCCTCTAAGGGCTCCAAAATGACCAAATACTGTAAGCAGGTCTATATTTTCCCATACACAGTCGGCTTCTTCTTCCTCTTCAAGTAGAATTTCATCCTTTTTATAACACTTCAACCTCTGTAGCTGAAGTGGTCAAGGCATATCCCTTCTTGGTGGTAGGTCAAGGGTTCAAAACTACTACCCTCCTTTTTAGGTGCCTAGCATGAAGTTTGAATCAGCCTCCCTTCTTTTTTGGCACCTTGGTAACTGTCGGCCTCCTCCTTGGGTGCATTTGACTCTTGTTTTATCCGACATTTGCTAGGAATAATGGCTTTATATGCTTAAAATAGTTAAGTTAGTTCCTTTTTCAAATGCCAAAACTTAGGTGCCAACTTAGGCCACTGCTTAGACTTGGTCCATGCATGATTGGTGGGGTGACGTGGCAGGTGATGTGGCGGCTTGTGCAAGTTGGCCTTTGGCACCTTGTTTCAAAGTGATAAAAATTTGAAAATTTCTCAAATACCATGTGAAATAAAAACACCAAACCCAAATTTTTTTCTGCTAAATTATTTTTCCACGTGTCAAATGGCTATTGGTCCAAATGTTGAAACAACCTCGAAACACGTGCCACCTGTCACAAGAGACATTTTTTTGACCAATCTTCAAATGGCCATAACATGAGTTCCCAGACTCAGATTTACATTCTGAAAAATGCATCAGAAGGATCTCAAAGAGATATAAAGTGTGCTGCCACTACAACTCTAAATTAGAACCATTATCAAAACCAAATTTCAAGCTTTGACTTGGCATGTCTATTCTCACATTTTTGGGACGTGGCAGATGGATCACAAACTATGTGGCTTGGTAAAGTGTATGGTTTCTCCCATGTAGCTAGGGCATTATATTACCAAAAAATAATCCCTCTTCATGTGGGATTTATATAGACTTATGATTTCAAATGTATGGACTCACAATTTCTGATCACACCTCCCCAATGGAGGGCTTTTGGTCTCCAAAAGTCCAATATCCCTTGAAATTGCAAACTAGTCTACTACATCCATGAAAATAAAACCAAATCATAGAAAGAGGTATAAACAATTTCATTAAAATGATTCACATTCAAACTGTAAAAATGCCTAATCCAAAGGCATGAGTAAGTGAATCTGCAACTACAAATAACTTGATCAAAACATACCAAATTTGTCTACCCAAATGTCACATCCTGTAAAGTGGTGATTTGCCAAAAATTGAAACAATTCCCAATGTAACTACAAGACAAGTTTATAATGCTAAAAACATACAATAAATGTTGTGGACATGTTGCAATATAATGCCCTAGTATGGGACTTATATGCTAAGTAAATGCAAACAACCAAAAGTGTATGCTGCCTAACATCTAAACATGCCAATAGGGTCTTAACAATGCATCTATACATCCATGTGCCAAAAATAGATACATTTAAAATAGTAGTCAAATAAGTGTTGTAAGGAATTAACTCAACCTACAACATGCATTCTACTATTATCTCCAACTGATCAAATGAATTCAAGTCCTCTAGACAACTCACATAGCATAAATAGGAGATTCAAAACTTAGAGTTATAAAAAAGTGAGAATTGAAAAACTTCATATGATAAACCTATCTTGAAGTGTTCCCACCAAATCTAATCTACATCTATCAAAGCTTATTCATTCCCTTAGGTGAATTCTTAACCATGATTTGCAAAAAGAATGTAGTAATAATCCACTTAACCAATTCTTTCTTCCTAGTGAAATTGATTGTATTTGTGGATTCATTATCAATTACATATTTTACCAATTTGGGCTTTGGCATATGTAATTGAAAAAATTGTTGACTTAACCTCTTAAAGTGATTTTCACTTGTGGGTTTTACCTTATCCTGGTTGTATTTTTAAATGCATTATGGATTGAATTAGCTTCATTAGCCTTAGTGAGAGGTTTGTAAATCATCTTAGTTTTAACATTACTTGAATGTGAAGATGCATGAAGCTTAAAACATCTATCAATCATATGTCCACTCACTTTACAATGAGTGGAAACATCCTTCTTAGGTGAGGGTCCCCTTTTGCCAATTCCCATCTTATCATGAGAATGGTATTTCAAACATGCAATCTGCTTCAAAAAAGCATTTCATTTCCAAAAAGTCTTAGCACTATGGTTATTCATCCCACAAAAAGTGCATGGAAATGATTGCATTATCTTCTATACATTATATCCAAAATTTTTAAATATATCAATTGGATCAGATGATTTAGTGTAAGAATCAAGAGGTGGAATCATAATACCTCTTTTACCTTTACACCTTTGAACTAGTGACCTAGAACCTTTGATATTGGAAGCACGTCTTCCTTTAGCCATGGAAGAAACTTCTCCATCATCCACCTGCACACTAGTATAACCCAAACCTGCATGAAGAGGTCTATGCTCAACCTGAATTGGGTTAGTTATACCTTGGATATCTCTACCAAGTCTTCCTCCATTATAACCCATTTTAAACAACAATTTAGATCTTATGCCCTTAGTGTATCTTTCAAAATCACCAAAAACACTATTACTAGAATCTAAATTTGAAATGGTAGAAGATGATGAAGATTCCTATGGTGAAAAACATACACTACACTCAGTCATAGTCTCTACATCTGAAGTTAAAGGCTTTACCTTTTCACACTCACCACATTGCAATCTAATCAAGAGCTCATCCTTGGATTCAAGCTTTGATTTTAACTTTGCCACTTGCAATTCAAGTGAAATTTTTTGTCATCTCAAGATTATATTTTCATCTTTTATGACCTCAATCTGTGACAACTTGCCCATGGTTTCCTATAAACACCCGATTCCATAATGTACACTAAAATATAATCAATTTGTTAACCAATAATCCAACTATTCTAGAAACAACTGTCAATACACAACTAGAAGCAAACCCTGCATTCTAATTGCTCTGATACCAACTTGGTCCGTAAACTCCACTAATAAACTCTAAGTGAAAATTTAAAAATATGAATTATAAATTTCTCAACTTATAAGATGTTGGAATGATTAAAATCTGATCCAAATCAAGTTTCAAAATTGAAATAAAGGTGAATTAATAGATCACATCAAATATCCATTGAAACCACCAGATTTTTCAATATTCTCAATTTTATCCAATTTCTCGTAAATGATCAATTCATTAAATTTTGCATTTTGGTTAAAATTTTGAATTTATAATCTGAATAATAACTAAAACTAAAATGCAAAAATGAATCCAAAGATTAAAACATAGAAATTGTTTATAGGGTTCAGAATTCCTACGTCCTCAAGTTCTTATTGAACCGATCCATTAATTTTTGCTAAATTTGCAAGCCAAAATAATACTTACAAACAACAAAAGATCATATCTCTCTAAAATAATAGTGATCAAACCTTCGAAAGACCTTGACTGACTCAGCAAGTCCTTCACCTTCCTGAATCACATGCAAAGGCTTCTCCAAATCAAAATTGGAAACTTCTAAAGCTAAAAATGGCATCACCAGTTCTCTAAAATAGGTAAATGAATCTACTACATAGAGCGTATCAAAATTCTAAATAGCTTTGTAGTTTACTCTAAGCTCTGATTCAGCCTCTAAGGGTTCCAAATGACCAAATACTATAAGTGGGTCTATATTTTCCCATACACAGTCAGCTTCTTTTTCCTCTTCAAGTAGAATTTCATCCTTTTTATAACACTTCGACCTCCGTAGCTGAAGTGATCAAGGAATATCCCTTTTGGGTGGTAGGTCAAGGGTTCAAAACCATTGCCCTCCTTTTTAGGCACCTAACATGAAGTTTGAATTGGCCTCCCTTCTTTTTTAGCACCTTGGTAACTATCGGCCTCCTCCTTGGGCACATTTGACTCTTGTTTTATCCCACATTTACTAGGAATAATGGCTTTGTATGATTAAAATAGTTAGGTCAGTTCCTTTTTCAAATTCCAAGACTTAGGCACCAACTTAGGCTACCACTTAGACTTGGTCCATACATGATTGGTGGGGTGATGTGGTGGCTTGTGCAAGTTGGCCTTTGGTGCCTTGTTTCAAAGTGATAAACATTTGAAAATTTATCAAATAAAATGTGAAATAAAAATAGCAAACCCAAATTTTTTTGCACTAAATTATTTTTCCATGTGTTAAATGGCTATTGGTCCAAATTTTGAAACAACCTCGAAACATGTGCCACATGTCGTAAGAGACATTTTTTTGACCAATCTTCACATGGCCATAATAAGAGCTCCCAAACTCAGATTTACATTCCAAAAAATGTGTTAGAAAGATCTAAAAGAGATCTATAGTGTGCCACCACTAAAACTCTGAATTAGAACCATTATCAAAACCAGATTTTGAGCTTTGACTTGGCATGTCTATTCTCACATTTCTAGGACGTGGTAGATGGATCACGAGCTATGTGGCTCGGTAAAGTGTCTAGTTTATCCCATGTGGCTGGGGCATGATATTACCAAAAAATAATCCCTCTTCATGTGGGATTTATATGGACTTGTGATTTTAAATCTGTGGACTCGTGATTTCAAATCTATGGACTCGTGATTTTAAATCTATGGATTCATAATTTTTGATCATTCACTATGCTTACTTACTTTGGGTTTTTGAGTCTAACTTAGTAGGGAAAACCCAAATTCATCAACCAATGAAAAATTAAAGTTTTTTATATTCTCCTAATGATCTACTCAGGTTTTTAAATGCCTAAAACTTGTGCTCTTTTTAGAGTAACCCAGGGTTGTGAAACCCTACTACTTAAAAACAAGTTACTTAGTTTTCAAGGCTTTCAACTAGTCAAAATCTAAAACTTACATAGAGATACTATAAGATTAATAAGTTAACTCTCTTTTCTCAACCTTTCTAAAATAGTTGGAGTAATCAACAAGTGTTTAAAAGCATTTTTTAAGGTCTTTAAAGTTAACAAGAGCTAATGTCTAGATTAAAGTAAGAGGTAGCTAAGTTGGAGGTATAAACAAAAACAATTAAGGAAGTTCTAAACTTATCACTTGAGGATATCCATAAGTAGAGAAACAAGGGTAAAGAAAATTTTAAGAGAGCCAAGTCACAAAAAACCAAAATGAAGTATGAGTATAAAGGCTACACTATTGAGTCATGCATCATTTTCTAAGCTGATAGAGATAAGTGATATAGAAATGGGACATGTGTCTATAACTAAATTATTAGAGAGATCCAAAACCATTTCTAATACTCCACTCATGCATGTCATGACTAGTAGTGGAATTATAAAAGCTGCAGCTTCCCCAAGCTCAGCTTAACTTTTTAAGTTTGTCTTATCTTGTGCCAAATATTATGATTCTCTAACTAGGACTATAAGAGATGTTTATGGAAATGTAGTCATCAGATTAGATGTTCAATACTTCAATTAATGTTTAAAAATCCCAATATCACCCAAAGTAATTAACATTTCAATAGAAAAATCCAATGAGTAGTGGGAAACAAAGACAACTAAGTACATCAAGATAATGAATACTTATTACTTGAAGAAGTTAAAACTAGCATCAAGGTTTTTAAAAAAGATTGTGAGGTTGGACTTGGTTCAATAAGTAGATGATATAACTCAACTACTATCCAAGATCAATAGAGAGAAAAATTCCAAATGTTTCTCATCATACATAGTTAAATGAAGTAGCTTAGTCAAAAGCACGTATTTAATCAATAGACAATCTATTTTTGTCCCTCCTTATTATATCAAACTCATCTCTACAATCAGTCCAAAAATATTCTAGTGTTGGGATGAGCATATATTCTAGTGAAATTATGCTTTTGGCTACCCTTCTACAATCAAAGTTGGCCCTAGGCTCAAAATGTGGTCGATTGTAACGATGATACATATCCTTATATATGTTTTTAACTTTATATATGCTAGTACAATGGTATTGACTAATGATAATAGGAAATATGATAGTTAGGTGGTGAGATTTTGACTATAAATCACGTAATTCCACAAGTTTCCTAAAAAATTCAATCAAGATCCATTTGTCACTTGGGTATTTGGGTAGTCAAACAGGTGCACTTGAGAAAACCTCAACTCTGATGTATGTAAAATTAAGAAACTAAATGAAAATACATCCATACTATGAGACTGCTTCCCAATCTTCATTTGATAATATCCTATGCCCTAAAATAGTATTTAATTTACAAATAAGCTCATAAAAGAAACCATCATTCACAAATTTATAATGCTTATAGTATTCTACAAGGACTAGTTGAGGATAAAACTCATATATTGGTCCACTTGCTAGTGTTCCTTTTGTCTTTAGCCTTGAGAAGGCTCCACTTGATGTTAATGCATACATAAGGTATGAATTCATCTTGAAATCAAAAAAAATTATCACTTCATTTAACTGCTTATCTAGATTATCACGTATCCAAGATTAAATACGTGCTTTTGACTAAGCTACAATTATTGAAGATATGGATGATGATGGAATTGTGACAACTAATTTTTTTCATGTAGCAAGTGGAGATAGTGTTGTAATTCTAGTGATTATTTTTGGCAAACGTCATGATAATACTATCTCAGATAGGACTTCAAATGTTTTAGCACTGACTTCATCTTGGCTCCTCAACAAGGGCTATTATATGAAAAAATTGATGAAGGATCCTTTTCATACTAGCTAGAAAAATGAGATAATTTAGAGAGAGGGTAGCCAAGGACCTATAAAGAAGTTGAAGATAAAAATAAATGTGGATGAAACATATTCTATTATGAAAGATAAGGAACTTGAGCAGCCCATAGTCTCCACACCTCTATTGGTCTCTTTTATTGGTATGACTATTCCTACTATTTCCATCACCCCTTCTATTCCAACTTCCACTGCACCCACCATAGATCCATCTATGCTAATGCCTCCCCCTAAGTTTTATATCACCAAATTTACTAAGAATCCCATTTAAAAAGACACTAGTGATCCTCCTTTATCATATCCATCTGTTTCACCACCACCTCCTTCAGAAAAATAACCTACCATTGATAAGGAACCTAAAAATGTAACCACAAAAGAAGAGACTCCATCTTAGGGAGAGAGAAAAGAAAAATTAAAAGAAGCTATTGTGCTTAAGAAAGAAGCTAGAGGAGAATTAGTTTTTGATAAGTCAAAGGAAACTAAACATGAAAAGGATAAAGTAGTTGAAATAATGAAATAATGAGAAGCTGAGAAAGAAGTAGAGCTTAGAGTAATAATAGAGAAAGTTGCCAAGAAAACCAAGGAGCAGGAGGTAGTAAATGAAAAATTAGTATATAAATAAAAGGAAGATGATAAATAAAAAGAAACAAAAAGTGAGAAACAAGTAGAGAAGGAGAAGCTAAGAAATAAGTAGATCTTGGAGTAACAATAGAAAAAGTTGTCAAGAAACCCAAGGAGTAGGACATAGTAATTGAAAAAGTATCAAAGAAAGAAAATGAATATGGAAAATAAAAAGAAACAAAAATTGAGAAACAAGTAGAGAAGGAGATTCAAAAATAAACTAAGGTATAGGAAGTTTCTTCTTAGGAACTAGTGATTAGAGATAATTAGCAGTAGATGGTAATTCATATAGATGTTTTCACTTCTATAGACTTCTTATCTTGGTTGGCTATGTAGAATACTATAGAAGCTAAATAAGTGATAAATCTTGAGGAGATGGACTTACAAATACTGAGGAGTCTAGATAAGAAAGGTAAAAATCCCAAACCAGCCAAAGTAACTTCAAAATTGTTGATTGAATCTTTAGGACAAAAGTTTAGCAGAAGTGTTAACTCCTCCACAAGGTATGAGTAAAATTAAATTTATATAAAATGATTTAACATTTACTAAGGTATCTTTGGGAGAGATTACTACTGAGGGTTTGAATAAAGACACCCAAATCCTAATAAATACTCTTTTCAAAAAGCTTGATGAAGAAAAGGATGCTAAGGCTAAATTCAAGGATCAAAATGCACAACTATGTGAAATAATAGTTAAGGTTACAAGATCTATTCCATAGTAGTCTATTATTTTAGGGGAATTAATTGAGTAGCAGGTGATCATTGATGTAGAAGAAACTGGGGATAAAGTAAAGGCTATTGATGATTAGATTTAAAAGATGCACCAAAATGTTTAGAACTTCTCCCCAAAATCTCAAGTATTAATATTGACATTTTGAGTAAGTTAGATGAGTTTAAGATGGTGTTGAAAGAGATTAAACTTGAAAATGGAATTGCTAAGTTACAACTAGAAATTCTACAAACAATAAGTAGTTTGAATGAGAAAGTGTTGATTGAAGAAAAGATTGCTCTAGAAGGGTCCTTAAAGAAAATATAGCTACATGAATGTCTCTTGTATTTTTAAATATGTATTTTGGAGGTAATATGTGAAAAAATGAAAAATTTTAAGGAGGAATATGGTGATGAAAAAACAAATCTAGAGGATTCCCTTTTTGGTATTACTAGTATTTGGTATAATAATGTTCCAAAGACATATGAATAGTTATGGGAATAATTCAAACAGAGGATGGACAAAGCTATAACTCTTTTTACATCCATGTCTATCAAGGAATTAATACAATATCATCAATAAATAAAAATATTTGAACCAAGAATCAATAAGACAAAATCTCAAATTAGAAGTATAGAAAGGGAGATACTAAGATTTGAGATAGAAAGACAAGCTCTTACCAAGCCTGATGATGTAGCCATTCAATTCATGATGTCTCAGCATATCAAGTATAGAGAGAAAATCAGATCTAAGGTTCATGAGGTGGAATAATTCTTGTTACTTTTCTTCCTAACAATTTATTCTTTCTTCTTCTCATTTTATTACATTCTATTCATTCTATTTGTAAAGTAACTTTGTTAACATAAATTATTTTTAAGTGAAGATGTTTAGTAAATTTACTTGTTGAAGTATAATAATTTATGAAATGATAAAATTTGAGTAATTTGGATAAAATGCCAGTACTTAAAGTTATCTTCTAAAAGTGAATTACTTCAGTGAATTTTTTGGTACATGCAAAGTATTTATATTCAATTCAAATAGCAACACTGAGAAGTGCTACATGTCACTAGCCACTTCATGACACATAGGATAATTTTAAGAAGGACATCACTCAATGGTTTCTAGTTTTAGCATAGCACATGGATATTTAATAACTCATTTCCTATTTGAATTTGGTATATGAAATTATATAAATATAAGTGTAGGCTTGCATGCCTGATGATGAGAATTTTTGGAAGTAAGCAATTGTAACCATTGTACAAGGAGTTTAAGAAATATAAAACTTTGTGTTTAAGATAATTAGATTATTTTGTATAAAGGTTACTTAAAGTAAATAAGAAATATTATTGTTTTCTAGATAACTTTGTGTCTATAGAAATCATTCTATGAATTTCATGAAGATAAAATGGTAAACTTTACATTATCTATTTATCTAAATTGATTTCATTGCTTTCTTGATCATTTTCCAAAAAACTTACCACACTTATATGTTTATCTATTTTCACCTATACAATAAACTTTGCAAAAATATTTATTATGAAGTGTATTTCTATTATTTATTTTCTTACTCAAGCATTCTAGTCTTTTCTTTATTGTCAACCTATCTAAAAATTCATTCACATTCCTAGAACTAGTTGCTTACTTACTACAAAGTCCCTTTGTTATGGTTCATGAACAAAGTGATTAAATTAATACCCCTAATAATAATAATAAATTGCACATATGTGAACATCTGTAAGTTGTAAGTAATTAGAGATAGACATATTTACATAGGAACTTCACCATTAAATGAAGGGGATTTAATCCCATGACTGCCTAGGTAGATTTTGACTATATGAAAAATATTGAGTCAACACCAAGTATATAAATCGTTTCCCACATTGGAGCACTCACATTGGACTTATTCATTTTCTCAACAATGTTGATGTGCAAATTACGAACCTTTGCTTGTGCTTTGGGAGCCACAACTATGCTTTAAACCTATGAGTTTCAGGGTACAAAGGTGTTTATTTAGTTCTAATTTTTCTAAGTTATTAGAAATTTTGGGGTATGAAGAGGCTCATTTGGTTTTGATATCAATGGAGGAAGTGTGGAATACTCTCTAACTACTTCTTGGATTCCTTCTATGTTCCTTCTCTTGAACCTTGTATTGGATACCACATGAATGTTTTCTAGTTTTTTCCTTCATTATCCCTTTGGCCTTGTTGAGGATTCTTTTTTGGTCATCATAGGCACTTCTGCATTCTAAGCTATGAGAGCTTAGTTGTATCCATAACTAGCACCCTGCTACCATAGATAAATGAAATTCTAATTAAACTCTATGTTTGAGATAGTGAATTGATTGAATGACTAATTCCAAAGTATAAAAACCTCACCTTATTATTCAATGTTTTTCTTAATAGGGGCCAAGGTATTGTAAGCACTTGTAGCATTATGATTGTAATTATTTTGCTTAGCATAGTTGGGTTGTACTTGTCCTTAGAAATTTTCCTTGAAGGGTGGCCATTTGATTGGTAAGATTATTAAGGCTGATATGGGGGTTGATAAGTTATATTATAATGATATTTATAGCACTTTAAATTTTATAACTCATTACCAAAGATTTTAAATATATTATTGAATTCTTGAAGCTCACTAGACTGACTAGTTGATGCTTTTTATTATTTTGGTGCAGGAATTCACCTTGAAGGATGGTTTATTAAATTAGTAAGACTATTGAGACTGATATGGGGGTTGATAAGTTCTATTATATTTATATTTTTACCAAATTATATTTACAAAATCATTTCCAAATCTTTGAAACATATTCTTGAGTTCTAGAAGCTCACTAGACTGACTAGTTAAAGCTTTTTATTGTTTTGGTGTAGATATGACAACTAGTGTTGGCAAAGGAGGAATGGAAGAAAGGGGAGGAATGATGATATAAATTGGTTGAGTCTTAGGAAAAAATTGAATAGGTGGATTAGGTTTTATCTTTACATCATATATTAGGCTATTATATACTCTGATTGCCACTTCATAAGTACTTGGTAGTGTGTATCCTCCTATCAACTATATCATCACTGTAATGCCACTATTGAGAGATATTAGATAATATAGAAAATCATATTTAAGAGTGGGATTGATAAGTATTTTAATCATATCCCATGTATTTGAAACCTGTTGTTAAAATCCTACATAACCTCTTGAGGAGCTCTCTTTATTGTAATTAATTGTTCTACTAGTGACAAGTGGTCACTCTTATCTTTAAACCTCTTTCAAATAACAAATCATAATTGATCCCATGTTATTATGGTGTTATAATTAAGGTTAATATACTAATATATGTCCTTTCCTCTTAAATATATGGCTAACAACTTGATGGATACATTCTTTATAGTAATGTCATGGATATTTTAAAAGTTGGCTATATCTTTGATGTGTTCAGAAGGAGTTGTAGAGTTGTCTCTTGTGTTGTAAGGTACACTCTTAAGGGATAACATTAGGAGAGGATAATAATAATTGATTTTAATTAGAATTTGACCATTAATATATATAAAATTCAAAGGTTTACAATAAACCATGGTAATGAAAGGAGCTAACAAGGATCTTCTAGTAGAGGTAGACTTACAAATTGGCTTAGGAGGGAAGCTTCTCAAGTACAGATGAGAGTTAACAAACCTTAATATTTTTTTTGAGTTAAAATTTAATTCAATAAAATCAAAAGGAATACCTATATAATATAACCTTGTATTCACCTTTGGCATGAAAGATAGGCACTACTCTACCACTAGAATATTGAGTGTTTTTAGGAGTCACCAGATGCTGAAGATGTTGATGCAATAACTAATACAAATAGATCAATGACAACATAAATATCAATAAATATTATTCAAATGTAGTCCCAATAGGAATTATATAAAATTTTTTAGCATATAGTTTCACCTTGTGGGAGGGTTCTTTAGGATATCTCACTCCTAGTTATAAAATGGGATCAACCCCAAGATGTGGGTATCCTATGATGGGGTTAAACCTTTAGATAAGGAAAGTTCATCTAGGTAGATCAATTAAACTAATAGTTTTGAATTGGAAAATGGTAAATGGGTTACAAGGGATAAGTGAAATCATTCAAATGGTGGTACACCAAACTTAGATACACTCTAAATTGATTGAAACTAACACTAAAGTAGCTCAAGCATAACCCTCACTCTCATAATCTCTCAAACTTGTCATTTTGCATCAATATTTATAAATTAGGCTCCCTAAACAAGAGATGAAGCATTAAGGAGTATCAAAACTCACAATATACCATCATCAGTGTTCAAAAGAGTACAACCTCAGACCTACAAACACCTTGAAACACCTATAAAAAGGCAAGAAATAAGGACAATCACCAATGAATAATACTCCTCCACAAGGTAATATAACTAGAACACTAGATGTAGGCAAAGAGATAGGTAAAAAAATTTATATTTTTGATTCAAGAGGCTATTATTACAAATTTTAATAAGGTTTTTCCTTGTCAAATGAGAGTATCTCTTTACAATGGAGAGGAAGAGGTATATATAGGAGAAAAGGGAAGGGAGAGGAGAAGAAATATTTTATAAATCAATAAATGTTACTCAACCACCCTCCATGGAACTCAAAAAAAGAAGAGGAAAAGGAATATGAGTCTTAACAACCTCTAAACCACTTAGTCATTGATCTCACTTAGAAAATTAAGCCTCCAAGGTCAAAAAGGTCTTCAAGCTCTCCCATTGGCCTAAAAAAGCACTAGAGGATAAAATTTACTTTGAGTAAGATGACATCATGATCCACTAAATTGAGAAAGGTATCCAAACATCTATAATGTTCATTAAATGCTCCAACTTGCTCCTCAACTCCCTAAAACTCCTCCACTTAACTTCTGCATCCCATCTCTACTTGGTTTGTAGAAGCAACTTGGAAATATGGCTTGTCACCTTGACATTTGATGCTTGCACTAAATTTGAGGGATAAATTTGAGTGAATTATTTTTTTTCCCAACTCATATTTGTTACTCCAACCTAAAAAATTCACCATGAAACCTGAAAATCTGTTAGACTCCATTAATGGAGGTCTTCAAGCTCAAGCCATCTTTAACTAACTACCTTAGAACTTACTTTTAAGGCTATTTTGTCACCATAATAGCTGATTTTGGACCTATATAAGGATTATAGGCATCAATATTATTACTATGAGGAATAAAAGGAAGTTTTATGCCACCTTCAAGACCTGTAACAATGGTATAAATCTCTATTAAACCTATAACCATTCACAAGTCATTAGAAAACTTGGGTTTTTGGCCTTTTAGCTCAAAACTTCACCATATAAACCATTAATAATGTATCATAGTGACATATAAAGGTGATTTATGTCCCATTAGGCTTTCTCCATGTATTTATATAATTTCATCCATTAAAGACCTGCAAAAGTGGGATTTTTAGCCCATTTTGGGCCTCCTAATCACCCACATGTGCAAATTTATTATTTAAAATAGGTAAAACATTATATTTATAGATTCCCCTATATCTTCCAGGTGGTTTCCAATTTATTATATGTCATGTCATGGGTTTATGAGCTAAAAAACACAAAATTGGGCAAAATAGGCTCTTTTGGCAACTTAGATATGCTTACCTTCTTAAGGATTGTTCATAAATATTTAGGATTAGATATAAGAACAAATTATTTGAAATTAAGTATGAACCAATAATTAAACTTACATAATATCTTAGCCACCCATGCATCTCCTTCATATAGTTTCAATTGTGTGAAAGTGCCTCTAAGCTTGAGAATATGCATTCTGGGAGGTCAAGTAGGAGAAAAATGAAGTAGAGTGAGAAAAAATGAAAATTTATTGTTAAAATAACCTATTATATGTATTTTATAATATTAAAAAGCTAGTTATATGGTTTTCTTGTTTTAACCTTAAAAAAAATCCTCTAACCTTCATTCCTTTGACTAGGGTTCTTGACTTCTTAGGCAGATTTGACCCTAAAGGTCTAATTTTTTTATTTTTAAATATTCTAAAGGTTTTAAAACTATTTTAATCACATTTTAAAACCATATTATCTTCTTATGAATCCTTATAATCTTCCAATCATCCCTCAACTTCCATTTTCTCCACTTTCTCATTCTAGGTCTGCCTATGTCCAAATAGGCCTAATGGCCTACTTGAGCTCCTTCTTCTAGATACACTTGAATTATTATTATGATTAATAATATAAAATATAAATTTAACCATATTTATGATTTAAAACCTCCTAATACACATTGAAAGGTTCAACTACTTAATTTTCACTTCTAGGCTTGAGTGTGTCTTATGAGGCCTAATAGGTATGATTAATCCTACTAGGATTTTATCCATTTTATTAGTTATTTATATATGAATTGGAAATTGGTACATCCACAATAACATATATTTATGCATTTTATCCTCTAAAACAACTTCAAGTCATCACTTAGTTTCTCACTCCTAAGTGTGAATAGTCAAGTGAGAATTCTTGGCATGCTTCTTTAGTATACCTATAATCTTCCCATTTCTCTATCATAATTTATATTAGGTGAATTAAACCACTTTTAAAAATTAAATGAAACTAAAAAATACCTCCATATAAAATTTCAATTTATTTCATTAAGTAGAATTCATAAAATACATCTTTTGAGGTTGTATCAACTCGCTTATCAAATTTCTAAGCATGTGTAACTCTAATTTTTTCCATTTTATTGAGTGTAAAGTAGTCCAAATAATTATTTATTTTTTAATTAGGACCAATATGGACCAAAAAAAATATTAATATCATTTTTTTTCAAATTTTAATCAATAAAAACATTGGGAATCAACAATTTAGACCTGCTACACACTCAAAAAATGAGAACCAAGAAAGTTAGGAAGAGATAAATAGGCATATATTGAGATTTATAAGGTATAAATTCATAATTATTTTTTAATTAATACATGTAATATATCCAAAAAATATTAAAATATATTTTTTCCATTCTCAACCATGAAAATTAACCATAAACACCAATCTAGACATTCAATACACTTAGAAAGTAAGAACCAAGAAACCTAGGAAGAGAGAAAAAGGTGTATCTTGATATCTATGAGGTCTAAAGACCTCATTAATTTTTAATTATAATATTTAATAGATAAAATACATTATAAAATTAATATATTTCATCATCCAACTCTTTAAACCTCTTTAAATGCCTTTTTTAACTGTCTCCACTTGCATACCAAAACCCTAAGTTTTAAAAATTTGCACTGCACTTATCATGTTTTTCCTTGATATTATGGATATGATCAATCTAACTAGGTGTGGTAAGACCTAAAATGACCTTAAATTTCTTGAAAACCCCTCTCATGAATTCAAAACCCTCTATCATACATGTAACTTTTCATAAAGCCCTTTAAGCTCCATTGGTGACTATCAACAGACAAGCATGTGATTCTGACAAAAGAATGGATTATTACACTATTATTTTGACTTAATAAAGACCATATTAAGTTTTATCCACTCATTATAACCACCTCTACCAGTTTTCATAGTTGGATCTTGCCTCTAGTGGCTTGTAGATGCCTTTTCCAAAAAACTAACTAGTAATTTGCCTATGTTTTCATGTTCCATAAGCTTATGACTGAGTTTCCTTATTGTATAACCTTTTATTGGAATGTAATAATTATTAATCAGTGTATATTAGGAAATATAATCCTTATTTTAATTATTCATATCTTTTACTAGTCACCTCTTGAAACTATGTAACCCATCAATATACCATCTCTCCTCGTAGACCTCAATGTGACTATCTTTATAACACTATTGGTTCTTACAATTAGATATGATTATAGAGGCCTAATAGGGTATTTTAGGGACACCATGGATGCTTTAATATGATATATTATCTTATGTACTGATCAAAACCCTAAAAAATTGCTCATCCATGGCTCCAAAAGCCCTAAAAATGTATCTTCTTGCACCTAAACTCCTCTTTTCCACTCCAAATGAATTGAAATTGTCTTAAACATGCCTAAATGAGGAAAACATTCCACGAGGAGGTGGAATTCAAAAAAAAATTGACTTCTCCAAAATCCCCTTTTTCACTTAAATATTCTATTTAAAGGCTCCTCAAGTCATCTAATACACTTTTGAGGGTCTTTTGGGAAAGTTAGCTTCATTAGACATAATTTTTGACTTATTATAATCTTTAAACATTTATATAAACATTCTTCCTACCATTGCATGCTCAAACATCATGGAAACTAGCTATATCTTTCATTTTCATCTCAAGACCCATTTCTAAGCCTTTACCTTCAAATTCCCAAAAATACCTTAATGTTTACTAAAAGCTTCTCAAGAAAGCAAATAACATAAGGTAGGGACATGAATCTCATCTTATCTTTCCACCATTGGATCATCCAATACACTAGGACTCTGTATAGCTCCAGACACCACACCAAGACCTTCTAAGATATGGTACTGCATCATCAAGTTAGGACTAAAAAGAGACTAGTCATAAAGGTAAGAGGTTACTAACTTGTCTAAGAAAGTAACATGATCCATCTAGAAAATGTTTCGTATGTAGGCTAATTTTGGCCAATAGGAACAATTTTCTATAGCTTTTAAAATGAATGGTTATGATGATAACATGATTAAAAGAGTGATCTAGAAAGCTCATATAACCCCTTGTCATATTCACCTTGAATAATATTTTATTGATAGAGTTTATTTTCCTTGTGTTAAAAGAACAAATAATGTCTTAGCTAGGACTCCCAAGAAAAATAATTTTAAAGTAAATTTCAATCCACTTAATGAAATTGAAAACATACTTGATAAGTTGAAATTTACTCTCAATCCAAGTTGTTACAAATGTGTCTTCTCTATTTCTTGTGAATGTGGCAAATTTTATGTGGGTGAAACATGTCATTCTATATAATTCAAAACAAAGTATCATTTTTCTAACCTCACTTACAATCACATTCATAAATCTACCTTAACTGAGCATTCTTAGTCCACTAGCCATCATATTTTCTTAAATGATATTAATGTCATTACCAAGAGAATATTTTTACCAAAGAAGAAAGATCCATGAAGTAGTTGAAATTGAGAAAAATGTTAATAATTTGAATAGGTATGAGGGGTGGAGAATCAACAAAAATTAGAAACCCATTATTCAAATCATAAAAAATTAAAATGGTTCTCAACCTTAAGCCACACCTCATGACTCCTTATTTTCTCCCATTTTTTCATTTTTCTCAGTCTTGGCTAATGAATTCATTGTTGTCTTGGTTTAATCTTATTTATGGTGTTAAATATGCACCTATGTATCTCATGGTTTTCATTTCTCTTGATTATGGGCATAATATTTAGATCAAAACATCAATCTACAAAATTATAACATAATTTTTTAGTTTTTCTTTCATAGTTTATTGTGTAATCATGAATAATATTATTATATCCCTCCAAATTAAAAAAATGTTGGAAGAGGTTTGTACCTTTGAAAAACTCCACTTAATAGTGAGACACAAGCTAGAATATTTTATATTTATAAAGAAATGTAGGGACTTTCAAATAATACCAATTTTTTTTGTTATAATACTTACTCTATAGCATCATAATCTCCATGCTTTAAAAATAGTGAGCTTATCCATAATGTAATCTAAATTACAGTGGACTAGGTGGAAAATAAATGATTTATTCAATAAATAATATATCCTTCATTTAAAACATTCTAGCAAGGTTTTTGAAGATGTTTGACAACGGTTGGTAGTGTCCTCATTCGGTGCCATGTAGAGAGAATTATATATTATTAATGCTAAATAAAATAGAAAATTTTATGAACTTTATAAAGATCAGAAACTAGTTATGGTATTTGAGAAGATCAATTTTGTGAATATGTCCAACCATAATTTTAAAATGGCCTCCATGAATTTATTGGGGTGTCAGTTGAACTATGTTGTTACTCTAAAATACATTACTTTTGAATCATTTATTTGTATTTTATAAGACTCTATCCAAAAATTTCATAGTGAATCTACTGAGCAAGTTGTCAAAGAATGTGTTGTCATGTAAAGAGAAGCTAGAACACATAAAGATAACTTGTCTACAGAGGAGGTTTTCTCTCTAAATAATCTTAGAGATAATAAATATATCACCATACTAAGATTAGATAAAGGAAACACTACTATGGTTATGAACATGATAGACATAGATCGAGACCTAATAGCTCTATTTATCACCTAACAAAGTCGACTAGGCCGACTATATTGACTAAATTCTTGGGAGAGTTTAGGGTCAATCTAAGGCTATATATACCCCTCAAGTTATTTTTTAAATATAAGATCACTAAATTATGCATAATTAATACTTATAAATTTACTTATACAATCAATAGGAGGTTTCATTTCTTAGGTTGTTACCTTAGAGAAGTAACACTTGTCTTATGGAGGCCTTGGATGCATAAGATAAGTCTTATAGTCTAGAGTTGATTTGTCCTTATGATCCTTAAAAGTCACAACAACCTCTTTCAAAGAACCATTGACCAAACGAGAGATTGAGGCATGGAAAGTTCACTTCAACAAGGTAAATATATTCCTAGACCTTCATATTTAGATAATTAGATGTTTTATAACTAATGGATTGAATTTTATCTCTCTTAGCTTAGATAATTTATATGTAATATTAGATAGAATTGTCTTTGCATGTTTATCATCTTCCCCATTCGTGCCACAATCTTTGATGAGAAGATTAGCTTGAATATTTGTTTACTATATTATCTTACATGTTATTTAATAGATTAGCTTGCTTAATGTTACTAAAATAATAAGACCTAGCTAGGGTTACCATAAAATGGCATTTGATTAGAGGCCTTGGAAACTTCTCCTTTACCATTTTGTGATAAAAGATCTCTTAGTGTAAGTTTAGTAAATCCATTATTAGTCATGAACTTAATATAGACATATGTCCAAGTGGACTTATAATTTGATTAACTTATTTGAGCTTGAATACTATTGAGTAAGATAAGTTACAGATTTGTCTATTTTTGCTTACATACATTCTAGTGAACCCAACATGAACCTAGCCATTGTAGATTTTATTTATTTTTATTTATAAACAACTAGATCAACCCTATGAAGCCTAAATTAATTTATTGGGTTATAGGTTTAACTATGTTGTTTCTCTAAAATGCATTACTTTTGAATCATTGATTTTTATTGTAGAAGACTCTATCAAAAAAAATTTAGAGTGAATCTACTAAGCAAGTTGTGCAAGAATGTGTTGTTGTGTTAAGAGAAGATAGAAGACATAAATATAACCTATCCATAGAGGAGTTTTTCTTTCTAAATAATCTTAGATCTGTTGAATATATCACCATATGAAGAGTAGATAAAGGAAACACTACTATGGTTATGAACTCGATAGACATAGATCGAAACCTAATGGCTCTATTTCTTGCCTAACAAAGTCGACTAAGCTGACTACATCGACTAAATTATTTTGAGAGTTTAGGGTCAATCCATGGCTATAAATACCCCTCAACTTCATTTTTAAATAGAATATCATTAAATTATGCATAATTACAACTTGTAAATTTACTTATACAATTAATAAGAGGTTTAATTGCTTAAGTTTTTACCTTGGAGAAGTAACACTTGTCTTATGGAGGTCTTGGATGCATAAGAAAAGTATTATAGCATAGATTTGATTTGTCCTTATGATCCTTACAATTCAAAACAAGCTCTTTCAAAGCACTATTAACCAAAGGAGAGATTGAGGCATGGCAAGTTCACTTAAACAAGGTAAATATCTTCTTAGCACTTCATATTTGGATAAGTAGATGCTTTATAACTAATGGATTGAATTATATCTCTCTTAGCTTAGATAATTTATATGTCATATTAGATAGAATTGTATTTGCATGTTTATCATATTCCCCATTTGTGCCATAATATTTGGTGAGTAGATTAGCTTGCATATTTGTTTAATATATTAGTTTACTTGTTATTTAGTAGATTAGCTTGCTTAATATTACTTAAATAATAAGACCTAGTTAGGGTTATCATAAAATGGCATTTGATTAGAGGCCTTAGAAACCTCTCCTTTACTATTGTGTGATAAAATATCTCTTAATGTAGGTTTATTATATCCATTATTAGTCATGAAATTGATATAAACATATTTCCAAGTGGACTTATTAGTTGATTACCTTATCTGAGATTGAATACTGTTGAGTAGGATAAGTTACAGATTTGTCTACTTTTGCTTACATACATTCTAGTGAACCCAGCATGAACCTAGCCAATTTATATTTTATATTTTTATTTAAAAACAACTGGATCAACCCTATCAACCTAATTTAACACTTTGTGCATAAGTTTTCATACTCTATCAACCTTGTCAACCTAATTTGGCTCCACGTGCAAGTTTTTATAGCTTCATCGACTTGGTCGACCTAGTTATCTCATGTTTTTATAGGTTCTCCAACTAAAATGATCCTATAGACCTTGTTTAGCTCCTACATAAAAAATCTACAATATCAAAAAACTAGATCGATCCAATTAACCTAGTTTCTTTTTATGTCTTCAACATTTAACTAAATCAAACTATTTGAATATTTTATTATCTACATTTTCTCATTTAACAACTAGGTAGATCAGATTAACATAGTTTTATTTTTCCTATCATTTAAGAGGTTTTATTTATACTAAGTTGATCAAATCGATTCTATCTAAATATTCTATCTTTTACCTATATAGGTTCAAATTTATACCTAGACAACACAATACAAAAATATCAATTTAGTATCTTCAGAAAAATTACTACATAGACTTAGTCATCTTTGTATTATCTAATAAGTAACTCTAATTATATCAATAATTTTTATTTTCCAAATTTTAAGTAAATCTATTTTAACACTCCTTTTCTAAAATTTAATTTTTAGTATTATCTTTACCAATTTTTTAGTTATATAAAATTGTACCTTTACAATAAACTAAGTTAACTAGATCAACTTAGTTATATATCTATTTTTAGCCTAGGAAACTAATTTGACTTGTTTGAAAACATTCATTCTATCCCATCCTCTAATAAATTGAGTAGATTAGCATGATTCAATTTTGTTCTATTTTTACAACTTGGTTGACCAAATCGACCTTGTTCTCTTTATATTTCTTCTTATTTCAAACAAATGGAATTAACCTAAATTTATATTAATTAAATTAATTTTAATTTTCATTTGTCTACATGTTTATTTTAATTTACATAAATTAAAAATTAGCTTTTGAAACTTTGACTTTTGCTCTTATTTTTCATTTTTTTGAATTTCCATAGAAACTATGTATCGACAATTTTCAAACTACTTAACTACTGTCATGAAGGGATCATAAATAAACTATTTATGGTTCTTGTATATAATTTACAGATATTATGGCATGAAGGGGTTTCCATAATACTCATAGCCATAGTACAGAGCTAAACATGATCTTTAGTTTCTGCCTACCTCATGGTCTTTTTTAAATGCCTAAGATTTCCCTCTTTATTAAACCATAGGAATTTAGTCATCTATTTGTTTGTGTGGTTCATTAGTTACTGGTTATAATAAATAATATACTTCCTAATTACCCTTGAAACCATATTTATTGGGCTATGGGAAAGGTACCTCCTCCATAGTCAGTGCTCTAAATATTGTGTCAACACTATCCAACAGACAAACAAGTATCTTTAGAAGCCTACGCTTTCAATAAAAACCTTTAGTATAACCTCCTAATATTATTTTATTATTTATTATTATTATTTATTATTCTAATTAAAAAATTGTATTATCCAACATTGATATAATATTTATGTTTTATGATGCAACTAGATCGACCAGCTAGACCTAGTTGCCTATGTGTTTATTTTTTTTGGCTTTAATTAAAACTAAATCATCTAGATTTAGACCATTTTAATTTTTTATTGGATTACAAAACTCATTTAACTATCTCAACCTACTCTATTTAAAACTATTCTATTTTACTTCATACATAACTCAGTCATCCAGCTCGACCTAGTCTATTGTAGATTATTCTATTTTCCTTATTATAAAACTTAGTTGACCATTTCGACCCAGTCTATTATAGACTACTCTATTTTCCTTTATACATAACTTATTCAACTAGCTTGAACTAGTATATTATAGACTATTATATTTTTCTTCTTATAGAACTCATTTGACTAGCTCAACCTAGTCTATTGTAGACTATTTTATTTCCTTCGTATAGAACTTAGTAGACCAACTCAACCTAGTCTATTGTATACTTTTATTTTTTCATTCTTATAGAAATATTTTAACTAGCTCAACCTAGTTTATTATAGACTATTATATTTTCTTTCCTACATAACTAATTCAACCATATTAACCACTCTATTAATTTTTTTTCTATATTTCCTTCTTATAGAACTCAATCATCTAGCTCTATCTAGTATATTATAGATTGTTCTACATTTCCTTCCCATGTAACCCATTCAACCAGCTCAACCTAGTCTATTGTAGATTATTATGTCTTTCTTTATTTCAAAACTCAGTCGACCATATAGACTAATTCTATTATAAATTGTTATATATTTCCTTCTTGTGGAACTCGATCAAACAAATTGACCTATTTTATTATATATTTTTCTATCTTTCTTTCTTTTAGAACTCAGTTGACCAACTCAACCTAGTTTATTATAGACTGTTATGTCTTTCCTTATTTTTGAACTTAATTGACTAGCTCTACCCAATCTATTTTAGACTATTTTATCTTTCCTTCTTATAGAACTCGACTAGCTCAATACATTTTATTTTAAATTATTCTAACTTTTATTCCTATTGAACTTAGTAAACTATCTCAACTCGATATTGTATAGATTGTAATGTTTTTATTTCCATCCAACTTCATTAACCATCTCAACTTCATTTTATTTTAATTTTTAGCCTCTTAAAATCTTTCAACTCCCTTAGTATGTGTTTAACTTAGTCATTTCATCATGAAACATCTATTTAACAACACTACATATCAAAATCAAATGAACATAATGAGTTTCACTAATCCTAATAAACATCTCAAGACACATTTTGTGGTAACTAACCTAGATCTTAGTAATATCCATATTACCATTATAACTACCAACTATGGGACTCCTCCCTATTCAATGGTTCTCAACCCTTTACTCATGAAAATGGTATAATATTAAAGTGACCTTTAATACATACATGTAATGATCCTCTTCATCAATGAAAATCCTCAACATAGAGGTAAGGATCTTATAGTTATCTATAAAATCACTATGGGACCTTATATTAGATAACCCTATTCACCTTCACCTAAATTTTCTATAAGATTTTTGCAAGACATTTTATGAATTATACCACACTTTTACCCTCTCCTATATCTCCCTCTAATAGCATGACATCATCCTCAATGCCTTATTTCACCTCTCTACCAAGTATTTCTACAAATAGGGTAGGTGTGACTTTTAGTGGGTCTACTCAAAGTACCCTCACTAATACACAATCCCATACAAATACTAATACATCTAAAGATACTAATGCTTCCCATGCCACTAGTACATCTCATGCTACTAGTGTATCTCAAACCCTTAATACCTTACATGATACTAACACATAAAATACTACTTATACTAGTCAAAACACCATTCAAACTAATTAATTACTAATATAAACTCTCAATCAAATCATTACCTTTCAAATTAATAGTGCCAAGTAAATAATTCAAATTCAAATATAGCTATTACATGTTCAAAACCAACCTTAACCTACTTAATGGGGAGCACAAAATCCTAATTCCCCCCCCCCACCCCTTAGATATACACATGGTAACGTTATACCACAACCCCAACTTATTAACAAAACTATTCAACACTTACAAAATGAACCTCTTATTCCTCAAATTGTAAATATTAACATAGATGGAATAGTTCCTGTTATGAATCTAGATTTCACCCTTGAGGCAAAGGAGTTATATACCTACCTTATCCAACTGATAATATGAAATCACCTCTAGTCATGGGTATCCTAATGGGTGATGTGAATCTCTAGTTTTGGGGTGAGCTCCCCTGATGCATCATCTAAACTCAATCCCTAAACTTGCTTATTTTTATAATGAAAATAGATAAAATAAAAGCATGAAATTAAACCTAAGCTATGGGAGGTGATGCACCAATATATTGTGTCTCATTTACTTGATCCTTCAATAACACTTATAAACCAAAATAAAAACTAATTTCTAAGACAGTCTCTCCAAAATAATCCTACACATTAATACTTCACATGGAGGTTATGTTAAATTAATATGATATGAGGATGATAAATGAGAGGTCTAGTTCAAGACACTATCATTAATTTTTCACTACAAACATAGTCATTATCACCTTCACACACCATGTAATCTATATAAGAACAGTCCATTAACATCTCGATGAAAACAATGACCTACAAAGGGAGAAAGACTCAACCACTTATCAAAATCAGAAAAACATGAACACACTAGAAACCAATATGAATAATGATAAATCAATCCTTACATTAGCTCAAGGTTTCGAGATACAAATGGTTAGAATTTTCTTATACCTAATAGAGGGATACATATAATGGCTTTCTAATCCTAATTTATAGAACATGAGAAGGAGAGAGAATGAGAATATGGTGCATAATTGTAGTTTATAGGCCATCATGACCATAACTCATCCAATAATTAATTACAAACATGAATCAGGGGTAGAAACAATCCCATAATTCCTCTCATGTGTTGTCTTGGTGGTATAGTGGCCTTGAATGAGTCTTTTGGGCATAGAAGTGTGGTGAATGGCCTATTATTGGTCATATTTGACCCCATTAAGACACCATGCTCCTTGAAACTATTCCATTACTCCTTATCATGTAACAATAGGTCATGCACCTATTATGAAAGGGTAGTTACATGTTTGAACATGTCCATTACTCACCTAGCTACAACCCTTCATGTCATTCATAGCTGATTTAATAAATTAGTCATCCTAATAAGTGAGAGACATGAGACTTAAACATCCTCAATAATGTTTTTAGCTTGGTAGTGTCTTGGAAAAGTTGATACAAGGTTATTTTTACTCTAGAAAACCTCTTCATCCTATGGGCAAACCTATAGTACTCTTTCTTTAATGTAAATGATGATTATCTCTTCTCCTACCTTCAAAACTACTTATTAGGTTTATCTTTACTACTATGGGGGTTTAAGACATGTTGTTTGAAGACCATTAAATCTCCTCATAGGCCAAAAAGTCCTTTCTAATCACTCAAGATTTCAAACATGCCCTATAAACATGAAAATATTCTCAAAACTAAACCTCATAATCCATTTTCTTGTATGTTTTGCCTCATATGTGCCAAATTTATGGATTTAAAGGAGTAAACATGGATTTTAAGTTTCATATTTATGTTTTCATGGTTTTGAATGACCATTGGATTCATCAATAATAGTTTTTTTGCCATCCGATTCTCCATGAGAGTTTTGGAAGGTTTAGAGTGGCCTATCATCTTAATGATGGTTCATAAAGTAGAGGCCCTATAATACAAACTTAAGGCCATTAATATTGAGTACATATACCCCATCAAATCTCCCTAGTGTATATTTCTTTGATACATCTTGTATAATGAGATCTGAGCAAAGTTTGGTAGGCCTCAGTTTTCTACTAGGTAGTCTAGGCATGCTTACAATCTTAAGGATTATTCATAATTCTTCCCCCCTAAATACAAATCTCTATACCATGGATTTAAAGTTCATATATTCCTTAATTTATCCTAATAACACTAGGATCCTTACATCTTTTCATGCAAGATATGAGAATCTAAACTTGTATCTCTAATTGGTAGGGTGTGGAGAGAGAGAGATTGAAGAGGGATATTAGGCCAATTTATTATTTACCCTATCTTATCATAAATAAAAAACATTTTTTTATGCCTAAAACATCATTCCACAACCTTTTATGGCCTTAAAAAATCTTAAGGACCTTGTCTTATCATAAGAGTGGAATAGGAGGTTCGAGGGTTTATTTAGGGTTTTAGGTCTCACAAGCCTATACTAACCCTCAAGGCACAAAAAAACTTGTAGGTAATTATGGTAAATTAAAAGACTTATTTTTATCCCTTCCATTCAATTTAAAATATTTTCATAGTCTCATAATGGTTTAGATCTCCATCAATATCATTCTTCCCCTTTAGGCTTGCCATGACCATTATTGACCTATACTAGGTTCTCAACTAGTTGATGTCAATGACCTTAGTGGTTTATATTTACTAATTTTCCTCATTATTAAGGTATTTGGAACCCTCATTAAATTTACTTTAGGTTCTATCAATACCTTCTTAGTTTTGAGTCTCCTTTTACTTATAATAAACATACTCTTCTAGCCATACACATAAAGGCATGTGTGTTATGTGTGCTTAGTTAGACTTGAATAGCTCCTTCTAAACTTGAATTTGTATTAAAATATATTTAAGGCCATAAAAATTCTATAGGATCATCTTCATGTGGTTTTTCACTCCTAACATATCTCATCATTCAAATCAATTATGTCTTCTATCCTGACTAGGTAGACCTATATGCACTAAAGCAACTGTGTATGCTGGGTTAGAGAGTCCTATTGTGTATCTTATTTAGTCATTATTTCATATTATCTTTTAATTTTTATAATATTTCTACTCTATCCATTTTCTTGAGCTCTAACTTAAATGTGTATGTGGTAACTTATATTCAAGCTTGGAGAGAACTTGACTATAATCCTATAGGTGATGATTAGAAGCATTTGACTGCAATTAGAGTCCTACAAATTAATGAGTAGGAAAAAGGTTTTATACAATATATAGGGAACTTAGTTGACCTATTTTTAACTTTATTAACCTCTCTTAAGACATTCATACTCACAACCATAAAATATTTTCTTGTATCTACCTAGGCTCAATTATAGATGATGATTGGAGGAATTCTTGATAGCTAAGCTTGAACTTGGACTTTTCAAATATGCCACTAACATATTAAAATTTACCAATATTTATTGGAATACATTTATAATGATTTCATTAACCTTTAATGGCATGAAACAAGCTTTTTGTCTTAATTTCATTGACCTATGTAGGTGTATTATATATTCCTTTTGAAGTTCTGAGTTTGGAAACCAAGGCTCACTACAATGTTAATATGCGTTGATATAGACATTATGAAGTTGATGTATTTTGGGAGACCTCATATGGACTATTACTTCTCCATTCAAGACCACCTATTGATACCTAAACATTCCCAATCTAGGTATCCAATAAGGTGTTTCATTTTAATGGGTGGATTAGGTATCCTAGTAGAGAAAATGAAACCTAAGAATCCTAAAAAGACTTAAATTTTTTAAGAAACCTTAAACTATGCTAAAGGCTTATGAATGAATTTAGGGTTAGTTTGTGAGTGTTTGTCTTGAGGGCCATATGAAAGCTAGTTTATTTTGAAACATGTTCTCCTCCACATTGATATGTCACCTCTACCACCTAAATAAGAGATCATTCATATACTTTCAACCTAGATATGGATTGTCATGATAATAAACTAAGTTGTCCTTGAATATTTTCTCCTTTCCATGGTGGCCATTGAGGAGACCTTAAGGGGATCTGATATGACATATTGCAAACCATTTAGGGTATGTTAGGAACATGAGGGGAGCATTAAAACTCTTTATTGATCAATTTTTTACTTTTAATCTTCATGAAACATAAAGTTTTAGCACATAACCTAGAACCTATCAACCATGGGATATTGGGTGTTGATTTAACACCCAATAAAACCTCTAAATACATTTCCTCATGCTTAAATTTCTCATAAATTTTTCTTGTAACTGAGCTTATGGGGTTTGTAAATGGATTAAGATGACCACTAGGGGGTCTTAATGAATTTTAATAAATCTCAAGGCTTTGATATGTAAACCAATTCCATTAATTTTAATCTAACTTGAGAATTTACCTTTGGCTAAGATCATGGGCTTGACTTTCCCTATACAGACTGTACCATCAAACTCAAAATGGCCCTTGTGAGCTAGGCAAGAGTTCGATGGAGATTTTACTTATATTTATGCCATTATCTTGGATATATGAGCATGAATTATTCGTTATGATTCCCTAAAGGGATTCCCCATAATATTTCTAACCTTATTTGACTCTAAGCTAATGGTACAAGTCTGTACAAGTCTTGGAAACACCTAAAAACATCATTTCTCTATATTTTTTTAGGTTTGAGATCTTGAAAACCATTGGAGGACAAGAGGAGAGAAATGAGAGGTAAAATACACTTTCAAACTAGAGGTTACAGATGGAGGGAAGTTGAAAGGTCACCCTTTCAAGTGTGTGGGCCCATTTTTGGTGAATGAAAGGCATTTAACTTCTAAAATAACCCTCTTTTACATATAAAACTACCTTAAAATGGTATTATGATGGAAATGAGACCATTTTTGAGATAGTTTACACTTTATGATGACTTAATGATGTCCTAGGGGCCATGATAACACTATTCCCATGGTTTTAACACCCCTTGTAGGCAACACATACATGATCTCAAATTCAAGATCAATTTGAAAAATTACCTTAACATTTGGTAAACAAACCTTAAAATATGCTAAGTCTTAAAAAAAAAATCCTTCCTTCCTCATAATAGCTCCAATATCCTTGAATTTTTCCATTTTCTATAGGTTATTCACATGCTTAAATGGACACATGACTAGCCATGGGATGTAACATAGTGGACACAAGTTCAAAAAATATGAGATGGGGATCACCATGGAATTTTGACATAATTACTACTTGAACATGTTTCCTATAATCCTAAGGATAACTTACACTCTCATAGACTATAAATACATATCAAAGACTAATGAAGATGACCAAAGATAAGTTTAAGTGTTTTGAGAAGAAGTTGGTCATTTCTAAGTCTAAGGGTAGAAATATATAAACATCACTGGTGACTCCCAAGGGTTGACCTACCTGTTGGTGAAGAGAACTAGTTATATCATACATGAAATTCATGAATCAATTTAGAGGGCTTCTTTGCTTGGACTACCAATTAGACATAACACCTTACAAGATTTTAAGGATTGTATTAACCTTACTACTCATAAAAAGGGCAAAAAAAAAGGAACCAAAACCTAATCACCTAAGAAAGTAACAAAGCAATAAAGCAACATACTAATAAAGTCACCTATGTAACAACACTTAAAGAAAAGAAGCACCTAAGTATTATGTATAAGGATAGTATATATGATCTTCAATAATAATAATAATTAAGGAACACCACATTGATAGGGATAGGGATTTACTCACTATTTAATCTTGACAACTAGAATGCATTATGCTCCTTGAAGCTAGTGATGACATAATGTCCACTCCATAAGATGTCAAAATTTGAGTGTTTGACTAGTTTAACTCAATCATCATCCCACTGAAGCACAATATCACCTTCTTAAAATGTCCTTGAGATAACTCTCTTATCAAATTAACTATTCACTTGATCTTGATAGGGCCATATAACATGCATGGAATTATCTCTTTTCCTTTCTAACTCTCTTGGCTCATTCATCCTCACTTCCATGGCATCATTATCCATTATCTCAAGTTGATGTGTGAGTTGTAAATCTAGAAACTCAAGTGATATGGGCAACCTTACCTCTTTGCCATAGATAAGAAGGTATGGAGAATGACCAATAGTTTTCTTGGAGATGATCCTATCTACCCACAAGTCTATCCTTATTTTGGTATGCCACTCTTTCTGATTCTCTTCCATAGTTCTTTTTATAATTTTGATTAGGTTCTTATTAGTGGTCTCTACAAGCCCATTTTCTTTAGGATAGTAGTTTGAGGAAGTAATGAGGTAAATTCCATAATTTAGAGCCCATTAAATTACACTTGTACCACTAAAGGCTAGTGCATTATTTGATATGATTATGGATGGGACCCCAAATTTGGTCACTAGGATATCTTAAAACTCTAAGACTGAATTTTTAGTTGCCTCCTTAAAGGCTACTACTTCTACCTACCTAGTGAAGTAGAATATATTAGTCAAGACCCATTTATGAACGTACACTAGATAGAGGGTGTATCATGCCTATAAAATATAAGCCCCACTATATTAAATGTTATTCCACTTGGATGGGTTTAAGGGTTAAGATAGCTAGTTATTGCATATCCTAACCCAAGCATGGGTGTCTTTGAGTAAGCTTTTAAAAAATTATCTTGCTCTCATTATCCTTTCTACTATAGTCCTAGCTACAAATTGGGATCATATAGGTCCATCATGGAACTCATATAATAGCTTAATAACTTGGTTAGTCTCTACACACCTTAAGATCATTTAATCAAGGTATTTCTTAAATAAGACCCCATATATCAAGATATAATGAATTTATTTCAGCCTATAATATCTACTTCTTGTCCTATCTAAACCTATAGGACATTCTCCTATTTGAAAGAATCTCACAATGTCTTGAGTCTAGATGAAAGAAGGTGTAGGTGCATCCACTTGGTGATCACTATACATTGTTAAAAACACCTCTTTTTCTACTTAAAATCTAGTACTAAGTACTCACATAGTCCTATATCCCTCACTAACTTGGTGACCTTCACTTCTATGTCATACTCCATGCATCTAGTCACCCAACCTTCCTTTTTCTCACTCAAATCCTAGTTAAGAAGGAATTCGTTGATGCTAGGTTGGGCAACCATGACATAGATTTTATTTTTGGACACCATGTGCCTAAATATATTAAGGTTTATCTTGAATAGAATCACATTTTTTTTATACATAACCATACCTTTCTTCACAGTGCTCCAATGCTTGACTAAATAAATCTCTAAGATTCTCAAATCCCTCACTATTTTTTTACATCAACATGGTAGATATGGTGTCATTGTTTGACAAACCATATAAAAATAAGTCTTTTGAGAAATGTGGTTAAAGAGAGTGGGTAATTAAGTAATATCCTACTTCATTTATTTAAAACTTCTCCTTTCTTCCCTAGTCCATGTGAAGTCCTTATGTTTCTTTATCATGGAAGTTAGGGGTCTAACCAACTTAGCAAACTCAAGAATGAACCTTTTAATGAAATTGATCTTACCAATAAAGCTTATCATTCCTTTCTTATGTTTGGGTAGGGATAGGGATAGAATTTCACTTATCCTCTTGGGGTCTATAGAGAGGACTTCCTTAGACATAATGTGGCTTAAATTTTTTCCCTATTAGACTATAAAAATGCACATTTTGGGGTTCAAGGAGACCCCATACTACATGAACCTATCAAATATTAACCTTAAATGTGTCAAGTTATCTTTGGTATCTTTTGAGAAGACTATGATGTCATAGAAATATATGACCACCATCTCAGTGATGAGTCCCTTTAAGGACACATCCATTTCTCTTGGTAAGGTGTCCAATATATTAGATAACCCAAAGGGCATCTTATTTTAAGCATAAGTACCCCACTTAGTTTTGAATGTAGTCTTGTGTTGGTCCTATTCCTTAACTAACACCTAGTTATACCCTGAGTATCCATGAAGCAAGGAGAAATGTTGTGATCTTGAAACATTTTGGAGAATTTGATTCATAGATGGCAAGGGGTAGTGTTCTCTTAGTTACACCTTGTTAAAATCCCTGAAGTCCACACATAACCTTATATCCCTAATATTTTTACTTACAGGCACAATGTTTGCCACCTATGAAGAATGTTTGATGGGGAATATAATGTTGGATTCAATCAATTTTTTCATCTCTTTATTTATGACAAGTTAAATCTTGGGCTTGACTAATATTTGCTTCTACATCATAGTTTTGGCACTTTCTTCCAATTCTATAGTATGATGAGCTAAACTAGGGTCAAACCACTTTAAGTCACTGTATTCCTAAGAAAAGATATTTGTAAATATTTACACAGCTCTATGAAGGCAATCTTATCTTCTCTAGTGTTCACCTTGCCTATTTTTAGAATCCCATATTTAAATATGATGACCTTATCATAGTTTTCTTCCTTGGTTGACATTCTAACCTTATCTCTTCTCAAATAGTCATATTCAATGAAGATTGTTTCAAGAGTCACTAACCCCTTAGTAAATTTATTTGTCTTCAATACAACAATCTAGTCACCATACTATTATTGAAGTACGACTTGGTTGCTTGAGAAAAATTCTACCTCTTGTTGTAATAAAAATGCTATTTTCCTATCACTGTCAAAGACCTACCAATTGAATTAATTATCAAATACTTATGGTATGCATATTACCTTTATTTGTGATTGATTCTTCATGTTCTTGACTTTACTTAGGATGTTATATTGTGCCGCTGCAGTTTCCATTTTGTTTGCATGTTATTTATCTTCTTTTGGGATTGAACAGATGTCAAAGGCCTTAAAGAATTGTAAGATGTCCCAAAACCTATGCTTATATGAATTTAAGAGTGTATTTGACTGAATTTTACCCTCTCACTTGATGGACTACCAATTCACTATCTCCCATAGCTTAAAATAGATTGATACCTCTTCTCCTTTCCCATTGCAACCCTTCAATGAGGGCCTTATTTTTTGATATGTTACATGTTAATCTAAATTATAGTCTTGTGTAAAAAAATTACCTTTGATTATATTGATAAATAAGCATGACACCTTCTCCACTTCCATTATTTCACCTAGAGCCATAAAATAGTCTCCATACTCCACCATTATCTTGACATGGATTGGTAAGGGATGGTATGACTACCTCTTCCTCATGAGTATAATATATCCCAAAGCTTTCTTCTTTAATGTTATTATATGGATCATAACCATGGTTTCCTATCCCCCACTCATCAAATAGTAGGTATTATATACCCTCAAGTGGCTCAATTAGATTTTGATCATCATGGTATTCATATTCATCAATAATAATGTAGTTGACATTGGATAGATTAGGAATTTAGGGATCTAAATAGAACCTAGAGATAGGCTCAAACCTAATGATGACTTTGGTCCCATACCTATTTTGAAATACCATATATTACCAATCAAAAGATAGGTAGCCTCCTATATTAGCAATGAAATAACTAGATAAACATAAGGAAAAAAGGGGTAGATCAACCAATACAATGTATTAGGATATGGTGTAATTAGGGTAAGAAAATAGGATAATTTTTTAGTTTTTAATCACACCAATAGTCTTATTAGGAGACCCATCTAGTTGCAAGACTCCCTTAGAGTTAGTCTCATATTTTAACCCCAACTTGTCTGCAATTAATTTTGGCATGACAGATGTAATTTCCCCACTATATATCATACAGTTATGCACTAAGCTATCCCCTATTATCATAGAAAGATAATAAGGGAAGTTGTTTATTCACCTTGGCTAGTTGGGGTTCATTAGGCTAAGTAGTGTTGGTTACATATACACTTTCCTTTTCTTCATGCTTGTCTAAGATATGGAGTTTTGACAACTCTTCTTGAAGGAGGTCCTTCTACCCTAGAATAAGTAATGTGTCCCACATTAGTATGGTGACATGGGCCTTCTTCATTTGGTCAATAATATTAATATTAGGTCTAGTAAACTTTACTTGTAACTTAGGAGTAGAAATGCTACTTGAAGCTTGAGTTAACTAAGGTATGAATTGACCTTTCTCCTTCTGACCCTTTTGAAGTAGTGGAGATTTGGAATTACATTTTATTTATTAGTTTTTAAGGTGGTTTAGAATATGAATAAGTTACTCTCCAAACCTATGAGTCACCACTCACTACCCTTATTTTATCCCTTGTATTGGCTTAAATAAGACTATCCACCTTAGTTGTATCTCTAAGCTAATTGACTACACATTATCCAAAATAATTTTCTCCTTCTTGAAAGTTAACAAAGGTAGCCTCTAATCATGCCTATTCTCTGCTAATTCCTTGTTTAGTTGCAATTTCATATTGATTCATGAAATGGATATATCCATGTTTCACAAGAAGAACTTCTTTGTGTTGTGTAGGAGGAGCTTAGTTATTATTCATGGGAGGAGCTTTATTATTATTATACATAAGAGAAGATTGATTAGCACCTTCAATTGGGATAGCACCTAGTTAATGATATTTTCCCCATTATGTAGACCATTAGGATTTTTGAGCATAGTTATTTTAAATAAGAACTAATGCTCTAAAAGTGATAAAAGAATTAGGATTCAAGATTCTATCCGGTATTGCATGAGTTATTTATCCTTGACCTTGAATATTAGCTTGGTATGAAGGTCTATTAAACTGATAAGGTGGATAGGGATCTTGATAAGGATGTTAGTAGGGTATATTGGGTGGGATTTCCTGCCTCTCTAAGGCCATTATCTTATTTTTTTGTGCCTTGATCAACACTTCAAGTTTAACCAACCTATCTACCTAACTAGTATATGCTTGATCATTATTAGTTGGTGTAAGTATGGGGACATTGGTAGGAACAAGAGGTTGTATCTATGGAAACAATGGAATAAAGTGCCAAGGTGTAATATTTCCTAGTTAAATAAGACAATTTTATACCCTTATTATTACTTTATAGGTGTCAAATAATGTATTCCCGCCCATTTAGTGTATCATAATTGCCACATCAAAATTGAGGTCTCTCAAAGAGTAAAAGAAGGAATAATTTGGGATGGATTTAACTACTATTGGGATCATATCCCAAGTTTTATGAAACATATAGTTAAAATCCACCATAAACTCTTAAGGATCCCTTTTTATTGTGGTCAATTGTTATACTAGGTATAAGTGGTCACTTTTACCCTCTAAGTGCTTACATAGGTGTTCCCCAAACTCATCCCAAGTGTTGATGGATATAGGTTCTATAGATCTATACCAATAATGTATATTTACTCTTAATTAGGTAGCTAGGAACCTCATTAATACATTTTCTTGAGTCACATTATGCACTAAACAAAGGTTGGTTATATCTATAATGTGTTCAATATGAGTGGCAGAGTTTTCTCATGTGAAGTATGGAATAATTTTGAGTATATAATTAGGGATGTCATAAAATTGATTCAAGTTCAGAGGGTTGACACCATTTGAGGTTATAACGGCTTGGTTTCTAGGCATAACCATTAGAGATGTAGAAGTTATCATAGTACTTTATTTAATAGGACTAGGATAAGTAGTGGGTGTAGGATAGGAATTAGGCCTAGAGTACATGTTCCTTATAGAAAAATCCAAATATAACGCAAAAATATTAACTTATTTACCCTTTGATGAAGACTTTGTGACAAATTTTGGCATGAAAATTGGATTATAATCTACCACCAAAGAATTGAAGCTCCTTGAGATCATGAAATGTTGAGAGTAATTGCTTTAGATTCCTTGAATTATGGTCCTACCAAGCATGCCATAAAATGTTATCTATATAGATTTCACCCTTAAGGCAAAGGATTTTTATACCTACCTCATCCATATGATACAATGGAATCACCTCTAGGTGTGGGTGGCCTAATGGGTGAGGTGAGTCTCTAGTTTTGAGGCTAGCTCCCTTGATGCATCATCTAAACTCAATGCCTAAATTTAATTAGTTTTCTAATGAAAAGTGGTAGAAGAGAGCATGAAATCAAACCTAAGCTATAGGAGGTGATATGCCAATATGTTATGTCTCCTTTATGTGATCCTTCAATAACACTTACGGACCAAAAAAAAGACTAATTGATAAGACATTCTCTCCAAAGGACTCCTACACATTAGTGTTTCACATGGAAGTTATGCTAAATGAATATGACCTAAGGATGATGAATGAGAGGTCTATTTCAAGACACTATCAATTATTTTCCATTATAAATGCAATCATTATCACCCAAAAAAACCATGTAACTTGCATAAGAAAAATCTACTACTATCTAGGTGAAGAGCAAGGACCTACAGAGGGAGAAAAGGGATCAACCACTTATGAAAATCAAACAAGCATAAAAATTTATCATACCCAACATGAAGAAGGTTGAATTAGTATTTATATTATCTTAAGGATGCAAGATATAAAGGGACAAAACTTTATCATACCCAAAAAAGGGATACATACAATGGATTTCTAAGCCTAATTTATAACACATGAGAAGGAGAGACATGGAGAATGTGGCATAGAAGTGGAGTGTAGAGTCCATGATGACCATAATTCATCTAATAAGTAGTTATAAACATGAATGAGGGATAGAAATAGTCCCATAAATCCTCCCATGTGTTGCCTCTAGTGGCATATTGGATTTCAATGAGCCTTTTTAGTATAGAGGTGTAGTGTATATGTGTAGTCATATAAAATGCTAAAATTGGTAATTTGAGAATGGATAATGACACCCAGCCCGTAGGTCCCTCTTGTTTTCTATCTTAACCCTCTTAAGCATCATTTTCACTAATTCTTAGTCATCCATAGCCTTCTAGACTTGATCTTAGCTAAGTCAAACCCATATTTCCATGACATATCCATCCCCCTAGGTCTCATATACTCAGGACAATAGTGCCACACTAGGACTATAACACTAATGCAACTCCTGTCCACTTTCATCAATATTATCCAATTCTATTTCTGGCCCCAACAATCAATTTATTTTGGCTCCCCATCCTTATCCTTGTCAACCTAATGTGATTACATTTAAACCATGACTAATAGATCCCTATAAAATCCCATTCAAAGATAATTTAGAAAGGGTTGGTAAATATCACTAAGTAAGCAAGAATACAATCAAGACTACAAAATTAATCTTCCCTATTTTCTACATACAACTAGCCAACACACTTATAAGCTCATTTAAATATTTAGTCTAGTCCCTAGCCACCTCAAGCAAATATAGTTTAGCATTTTTCACTTTTATATACCTAAATTACACAAAGCAAATCAAGTGGAAGAACTACATATGGCTTGATCCCTCTTCAAAGTATTAGTATGTAGGTAGTGTGCCAACACATGGGGTGTGAAGCACGTCTAGTATATCTTACACACACTTATTCCCTCCCTCTTAGTCAAAATTGGTCAAAGTATAATGGAATATAGGGGTTGAATAAATAATCTAATCTAAAATGAGATATACAAACTTTTATCTATCAAAACTTTGCAAATAGGGTCACACAGATATAACAAACAAAACCCCAAAAGTTTAGACCCTCAGAATAATAGAATTAGAGGTGGACTATAGAATTGGTTCCACTATTGTCTAGTTTTGATGCTCCTATACAATCACAAAATGAAGTTTATATCTCTTTTTATGATAGTGTCCTAGTTCTACACAATGAATTCTAGCCTCTACCTTAGTTAGATCAATTAGTTTCTAGCTAAGCTTTATTTTCTTCTACTTATTGCTATTTTTTAGAAAAATTCAAATTGAAATTAAGTTACAAAAATCAGTATATTAATTAGTGTCTATTTATTTAATGATTTTACTACTCAGACCCTTTAATTAAATTAGGAATAATTCACCAATATTCCCAAAATTGTTAAATCATTTGGTGAACTTGACTTACTTTGTTTGTGCATAAAAACCATAGAAACCATAAGGTAAATTTTTGACTAATTTTTCATATATTGTTTTGATTTTTTACCTACATAATAAAATAAAAAATTAGCATTAAATATTAAAATTTCATAGTAATTTTAAAATAATTTTCTTTCAACCCCTAGTTACCCATACTAGGTCCCAGTATTTTCCCAGTAATTTTCTAATCATTTTCTAAATTTTTTCCTTGCATATTTAAATTAGAAAATCGATTAAAATTTCAAATTTCAATATTAAATTTCAAAAATATTTATTTTTTAAAGCCTCAATTGCATCTAATAGGTCCTGTTAAATCACTAATTTTCTAATTAATTTTAAATTTTTTTCTTACATATATAACTCAAGAATTCAATTTCAATTTCAAAATTTCATAGTAAGTTACTCAAATAAGAATTTTTCAAAACCCTAGTTACATGTACTAGTTCCTATTTGCTTATTGAGGTAGCACCTTACATGTGTGTGAACTTTGTATTTTTTTATACATATTCTAGTTCATTGTTTAGATTATATCTGTTTAATCTTCTTGAATATCATCCAAGTTGTTTTCCTTATGCAACCTAAGTTCATTGCATCTCTTCCTTCAAGATGAAGTGTAAGACTTAGTGGAAATCCTCCTAAATTCACCTAGATTCCTATAACTCAACCATATACCATGGATAAACAACCAACTCAGGTTCCTTTTATACATTTTACACATCCAAATTACACTAATTTAAATAAAGATAACTCTAATAATGAGAAATATGAAAATAACAATGATAATGTACACACTGATGCTCATGTTCCACCACATTGGACTATTGATCCACTTATACCAATTATTTATAATGAAGTTATCCTCAACAAATATTTTATTCTAAAACATTTTCAAGAAAGACTCTAGGACCATCCTTAAGATCATACTCTTATCGTACAATCTATCATAGAAATTAAAAAAACAAGATGAATCATCCATTCCTTCAGAACAACTAGTTACAAATGACACTATAGGAGCAACTATGTCTCAACAACCCCCTATATTATCCCAAACTTCTTCTTTACCACCAACTATAACTAGTACATTTTTGTCTCCTAATGTGTCAGCCCTTGTACAAGAGATAAAATCTCTTCAATCTAAGGTGATACATCTTAATCAAGGTGCCCTTAGACCTACACAAGTTTTGGATTCTTTTTCTCTTTTTCATACACCATTGGCACATCATATTGATTCTACACCCTTACCATAAGGTCTTGTTTAACCCAAGATTTATCTATATGATGGTAAGTGTGATCTAGAGAAACATTTTAGAGCCTTTCACAAAAAATTCTTGGAATATGTACCCAATGACTGGATACTTACCAATCTACTTCTATGAAGCCTAAATGATTATGCTTTGCAATGGTTCTATAGCCTACTTGTAATGAAATTACTTCAACAATAAATTAGAATAGCATAAATAGATCCAAATATGATTGAAATATATTAGGATATATGATACTAGACAAGCCACTTCAAGGTGGCAACCTCCACAAGCTTCAATAAGAGTAAAATTCACAATATGATGATAAACAATTACCCACTACCTCCTATATATAGTCTATCTAGGCCATGGTTACTCCATAGGCTGACCTACTAACCAAATGAATGCATAGAGAAATGTGATATAGCATTAAAGAGGTATAAGTAAGCCACTAGTTGGCTATTCCTATCCTCATACATGTGATAGGTTAGGTCTATAACATGCCCTTCCCCTTCAAACCAATGTTGTCCTCAACATTTAACAACTCTGGATGTTATTGTATAAAATCTTCACCTTCCCAAGTTACATCTTCACTGTTCAGGTTCTTCCACTTGATCAGATATTCCATAATCTCTCTATTTCTCAACCTCTTAGTACGTGTTTGGAGGATATTTTATGGTTCCAAAATGACTCATCCTTCTTCATCTAGTTCTGGGAGTTCTATTTGGGCTAAAACTATCTATCTAATGACCTTCTTCAAACATGAATCATGCAATACTGGGTGTATGTGAGATGAATGAGGTAACTTGAGCTTATAAGCCACACTTCCAATTTTTTGCAGAACCTGATAAGGGCCATAATACTTAGGAATAAGTTTGTTGTCATTTTTCTATTACGTCAAGGACATTTGCTTGTAAGGCTGTAAACTTACAAATACCTAGTCACCCACCTCAAAATTTTGCTCACTATGGTGTTGATCTTCTTGTTACTTCATCCTATTTTGTGCCAAGGCCAAACTCTCTGTCAAACTAGCCAAAACCTCTTGTTGATGCTGAATATGCTCCTCCACATTTCAAACCTTGGTTTGCACCTTTAATGAATAAGTGATGGAAGGTGGATGGTAACCATATAGTGCTAGAAATGGAGACATTTTAGAAGAGGTATGGAAATATGTGTTATAACACCATTATGCAAGTGGTATCCATTTAACCTAATGTTCCTATTTATTTGATACAAAACAATGAAGATACCCCTCTAAACATTTTTTAACCACTTCTATTTGTCCAACATATTGGGGGTGGTAAGATGATCTATGAGCTAGATAAGTACCCAAATAGGAAAATAGTTTAGTCTAAAAATTACTAGTGAAAATGGGATCATGATCACTTATAATTATTTTTGGGGTTCCATGTAATTTTAGAACTGGTTCTAGAAAAACAGATGCTACTATACTTGTTAAAAATGGGAGTGAGAGAGCACAAAAATGGGCATATTTTGTAAGCCTATCCACAATGACCAAGATAACATTCTTACCTTCAAAACAAGGTAACCTTATGATGAAATCCATGGAAACCTCCTCCCACATTTGACTAGGAATTGTTAATGGTTGTAACAGACCTAGGGTCTTAACTATCTCACCTTTATTCTATCAACATATCAAGCATTCTACCATAAAATTTTGTACATCTCCCTTGAGTCCTTCCCAAAATAATTCTTTCTTAATTCTATGATATATTTTCAAGAACCCTAAGTGTCCCCCAATTGGAGATGCATGCAACTCTGCAAGAATCTTATGCTTAAGCTCTAAATTTTTTCACAAGTATAACCTACCCTTATACCATAGGACATTACCTTTCCATTCACATTTGTCAGAGGCTAAAGTACCTTTCTAGATATTTTGAATCAAAACTTGTGTATCCTTGTCTTGTTCCCATTCTAATCTAGCTTCATTCACCCAATCTACTTGTAATATGGATATTGCACAAAGTAATGCTTCTGTGGATGTATCTCATCTGGATAGTGCATCTACTACTACATTATATTTACCCTTCTTCTATATGATTTCAAAATCATAACCCAACATTTTGGTTACCCACTTTTGTTTTTCATCAGATGATAATCTTTACTCCAAAAAGTATTTAAGACTATCAGATCTTTGAATTGACGACTCTCAAATGTAATGGGTCTTCCTTCTTACATTAGTACCATTCCCAATCTAGATCCAGAAGCATCACATTCAATAGTGAATGTCTTTGAGAAGTCTGGAGTAGCTAAAACTAGAGTGGTGCACATAGCTACTTTTATTTTCTCAAATGCTTTGGTGGTGGCATCATTCCAATGGAAGGCATCCTTTTTTAACAATGCAGTGAGTGGAGTCGCTATGCTGCCATAACCTTTCACAAATCTTTGGTAGTAAGTTGTTAGTCTTAGGAACCCTCTGAGGTCTTTGAGAGTTTTTGGCATGGGCCATTCCATCATAGCTTTGATCTTTTGGGGATCAACTTTGACACCTTCATAGGAAACAATGTGACCTAGGTACTCTACCTCTTGTACTCCAAAAGCACATTTGGATGGCTTTTCATAAAGTTGATGCTTCTCCAAAACTATCAACACCTATTTCACATATTGTAGATGTGCTTCCCATGTCTGACTATAAATCAGTATGTCATCAAAGAAAATCAACACAAACTTCCTTAAAAAAGGCCTAAAAATAGTGTTCATCAAGTTTAGAAAAGTAGATGGTGCATTTGTAAGACCAAAGGGCATTAGCAAAAACTCATAATGGCCCTCATACATTCTAAAAGTAGTTTTATGAACATCTTCATCCTTGACTCTAATTTGATGGTACCCCAAGTGAAGGTCTAATTTTGTGAAATAATTAGCAGCATGCAACTCATCAATTACTGGAATAAGAAACTTATCTTTGATGGTATACTTGTTGAGTTCCCTATAATCTAGGCACATCCTCCATGTGTCACCCTTCTTTTGCACCATGACCATTGGTGATGAATATGCACTTTGGCTATGCTTGATGATCCTTGCCTCTGGCATCTCATGGACCATTTTTTCAATTTCACTCTTTTGTGCATATGGATATCTATATGGTCTAATATTTGGTGGTTGACTCCTTGGAAGTAGTTGAATGGCATGATCATGTTCTATTTTTGGTGGTAGTCCTTTTAGCATGGCCCCAAAAATAGATGGGTGGTCATGAAGAATCATCTATAGATCATGATGTGTAGATGCTTGTGTGGGTTTAACTTTTATGGAACATAATCCTACAATAATTCCCTCTGCCCCCTTTTTTAGTATCTTGGTCATCTAATGTGAACTAACCAATTATGGAGATTTTACCTATAATCCATGTAGTTCAATTTTCCTACCTTTAGAATGAAAGTGCATGAATAGTTCCTGGAAGTTCATCTCAATGGTACCCAAGGTTATGAGCCATTAGAATCCCAAAACAATGTTTGTGTTACCCATGGGAATAACAAACATATGAGAATTGAGATTGTACTCACCCATAGTAAGCTTAATACTATGGCATTTGCCTGAACAATTAATTGTTCCACCATCTGCAATCATGACTTGAAATTCTAGTGTTGGGTAGATGAAAGAGTTCAATCGAATGGCCAACTTATGGTTGATGAAGTTATGTGTGATTCCTAAATCAATCAACACTGTCACCTTCTATTTCTTGAGGAAACCCACCACATTAAGAGTTTGTGGAGTGAAAATACTTGCAAGTGCATGACAAGAGATTGTAGGTTGGGAATTTTTAGGTACCTCCTCTATCTCTTCCTCATCATCATTAGAGGCATCATCTTCTTCTTCATCTTCATTGGATCCCTCAATGTAGAATAAATTCTTCTTGGCATATCTATGTCCTTTTCTCCACTTTTTATCACAACCGAAACATAATCCTTTTACACGCTTCTCTTCAATTTGTTTTGGGTTTAATCCGATAGGTGGAGGAAATGTTGGTGTTGATATGCTACGATCTTTGAAGTGAGTGAATGGTTAATTCTTATTGGCTATGAATTTTTCCTCAGCTCTGCATGCCATGATAAGAGAATCAAAAATCTTAAGTAGATTAAACATGCATACCTCATGTTGAATGTGGTCCTTGAGTCCACCCAAAAATAGGTCATTCAAGTTCTCCTCATAAATTATCCCCACATGTAAGGATAGGTTCTGAAAATGATGAATATAATCCTTGATGGAGCCAATCTATCACAATTTTACCAGTTGACTAAAGTAATTCTCTATCACACTATTGCCATAGTGTAATTAGAGCTCCTTTGTAAAAATTGACCAAGTGACATTGAGAGTCATCTTTTTCTTTTGAGAACAAAACCATTTATACCAAATGAATTGATCAAGTTCAAGATATAAATATTCCTAACCTTTTATCCACTTGGGATTTGATGTAGATCAAAAAAATTCTCCATTTAGTTGATCTAATTAGGTGGATCTTTTACATAAAATTTGTGCATATCCACCTTTGGTAATAGGTTCCTTTGTGGCACTGTAGTTATATTTGAAGCAGACTAGTTGGGAGAACTACATTGGTGGGGTTGTGTAATAGCATTAGTTGGATTATTTGACTAATTATTTTTCAAAGCCATTATGATATCTACCAAACTATCTTGTATGGATTTCATATTAGATTGTATGCCTTATACCTCACTCTAAATGCCTCACACACTATAGTCAAGCTGGCTTACTTTATGATTTATGTCAGAGAATCTTGGTATAAAGGGTCGACTACATCCCCCTTTTGACTCGATCTCTTCCTTGTTAGGAGTTTTACCTAGAGTTTTAGAATCCTTTCCTTAGCCTTGAGTTTGTGGACCTACCATAAAAGGGCTTTATGATGTCGACCCTGGTTGGCACTTTTGACCCAACTTGATCAAGTGATTTTGGAATTATGTTAGCCTCAAATCAAAACATACAAATAACATACCATATCCAAATTTTTCTCCAATAAAAAAAATTCATAGAAATTCACAACCATTTTTTAGATATAGCCAAATTTAAAAAATTAGGGTTTCACCCATAAGATTCCCCAAATCATAGCTCTGATACCACTTGTAATGAAATTACTTCAAAAATAAAGTAGAATAGCATAAATAGATCCAAATATGATTGAAATATATCAGGATATATGATAATAAACAAGCCATTTTGAGGGGGCAACCTCCACAAGCTTTAATAAGAGTAGAATTCACAATATGATGATAAACAATTACCCACTACCTCCTATATATATTCTATATAGGCCATGGTTACTCCATAGACTGACCTACTAACCAAATGAATTCATAGATAAATGTGATATAACATCAAAGAGGGATAAGTAAGCCACAAGTCGGCTATTCCTATCCTCATACATGTGATAGGTTAGGACCATAACCCTACTGAATCAGTCAATAAATGCATTCAATCTCTTTGCCAACATTTTCCTAAATGATTTCAACATTAACATTAGTGATCAGGTTTTATATGCTCAAGTTTCACAATAGAAACAAAGGTAAAATGAGCATCTCATAGATTATGTTCTCTGATATAAGACTATTTTGGATAAGATGACTAGCCCCATGGCCAATCAAGAGTTACAAGATCTCTTCAAATAGAGTCTTCTACTAGCTTTACATGAATCAATTATGTTTAAAATATTTTCTTCCTTCACTGAATTGTGTCATAAACTAAAGGAAAGAGAAGTAAAGTTGATTTCAATGCACAAACTCAAGTACACAAGTATCTCAAACATAAAAAACAATATTAACAACAAAGTCCCATTAAAATTAAATGTAAATGATAACAAGAGTTAGAATTAACCTATAATTAATTAAAATTCATAGCCCCCTTAGTGAGTGGTTTTATCAGCTCCTCCTCATTGAACCTTCACTAATCAAAGATTTTATCTAGCCAAAGTTTTATAGTAGCTATCAAAATGTAACATCATATCTTTTCCTCCTATTCAGGAAGTTAAGCCAATAAAGCCTCTTCCATGGGGATATGATCAACATGGATTTTATGAGTTTCATAGGGCACTTGGACATACAACAAATAGATGCATCAATCTGAGGCACATGATACGTGATTTGATAGATGACAATCATATTGATCTTGGCACTTCAGTTGAGCCTCCTCAGGCAAAGAGAACATAAGATAGAGATTTGAAAATATTTTTAAATCATTTTCCACAACATTATAAATAGTAAATAGGGGACACATCAGGGGTTCATCCTGCATATCATGCACATCCCCCACTAGATACATATCGGACACATTTATTTGAGATACATCCTTTGAGCAATGTGATTGGTGTATATAATTCTAGAGTGCTAGCTAGACCTTTCATCTCCTTTTTAGAGAAAGAGATAATTGAGGATGATATATATTATCATGATCACTTTATCATAGCTTCCATTGATAATCATCATATTCATAGTGTTCTCATAGATAATGGATCTAGTGTGAGCATGTGCACTATGACATTATTATAGCATTTGGGATGTTCAGAGCAAGATATTACATTGATAAACATAGTTATCCATGGATTTAGTAGACACATACAGAGTTCATTGGGTGAGATCATACTTCCTTTATAGGTTATCCCAACACATGTGGCCACATCATTCACTATAGTTCCTAGTGTAGTATTTTTTGATATGTTACTTGGTCAACCATGGATCTAAAAACTTCAAGTAGTACATTTTATAGTTCAAAGATGTGTGAAATTCATTCACACTAATTAGGTTTTTATAATTGGAGTTCCATATGAGTTACCACTCCCTACTTCAGATCCATCTTCTATAATATTGTCACCAATTTCAATTCAGCCTCTAGTTCTATTTTCTCCACTAATTATAGTTCCTACTCCAGTTTTGATTGAGACATAGTTAAGGCATCCATCACCATCACAGAGAGTTCATACACCTCCATAGCTTCATGATTCTAGATAGCTTTCAGTTACAGTGTTCACACCTAGAGTAGTATCATTAAGATATCACATGTCTACTCATAGAGCATGTGTTTAGAGAGCTTCTCCTACTACTAGATGGATCCCTAAGATCCCTATAGTTACATCAAATTCTCAGAGTTACATGGGGACCCCACAATTAGTTTCTAATTTAGAGAATTTAAATCATTTACAACATATATATCTTTCAAATCCATAGACACAACATTTCCATTGTGTTTCACAATCATGCACAACTCCTCTCTTTGATACATGACACCATGATAGGGAGTCTCCCATGAGACTCATTGGTTAGTATCATCCTCTCCCCACTTACACGTACATAGTTTTTATTACTTGATTGTGCATATCTCAAAAACTTTCAAAAATCCAAAAACAATACAAAATTTCAAAATACAAAAACATGCACATAAAATTAAAAAACACCAAAAACATTTCAATTGTATGCATCATCCATGATTTACATTTCTACTACTATGTTATACTTACATTTGTTATTCTACACTTCTTGTTTATCAATTTATCTACATTATCATGCTTCAATTGATCTTATTTGGAGTGTGTGTAGTGACATCCAACTCTTTGATTGCTTCACTTTTCCCATTAAGGGGGAATCCTACTTCTACATTGAGACACACATCAATATACATACCGACTAGGGGCATCTCTTACATGACTACACCATCCAGGTTATGTCATTCCTACACCACACATTCTAGTTATCATGTTGATGTACATTACTTACTTGCTTACATAGATTACTCTATCTACACTCACTAGTATATATCACTCATGTATTTCTTAGCATATACATAGTCTTTTACACACGTCTTTCATACTTTCCCTCTTGCTTTGACTAGTTAGATGTGATTGTACTTATAGTTTCTTACATGCTTTCTTTTCTTTCTTAGCATAGCTAGATTGTTTGCATTTCTTAGTTCTTATTTGTCTCATATATGTGCCTTAAGACATTTTTAAATGTCCTTTGCTTATATTCATGTGTATGCCTTAGGAAATTTACCAATGTCTTTTGTTTATACTATTCTATGTGATTGTGGATTTCACACCAATTTTTCTTGTTTCAATTGTATGTGTATGTGGAATTTGAATATACCTTGTATGCTTTATTTCTAATTTGAGTGACATGTGCCCATGTCCCTTGTTTGATTGGCCCCTTGACCACCCTTGTATGATTCTTGATTCTTGCCTTGTGTGTTTGTTTCTTTTTAGCTTCTCATTATTTGTAATTCCATGATCCACATCATGCATTTATGTTGATTTCTTGGATGTCATGATGGACATCATACTTCATCCCTGCAACTAACAACTAAAAACTAACTAGACTTCTCATTATAGTTCTAGTTCATTACATTGCATTGCATTTTTATATTTATCTAGGCATACCCTTGTTGATATAACAATCTCTCAATAAAAATCATACTTATCTTGAGATATCTTGTTAATTATCATTGTTATATCATGTATCTTTGTAGCATAACACACTTGAAAGGCTCTTTGTTATGAGGGTAGTCATTATAGGGTCTTCATTCCTACCGTCAAAAGAGGGGGAAAAAAATAGGGGTTTTGTCATAAATATCAGAGATCCTAATGGTAAAAAACAACATTTAACACACTTAGAACAACAACTAGACATCAAAATAGTCAAAATAGACCAGGCAGATATTCAAGAATCTAGAATAGTTATAAGATTTGGCCCTGAACAATAGTGACCAACTTGGATAATAGTATTTGTGCCATTAGTGTTTACTTTTGACACTCATATCCAAACAATAGAAAAAATATATTTTCTAAAAACATATAGAAAGTCAAGTTTAGTTATAATTTTGTTAGCTATAGTTCAGACCAAAATCAATAGTTTCAGTATAGTTTTTCTTAGAGAATATATATATATATATATATATATATATATATATATATATATATATATATATATATATATATATATATGGGGTATCATGCAAGACATGATGGATCTTGATTCTAGTTTTAGATAGGGAATTTTTTATAAATTCTAGATTAGATTCCATGTTTTGGATACTAATGACTGGGGGCAATGTACGTGACACATTTATTTTCTTTTCTTTATAAATTTAGTATTACCCAACCATTTTTAGTAGTTACATGCCTTATTTCATCTATAAATGGTTGGAATAATTTTGGAATGGATTTCATACAAGCCTAACTTCCTAAGTTCTTGAGTGGCTTTCATATAAGCATAGTGCACTAGTTCACAGTGGCTTTCATACAAGCCTAATCTCCATCTTTCAGAGTGGCTAAGAGTATCCTAGTTTCTAATATACATTTAGCTATCCACGCTAACATTTTTAGATCATAGTACATTCATGGGCTTCAGAATCCATCTCATACAACATACATTTCATACTAGCATTAGTTCATATCTTCACTTCATGAGGCAATGATGGAACCAAAGGACTATCTAGCCTTTGTATTTTTAGGCCACCTATTTAGAGGGATTGAACACATAGTCCTAACCTATATCAACATACACATGACCACCTAGATTCACTTAGTGGATGATGATGAAGCCAAAGGGCCAACCTTTGAATTATTGAGCCACTCTTGGGGAATTGAGCACTTAGCTCCATTCATGATTTTACTCTTGGTTCAACACACTTCCAACATTACTCAACATTATAAAAGGTTTTATATTGGTTCACATACCTAGTGAGGTTTATTCATTCTTTTCTCTTCCTGTCTCTCTTTCCCAACTTTGTATGTTCTTATTTTAGATATAGCGTATCTAGTAAGAATTGATCTACTTTCTATTTTCTCTTATAGATTCACACTTCACATTGTGCTCTCTCTATGCACACCCAACATTACATAGATTCATGAGATTCACCCTTGAAGGTAGGTTTAGGTATGCTATCTATTTTTCTTTTATCTTAGTATTTCACTTTTTTGCATCACTAGAATAAATGGAGGGGGAAATGTAGTAATATAAAATGTAAAAACTTGTAACTTGAGCATGGCTAATGATACCCAAACCTTAGGTTCCTCTTGATTCCTCTCCTAACCTTCTTAGGCATCATTTTCAATTATTTTTAATCATTCATAGCCTTTTATACTTGATCTTAGCTAAGTTAAATCCCTCTTTCCATGATAGATCCATCCCCAGGTTCCATCTACTCAAGACAATAACACCACACTAGGAGTATAATGCCAATGCCACTCTTATCCATTTTTGGTGTTGTAAAATTCTATTTATTTCCCTAATGTTCAATGTATTCTAATTTTCTATCCTTATCCTTGTCATCTTAGCATGAGTACATTCAAATCATGACCAATAGATCCCTATAAAATCCCATTCAAAGATCATTTGGAAAGGGTTGACAAATATCACTAAGAAATCAAGAATATAAATAAGACTACTCAAGCAATCTTCCCTATTCTTTAAATAAAGCTTGGAAACACACTTACAATCTCATTAAAATCCTCACACCAATCCCTAGATACCTCAATCATATCTAGTTTAGCATTTTGTACTTTCATATACACAAATTACATAAAGCACATCAAGTGGGAGAACTACATATGGCTTGATCCCTCTTCGAAGTATTGGTATGTAGGCAACATTCCCGGACATAGGGTGTGAATCATGTCTAGTGAATCTTACACACATTAATCCCCCTTATTACTCAAAATTTGTCAAATTATAATGGAAGATGGGGTTTTAATAAATAATCTACTCTACAGGGAGTTATACAGACTTCTAACTACCAAAACTTCATAGATAGTGTCACACATACATAACGAACAAAACCCAAAAATATTAGATCCTTAGGATAATAGTGATAGAGGTAGACTATATCACTAGTGACACTAATATCTAGTTTTGATACTCTTATCTAATCACAAAAGAAAGTTTAGATCTTATTTTGTGACAATGTCTTAGTCTTGCATAGTGAATTCCAGCCTTTGTCTTAGTCAGATCAATCAGTTTCTAGCTAAGTTTCATTTTTCTCTACTTATTTCTATTTTTAGAAAAGTTCAAATTGTAATTAATTTTCACAAATCAATAACTTAATTATTAATTAATTATTTATTGATTTTACTACTCAGACCTTTTAACTAAATTAGGAATAATACATCAATATTCCCAAAATTGTTAAATCAATATGACCTATTTTTGGTCATAGTTAACCCCATGTATACATTATGCTCCTTAAAATTGATACATCACTATTTAGAAATGAAAAAAGAGGCCATGAACCTATTATGAGAGGGCATTTACATGTTTGAACATGTCCATTACTTGCCTAACTACCATTCTCAGCCCATTAAATGCATTTATCCTCCTAGTGGGTGAGAGACCTAAGACTTAGACATCTTCATTAATGTGTTTATATTGGTAATGTCTTGTAAATGTTGACACAATGGTGATCATTCTCTAGACAACATCTTCATTATGTGAGAAGACCATCAATATTCTTCCCTCAATACAAATGGAGCTTATCTCCTCAATTGAATTCAATTCTACTCATTAGGATTGTTTGTACTATTTTGGGGATTCAATAATGGTAGTTTGAAGACCATTCCACATTTTCATAGACCCAAGAGGCCTTCATACTCATTTAAGATCTTTAACATGTTTGGGAAATATGAAAACAAACCCAAAATTAAACATTATAATCTATTTCCTTGCATATTATACCTCTTATGTGCCAAATTCCTAGTGCACGAGTAGCATATAGGACTTGTAGGTGTCCTATTAATGTTTTCAATGTGTTTTATGGACATTAGAGTCGTCAGGAATAGCTTCTTGACCATCAGGTTCTCCATGAGGGTTTTAGATGGTTTAGAGTGTCCTAAAATCTTAATGGTTCATAAAGTATAGGCCTTGGATTGAAAATATAAGGCCATGAATCTTGAGTTCATAGAACCCTTCAAATATCCCTAATAGATCTTGGTCCCATGCATCTTGTATGGTGAGCTATGATCAAAGGTTGGTATCTCTTGGGTTTCTTCATGATAGTCTGGGCATGCTCATAGTCTTAAGGATTGTTCATAAATGTTTTTCCCTTGAATCCATCTCTCTCCACCATGGATGGAAAGTGGGTATAGGTCCTCAAATTCCCCTAAGATCATTAGGCCCCATGCACTTCTTCCTACAAGATGTGATCATTCAAACTTGTATCTTGAGTTGAAAGACTAGAATAAGAGAGCTTGAGGAAGGTTTTTAGGAAAAATTGGCATTATATTATCTTACCCTACCTTTGACACCTCTATCTAGAGATGTAACATAATCATAAAACATCCTATAGCCTTCAATATTCTTGAGGAACTCATTTTACCACAAGAGTAGAGTTGGAAGTTTGAGGGCTTATGTAGGGTTTTAGGCATTATAAGTGTAAATTGATCTTCAAGGAATAATACCACATGTAGGTACTTGTGGTGATAGCATATAATTATTATAATCATGTATTCTATTAGGTCTATTATGGACATCACTAGCCTATACTAGGTTCTTAAACTAGTTGATACCAATGACCTGAGTAGCCTTATTTCCTTCTTTCTTCACTGCTAAGGGAGTTTAAACCCTCATATATTGTCCCCATATATATATCAACACCATATTGGACTTGGATATCCTTCATACTTCTATAATAAAACACACTTTATAACCATATACACAAGCTATGTGTGAGGATCTAGACTCAACATACCTATAGAAGCCCTTAAACCTTGCTACCTTTTCTCACTAAATGAAAGGATCACATGGGGCTTATGATATATCATTAGAAGATAATTCCTATTTAGATTGATTCTCTATGACTTTTGTTTCCTTAAATTAAACAACCTTTTCTCTCTTAGCTAAATACCAAATAAGATAATAGACAGTCTTGTAGGTGTCCATAGACTATATCTGCCTGACTAATATTTGCCTTATCATTGTTACTTGGTGTAGGTATGGGGGAAATGATAGGAATAGTATGTTGTATGTTTTAAATAATGAAATAAAGGGCCTTGGTGTAATATTTACTACTTTAATTGAGGTATCTCAAATAATACAAGAAGGTATAATTTGGGGTGGGTTTAACTCATGCTAGGATACTATCCCAAGTTTTACAAAACCTATACTTAAAATCCACCATAAACTCTTAAGGATCCATTTTTATTGTGATCAATTATTCTACTAAGGATAAGTGTTCACTTCTATCCTTAAATTACTTGCATAGATACTCACCAAACTCATCCCAAGTGTTGATGGATGTAGGTTTTATACCTCTATACCACTAAAGTGACTTGCATCTCAAGGAGGTATCTAGCAACCTCATTGCCATATACTCTTGAGTCACATCATGTACTAGACAAAGTTCAACTATGTATACAATGTGTTCAAAAAGAGTGGTAGAGTTTCCTCAGGTGAAGTATGGAAGGCTTTTGTGTGTAAAAATAGAGATATCATCAAATTAGTTTAGATTCAAGGGGTTGCCACCATTTAAGGGTATAAAGGCTTGGTTTCTAGGTCTAGCCATTAGATATGTAGGAGTTTAAATAGGGCTATGTTGAATAGGACTAGGATAAATAAGGGTCTAGGAGAGGGATTAGACCTAGGGTAACTCTTCTTTCTAGAAAAATACAAAGACAAATCAATAAATTAAGCTTCCTTACACTTTGATGAATACCTTGTGATGACATTTGGAATGAAATCTGGATGCTAATATGACACTAGAGAATTGAATCTCTTTGAGATCACCAAATGGTGAGAGTAAGTGCTCCAACTTCCTTGAATTCTAGTCCCGTTGGGTATGATAAAAAACAATTATCAGTCTAGATTACACCATTGAGGCAAAGTATTTTTAGACCTACCTCATCTATCCGATACAATGGAATCACCTCTATCTGTGGATAGCCTAATGGGTGAGGTGAATCTCTTATTTTTTGGTTAGATCCCCTAATGAATCATCTAAACTCAATGCCTAAACCTAATTGTTTTATAATGAAAAGGGATAGAATAAAACATGGAATCATATCTAAGCTATGGGAGGTGATGTGACAATATGTTGTGTCTCCTCTACTTGATCCTTCAACAACACTTATAAACCAAATAAAGACTAATTGGTAAGACACTCTCTCCAAAGGAATCCTACACATTAGTGATTCACATGGAGGTTATTATAAATGAATGTGATCTAAGTATGATGAATGAGAGATTTGGGTCAAGACACTATCAATTAGTTTTCACTGCAAACACAATCATAAACACCTTCACACACTAGGTAACCTACATAAGAATAGTCCACTAGCATCTAGGTGAAAACAAGGACTTGTAAATGGAGTAAGAATCAACCACCTATGAAAATTAGACAAAAATGAACACATTAGAAACCAATATGAATAAGGTTACATCAATCCTTATATTAGCACAATTTTTTAAGATACAAATGGTCAAAACTTTATCATACCTTGCAAAGAGATACATAAAATGTCTTCTTAAGTCCAATTTATATAACATGAGGAGAGAGAAGGATAATATCACATATAAGTGTAATTTATAGGCCATCATGAAAATAATTCATCCAATAATTAGTTATAAACATGAATGAAGGGTATAAATAGTCCCATAACTCCTCCCATGCACTACATTGGTGGCATAATGGACTTCAATGAGCCTTTTGGGAATAGAAGTGTGGTAAATGGCTTATTCTTGGTCATAGTTGACCCCATGAAGACACCATGATCCTTAAAACTGATCCATTACTCCTTATCATACAATTAGAGGACATAAAAATATTATGATATGGAAGTTACATGTTTCAACATGCCCATTACTCACCTAGCTGCCACCCTTCATGCCATTCATAGCCCATTTAATGCATTAGTCCTCCTATTGGGTGAGAGAAATAAGAATTATACATCATCAAGTGTGTGTTGAGCTTGATATTTGCATATAAAATTTGATAAAAGGGTGATTATATTCTATAAAACCTCTTCACCCTATGGGTAGACCTACACTACTCTTCCCTTACTGCAAATGATGACTATCTCTTCTCCTACCTTAATATATACTCATTAGGTTTAATTGTACTACTATATGGGTTAAAGAGTGTTTTTCAAAGACCATTACATCACCAAAAAATCTACCCATGTATTCTCAAGCATCTCAATATCCCTTTTAGAAAAATTTAAGGTTTTAATAGAAACCTATGTTTCACTTTAACACCATATTCTTCCTCTTATGACCTTCAAATTGGTCTGAATAATTGATCCCTATATATGTGATTCCTCCATGGTTTTTAAGATTGATTAATGATAGGTTTCATGTTCATTTTCACCTCTATTTTTTTTCATTCATACTCACTATCATACACAACCATTCCTCATTGTATCTTCACTCCTTTCCACCCTCCATTTAATGTTTTCATATTCCATCATTATCTCACCCCCTTTCATGTTATTTAACTTCATGAATATAATACCAATATGTAGTAATAAATAGTGAGAAATACATTGGATATTCAAGGACTATGGTTAATTTAAAATCATTATTAAACAAAGGTGAAATATCCATGTACAGTCAAAAAACATAGTCAAGTGTTTATCATGAAGGTACAATGAATAGAAATGGGAGAGCGACCTTCTTGAAGGCCTACGTAGATAAAAAAATACATTGACATAAGGAATTAATGGATATAAATCATCATAAGTTTGAATAAGGAGAATATACAAGACCAAGAGACCCTACCTATAGTCCTAATAAGGCAACATATAGTCAATAGACCTATAATCAATCCTTGTCTCAAGAGAAGGTTGTATTAAGGACACAAAAGGTAGGGTTATCACATGAAGGAGAATGAACTCATATTTTAAATTTAAATTCAAAGGATTAAAAGCTTACCATGATTATTTTTTGACCTTTCCAAGGTCCAAAATCCTTACACAGTTCATACAAATAGTCACCTATAGCCATGATGGCTAAGGATGAGGTCAAAATGCAACTCTAGGTCAAATCAAGGATATCTTCTGAATGGGATTTATTCAAACTACCTTCATAATTTACATGAATAAATTTGAATATCACCAAGGATAATAGCCTCAATTTTATTTCACGATAATCCATGCAATCATATAGTCAACCTCCACATACATTAGGGTGTTGACTCCTTTTATGATTGAGTGTTGAAATGAATCTCGAGTTCTTGGTGCGAGGATGGACATACATGAAGGTTTATTGTTCAATATTATGAATAAAATTAATATCATAATTGATAATATAAAGTCACATGATTAATAATCAAGTGTCATTTAAGACACCTATAGGCCTAAATGAGGGTGAAACCTAAAGTGGTAAAGGTCTTAGTAATCATGATCCTGCTCAAGTTTTAAGAGGTTAGTTTGAATTTTCCAAGTTCATGACTAGTGTGAGAGTTGGAAATATAAACCTCAATAAAAAATTTAAAGCTTTTAATGGATTAAACTAGCTCAATGATACCTACATCTAGCTTGAAAACACAACCTATAGCTAAGTAGGTGAATAGTGTTAAATGAAGAATTCAAGGGTATTAACTTTCAAGCAGGATAATAAGATTGTTTTAATATCTTTTGAAAAGTAAATATAATCTCCAAACTTATTTTCACCTTGAATTTTGTCAAAAGGATCCCAAATCATTAATTAATACATCCCTCGTTCATACAAGGGCACCTACAGGAAACAGGGTTTAGTCAAGCATTACAAAGAAAAGTTTATCTTCATTAATGAGGTCGTGATGGTGTGATATAAATAAGTTATGGTATTAAAAAGGAATGTATATAAATTTTTGATCAATAATAAACATTAATAATATGTAAACTCAGTTGAGCGTCATTTTTTCCTTGAAATATACACCTATACCCTTCCTGAAGGGCAGACCTAACTAGTTCACAAATGATGATGACATAGTGGTCTAAGTGTTTCAAGAAGGGATTGATGATTAGGGTCATTATGACACAAATTATATTTATAGTTGTATCTTAGTGAGGTGATATAGTCACACATCTAAAAAATGTATCCTACAATCACTATCTATAGGCTTTCCTTAAAATAGTTGAGTTGACATCAAGTGGTCATAAGATCATGGTATTATAATGATTATATTCAATGGAAATTTCATAATGATACAATCTCAAAATTTTAAAGAGGAGTTAATAAATTCACATGACATTTATGCAGTCTTTCACCTTGAAAACCAATCCCTACAATCACATAAGCAACATAGGCTACCTTCAAGTTGGCAATAGAAGGATAAGAGCAAAATGGTTATATGAAAGGATTTTTATGTTTAGATTATGTTAAAGATAAAGTAGTAAAGGAATAAATTATGATATTGTATCATTTTATTAGGAAGAGGATGATGGTCAAGGACATGATACTGAGTCAATTTTACCTCATAAGGACTACTTACAGTCATAGTAATGCTAGGACCCTCTCACATAGCCATATGCTTAAGATGCTAGTGGATAAATACCATATATTCAAGAAGGAATCATGTTGGATTTTATTTTTATTCAAATTATCAAATGTTAAATATCTAAAATATATTCAAGAGAACAAAATTTTTGGTTGATCATGAAATGAAAGTATAGGCCTATTGTACAGTTTTGGACTATGTGAGGCCTAAAGACCTTGCTTAATGAGAGAACATGATAGAGAGAGGGGTGAATTATGGTTTAAATTAAGGTTAGAGTATTTATAATAACTAAATGAGTTTTACTTTGATGTAAACACTTCCATTCCTCATAAATTCACTGACAATAATGTTTTGACAGTCATGTCAATGAGTGTTCTTGAGAGATAAGGATTAAAAGAGGTGACATGCATATGAAGGGATGATAAAAGAGGAATAAATAATTTTAAAATAAGGTATTAATGACATTTTAAAATAATATTCACCATTTTTATGCTCAAACCAAGGTAAAGAGAGAGAAAACCTAGTCTTGATACTAGAACTAGTAGGGAGCTCAAACTAGCTTTCAATAAAAAAAGCCTATAGGACAAAATATGCATCCAAATGGAATTAAATTTTATGGATTTGGTAGTTTTGAAATTTTAAACCAATAAAAATATTTATAAATTCATTTTACAAGTGTAATTTACCACTATTTTTACAGAATCCCCTACATGTCTATTCACAATCACCATTGCAATAGGTAGTGTTCTTGTTATGCATACAGGTGTGGTAGGGGGTTAAAACTCAATTTTATTATTTTGTAATAATTATATAATTATTTTAAATTTTAAAATAACCTTTAAATAGTGATTTCACTCCATTTTCTATACAAACCATGCTCTTCAGGGCTAGAACAAACAAGTAAGCCTATAACACCAAAAGACATTTTCAAACCCTCTAAGAAAGATGACACGTTGAAAAGGATATGATGATATTTTTAAGGTGTCATTATGATTTTTTAAATTATTGAGAATAAATGGAGGATTTAGCTTCATTCCAACGAGTAAATTTGAATTATACAAGGTAAAACACGCATTCGAGCCACCTAATCAAGTGCTCATATCTTTCACCAAATGAAGAGTTGGGAAAAAATATCTTATAATGATTTGAAGAATAATATTAAATTATAATTCATGAATAATTTATGTTGGTTGATGATATATACTTTACAAATAATCACTAAGAGCATAAGCATGTCCAGAATGCTTGTAAACCCTATAGGCAAATTTCTTTACATAGGTATCTTTTCATACATTTTGCATGGGAACCCATTAATATCATGGAATTTTATAGGGTATGTATAATATATATTCATGTAAATAATTTTGGGTTTGGAGGAATGTACTTTATGAACCATCATTAAGAAGGTTCATCTCCAAAACCCTCCCAAACCCTCATAGTAACCAGTTTTGAGAAAAATAAATTTGATTGCCATAAAAACCTCATGGATCAACCTAAAACATATTTAAAAATGAATTAAAATTATAGAGGGTCATAAAAATGGAATTTTTTGTAAAAAATTATATGGATCATGGAAGAAAATGGGAATTTATAGAAAAAACACAAAAGATGAGGTATAAGGTAGTTTAAAGAAATACAATCCTTGGAGATAAAATATTGAGACTTATTATTAATAATCAAATCATCATTTGATAAAAAAAATATTCCTGGAATTTCCCTTAATAGATCATCCAAAATAGCCACTATATAGGAAATTCAAGCAGTTTGACCTAGTCAACTAGTTTCACTAAGTTACAGGTGTTTCTTCATCAAAATGACATGTATGATGATATGAGGAGTTGTTCCAGGCATAAATATCATTTTATTTTCAGGTTTTATTGTCTTTATTAATATTATAAGGGTCATCAAATGTAATAAGATGGGCTACTAGGCCTAATTAGCCTAATAGGCCTAATTGGTCAAATAATTGAAGATAAGAATGCTATGGAAGGACTGTCAAAGGATCTCATGTGGACTTGTTATGATTCATATCTGATGTATAAGTGGATATTAAATGCATATCTATATCTTTAGTTCTAATTCATGCAAGGAAAGGGCTTAAGTGGTGTTAATTGTTTTAAGGCCAATCACTTTGAGTTGACTAGTTGACTAGCATCATGCATGTTCCTTAGTCTTTCATGGAAGAAAAAAATTCACATACTCTTGGAATGAATTGAAGTGGATTTATAAACCACCTTGTGACATATCATCCATGCAAGAGGAGGTTTCATAAGTTAAATGGGCCTACCATCCCTTTCCAATGCCAAGAAGGAGCTCATGTAAGGATTTTCAAGATAAAGTCAAGTATTAAGGACTTTTGATAACTATTGTAAAGGAGATTTGACTTAATTTTATGATGAGTTGAATCTTCCTTATCTCTTCCACACCAATATCATGACTGATTCTCTCTGATCTTATATAAATTGATGATTTCAAGTTAATTTTAAAGATCCCTCTCTTGGCCATGATTTAACTCTACCAAGATTGAGCTTTGTAACCTTTTGAGATGAATAAAATGACTATTTTTAGATTCCATTATTCTGGTATAATGTGACTATATTGGTCTGATTTGAACATGTGGTATTACTTTCTACCTCTATAGGTCTTCATCTCACTTAATTACTAGTATGTCATATTATGCAAGTCATGTTAATTGTTTGGTGTCATTTGACTGAGCTAACAATGGTTATATTAACTTGTTAGTTCCTTGAATCAGGCCTATTTCATCATTTACCTCATGATTTGATCACATGATGAAACCTATATATGAAATATTGTTACATAGGAGTCATTTGGAGTTGTAGATTCTGTTATTTACTAATCTTATCAATGTTTTAGGAGCTCAAGTAAAGTGGATGAACCAATAATATAGGTGTATCACTAATAGTAAAATAGGATTTACCTTTTATTTTCCTTTTAACCCTTTTTATCCAAAAAATATCAATAGGTTTTAGTACATAGATCAAGATGATACATTAAAGGATTTAGCCTCATCAAAACTAAAGGTTTGGTCTGAGTGCAGGTGTCCTACACCTTAGATCATTCCAATGTTAGTCTAGATGTGAAGGAGATCCTAAGCAATCAATAATAAACCTTTAAACAGGGTTCTATTTAGGTTTCTAATAACACCACTATAGGATCATATTTATATGGTTTGTTACTCTTCATAAATATAATTATTCAAACTAGTTATGTCTTCCATTTTGACTATGTCAACTATGTATGCACTAAACCAATTGTGTATGCAAGGCTATAGATTCATGTTAGGTATCTTATTTAGTTATTATTTCATATTAACTTTGACTTTCAATAAATTTTGTACTCTTCCCATTTTATTGAGCTCCAACCTCAATGTTTATGTTGCATCTTACGTTCAAGCTTAGAGATAACTTGACTCCAATCCTGTAGGTGATCATTGGAAGAATTTGACTAAAATTGGAGTCCTTCTATAGATCAATGAGTAGGAGAGAGGTTTTATACACCATAAATGGAACTTATTTAACCTCTTTTGAATTTCAATAACATCTCTAAAGATAGTCATACTCACAAGAATAACATATTTTCTTGCATCTACCTAGGCTCAGTTATAGATTATGATTGGAAGAATTCTTGATAGCTGAACTTAAACATGGCCTTTTTAACTATTTCACTAACATATTAATAGTAACCAAGCTTGATTGTAATCCATTTCTCATGGTTTAATTTACCTTTCATGGAATCATATAATATTTTGGTCTTAATTTCATACACAAGCCTATGTATGAGGGTCTAGGCCTATAGGTGTATTATATAATCCTTTTAAAGTTATGTTTTTGGAAACCAAGGATCACTACAAGGTGAAAAGGGATTCATATATCCATTATGAAGTAGATGTATTTTGGGAGACCTCATATGGAATTTTACTTCTCCATTCAAGACCACCTATTAATACCTAACCATTCCCCATCTAGGTATCTAACAAGGTATTGCATTTAACTAGATGGATCAAGCATCCTAATGGAGAAAATGAAACCTAGGAATCCTAAAAAACCTCAAATAATGCTAAGAAACCTTAAATTTTACTAAAAGCTTATGAATACATTTGAGACTAGTTTATGAGTTTTTATTTTGAGGGCCATATGTAATCTTGTTTCTTTTTAAATATGAGATCCTCCACATTCTTACATCACCCATACCACCTAAATAAGACATCATTCATATACTTGCAACCTAGAGATGGATTGCCATGAGAATAAAATAAGTTGTGTTCAAAGTTTTTCTCCTTCTTTCAATGGTGGGTGTTGAAGAGACCTAAAATGGATATGATATGAAATATTTTTAACCATGTGGGGTATGTGAGTAAAACTAGGGGGGGAATCATAACTCTATACTGATCACTCTTTTTCTCTATTTATTCATGAAACACATATTCTAGCACATAACCTAAAACATGTTAATAATGGGAGATTAGGTGTTGATATAACACTAAAAGTGCTAAGAGAACATGATTAGAGGAGTTTTAGACACCCATAAAACCTATATATACCTTTCTCCATGCTCAATATGTCATAATGATCTTGAATTTCTCATAATATTTTCTTGTAATTGGGTTTATGGGGTTTACAAAGGGCTTAAGACCATGTAAGGGTCTTAGTGATTATTCATAAATCCCATAGCTTTAATCTAAAAACCAATACCACTAATTTCAAGCCCATTAGGTACTTTACATTTGGCTAATATCTTGGGATCTGAATCCCCCTGTATAGACTATTGTCATCAAATTGTGCACCATGGGACACTCTATAAGGTTCCTTCAATTCAATGCAACATGGAATCATCTCTCAAGTTGTGGGTGGACTTGTAAGAAAGATGAATCTATAGATTATGAAGGATATATCCATGAAAAGGATATGAGTTTTCATGAAAATGAAACTACACTAAATAGGTGATACACCAAGACATATCCCACAGGCTATCACACTCCTACTAAGCAACAAAGCTTTCTAAGACAAATTATAGGCATTGAAGGATCCTAACATAGTGTTTCAATGTGAAGATAGCCAATAAAAAAGATAAATAATATAGGGTCATATTACACACCATAGAGACAATTGCATACTTAAAGAGGAGCATAGTACATTAATACACTTTACACATGACCTGTTAAAATCAAAACTCTTGTTTAAACATGAAGGATAAAGAGGAGTAAGGATGACACCATAACTTAGCTCCACTATACATCACTCACACACTTAGACAAAATGTTTTTTAACTCAAAATCAGAATTTTATTCAACATTTAAAGACAAAATTCAATATCATACCAACAGGGCCTTACCATATTGGTTTTGGTCTCCTTTATAATAGACAACATGGCTCATACTTATAGAATTTTTTGAAGAAGAGAGAGAGAGAAGGGAAGTTGAAGAGGCATAAAGACAAGTGTAATTTTTTAAAAATCAGTTACAATTCATGTGGGTGAGGTTTAAAATGAGTTATGAAACTGATTTACACATCATTCTATCCTAGATAAGCCTCTTCTCCAAGTGTGGCATAACAATCTTCTCAATCATTCTCTCTTGTGAAACTGCCTTCATGATGGGCTTTCAAGAGAACTTCAAAGAATTTTAGGGATAAGTGTTGTATGGAAATGAGGTGGAGGATATATCAATTAACTGATGTGGACATGTTTCCATCCCAAACTAAGCACCTTCCTCACATGTGGTGTTGAAACTCTTCACAAGCATCTTTAAGTCTTGAAACTCCTTGACAATTGGCAAAATGCAAGAGTTTTATCATGAGATCTCTTAGATAGTTATATTTGAATCCCAAGACAATTTTAAATCATCTCAAATAATTTCAAATAGTTACATTACTTTTAATCATCAATTCACCTTTTAGGTGTCATAAGGCCTCCTTGTCTAATTAGGCCTAGTTTGGCCAAAATAGATAAAATTTGGATTTACATCGATTGGTGAAATTTTTACATATGAAAGGAATATTATCATCATATTTTATTGAAAAAAAACCATTTTTAATCATAAATCTCTCACCAAGACCCTATTTTGCCTATAAAGCCTTTACTAGGTCTTGTCTTCTTATAGCCCTACTTTTACACAAGTCTCATTGTGTAGGAGAATGTATGGATTTATAATACTAATAAAGACAAATTTTTAGTACCTTTTTCCCTCATTGTGCTTTTTGACAATTTTCATGGTACTACACTCAAGGCAAGTGTTTTTAGATCCATTAGTCTTCCCAATTAGGCCTTTTTAGCCTAGAGGACAAAAAATGCACATTTTATGCTCCCAAATGTGTGAAATTATAAATTATCCTATTATTCACTTTTTTCATCTCCTTATAATTCCTCATATTGAATTTGAGCTTTTGATTATCTGTATGGACCCCTATTTTAGCATTAAGTGCTCTTTCTTGGCCTATTCTGTACAACCTTATACTTGCAATTATGGAACAATGGCATGGGATGAACCTTAGATGAGTTATCTACAAATTCTTAATTATTTTAAATCTTTAAACATGTATTTGAGTGCCTTTATTGGCCTTTCTCTCTCATCGGGTCCTAAATATGTTTCTTGGAGGGTTTGAAGCACCTTACCCTCTTAACAATAGTTCATATAGATGACACATTAAATCATTGAAATAATGGCACAAATTTAAAGATAATTCCTCCCTCAAATATATTTAATCACCTCCAGGTCCCATGCAAAAATTGATGAGAGTTTCAAGCATTTATGGTTAGTCATTGATGTCTTTTCTACATATTTTATGAGGTTTGAGTGTACTTTAAGAAAAAAATGGATTATTAGATAGTTTATATCAAATATTAAGTTTCCCACACCTATTTTTATGTCTATAAAACATTATATAATCATAAAAATAGCTCATCAAGAGTTTAAAATTGAAGATGACCACCATTTTGGAATTAGGCTTAGACCTTGCCAATGGTTTTGCCTATAAACAAAACCCTAAATTGATCCCTTTGATTTTTTATTTTAATCTATATAGCTTATAAACATATAAAATGTCTCTCATAACATTAATAAAAAAAATTAGTGCTCGTAAAAAGTTAGAATTGGAAGTGACCATCTTTACCAAGCCATTTGCTTACCATTCCTTCCCATGGTGACTACAACCTTTATAGTGTAGGGTACCTTGTTTGCTTCAAATGATTATAGAATTCTTTTTTAGGTATTTTTAAATTTAATCCAGCTTATCCAACCTTAATTTGGTCATTTATTTCCATTTGGTCATCAATTTCACCATTTTCCCCAAAACTATCTTCTTTATGCATGGAAAACTACCCCTGCTCTGAGATAGAATAGAAAGAGTTTTACCTATTTTAAGGTGAAAATTTATCATTGGATAATATTATTTATGTATTTATGGTACTATATACCAAATTTTTTCACCTAAAACCTCCGTTTAGACTTCCACCCAACACCATTTCCAACGCAGATTTTGACAAGGCAGTCTGATGAAGGTAGGCAGAGTATGACTGTGTTTGGATGCTTTAGTGATTTAATTGAGTTTTAATGTGATATGGAAGGATAATTAATGTATATAAAATCATAAAAAAACAATTTTATATACTATTTTCCCTTTCAACCACTTTATGCCTTTGGAATTATGAATTAGGTCTATGACTGTCTATGAGGGAACTCTTATTTAACATACTAGCTATAGGTGATTTGGAGCTTGGTTCATGCTTTGTGGACCAAATACAACCTAATATTGTATTTTAAACTCATATGAGTTATCCTATATCAATTTTCCCATGATTAAGTCCAATTATATGTCCCAATGTACCTCTTGTTCTCAAGATCAGGTCTCTACTCATTAAAGACTAAGACAAGCCCAAACCCCTATTTGTAGGTGCAAAATGAGACTTGATTCAAGAGTTTAGACTATCTCTTCATGTTTAATTTATAATTTAACATCCTAATTATTTTAATTCTCTTATAAACCCTCAAACTATCATCATTTTATGTTTAGTCCCTCAATAAGTACCCCTCTGCCTTAACCATGATAGTCATGTTTTAAGCCTATTGTAGGTGATTAGGTGGTGTTTAGGGTTTTTTTGATAGTGATATATCTTAAAATTAATTTCATTTAAATAAAAAACACTATATTTCTCCTTGAAGGATCAAAACAAGGTCTAAATTCCAACTTCCAACTCATTGTTCACTAACTCAGTTGTAGGTGTTCCTTCCTAGTCCTGTGTACAGATAAGGAAGGGGTTAGGAAGTCTCAAAACATAAAATTACAATTTGTAACTATAATTTTGGCTCATGGATTCTATTTTGATCATTTATAATTATTTTAATTTTATTTAATATTTATAACTTTCCATTTTGAAGTGCAATGTCACATTTTATCAACATCCTGTAGGTCATCACTGTCATAATTCAGTGATTTTTTGCCATTTTTAGAGGTTAGAAACTCCAATATCCACTCACCCTCTACTCCTAAAAATTGTAATAGGTATTATCCTCATTAGATAAAAAAAATTATTTGTAAGTTATGGGTGTTAAAACCTCAAGGAAACATGTTTTTATAGGTATACAAGAACCCTTAGGACCTTTATTTTGCTTATTTAGGGACTGAAGTCCTCAAAACCATCGATCATTCTTTTGAAGGAAACACTCCAACTTGAAAATAATTCTATAATTCATGGTATTAAATATAATACCCTTGGGTAATATATGGTCTCAATTATTAGTTTCATCATGTTTCACCTTTCATCCTTCCATACAACCTCTTGAACTTAAACAAAAGTTGACTATGAGCAAACTAAGCAGTGAACAAGGAGATTAGGAAGTTTGGCCTTGAAGGAGTATGATAATTTGATATTTAACAAGGGTAACCAATGAATACACATTTTCAAACATGAACCAAAGAATATCATATATCTTTAGGAGCTCCTTCCATTTTGCAAAACTCAAGTTACCCATTTATGGCTGCAAACTTGAGGAACAAGCACAATTAGGACATCTCCTTCAAGGACATTAAGAGAGGGGGTTTTTGATGATGATAAAACCATGGATAGGGCCTATTAAAAATTTAAAACACTTCATCAAACTCACATAACTCCATGTATTCCTAAAAATAAGAAATAGATGCACAACCATACCCCTCTTGAATATAATTTCATAAAACATTGCCTAGATTCAAAATGATTGTTCATAAAAGAGGAGGCATAAAATTTCAACTTATTACTATGAAATTCAATTAAATTTATAGTACTATCCACCCATAGAATTACTCTTCCCAATTCTAGCTGTACGACCTATATCAAGTGATTGAATTTGCCCTTCCTTGGCTTGCCAAGTGAAAATGGAGGAAAATAAGTTTCATATGAACTTTATTGCATTATCCTTGTAATAAAAACATTTAAATGACTTTTGGGGAGGTGAAGAGTCACTCCACCACGTTTTCAACTAATGGTGGACTTGAGAAATCTGTATAACTGTTTAAAAGCTACTATTTTTTAGGAGAAACTACCATTTCATGATCATAACATACTTTAACTATAAATTTACTAATTATGAAATTATTTGACCTTATACACATTTATATCCAATTTCATTACATATTTTGTAACCTCCACCATTCGTATAAGTTAATTAATTAGCTAAAAAATGGCCAAAAGACCCTTTTACCACATGAAACCTAGAAAATGGCCAATTTGTGACTTGAAGATACCTTGAAATAATTCAAAGACCATTTTATGAAAATTTCAATATAATTTGGCACTTTGACTAAGTTTTACCAATGTTGAATTTGGTTGACTGGGCCAGTACAAGGAGGGTGGGTTTCAACAAGGACTAGGGAAAGGGTAAGTGAGACATGTAGGACAATAGATGATCCCATAGGATAAATGAAACTCTATAAAAGTTCAAAATAGTAGGGGTTGACCAAAATTTGACTTGGAATCAAATTAGGTCAACATTAGTTATGATTACCATGGGTGTCATGCCTACTATGCCTAAGACCAGTTGTCTAATCCTTCCATTAGGTATGGAGTCATACATATGAGAACTCTAATTCAATTAAACAAACCTTTGGCTCAAAAGAAACATGATAGTTGACACACACAACAAACACATACCAAATGGAGGAAAGTAAACACACTTTTGCTCTAAAGCACTTAGGAACACAAGATAACTGAAACAACTCTAAAGTATACAAACTAGATAGAAGGAACTGATTCTCCTGGATTAAAAAGAAAGTTCTTCATACCATATTCTTGAAGTGAACTAGGAGTATGTGAAATATGTCACATAGGTCATGTCCTTGTTTTTTCAACACCTTGATTAATTCCCATGGTGCTTACATTGACTTCTACTAGTTCCATAACCAAGAACATGTGTTTAATAGAAACATACTCCTCTTGATTGTTTTAAATGACAACCATAGTCCTTGGTTCAAATGGTTTTCCATTGATTATTGACTCATTTTGATCTTCAACACCAACCTCAATTGAAAGTTTATTTTCATCATCAAGGTTGTATTCATTTTTAAATGTAAGGTCTCCATCAAGCTTTGGTGTTTCTAGCAACTGAATGCTTGGGAGAGGCTATTTAAAACTTACTACCTCTCTTAACACCTTATATTCTCCATCTATCTTATGCATTTGATCTTCTTGAGATGAATCATTCTTGCCTTTCTCTTCTTGTGGAGGTGCTTCATGATCTTCAATAGGTTTAGCTACAACATCTCCTTCAAAACTCTTTTCAAGTTATTCATGAAGTGGAGATGCATCATCCAAGCTCAAGCAAAAATTTTCAAGATCATCCCAAAATGCCAACTATTCGTGGTCAATAGAAAGGACTTGAAGTTCATCAACTTTATTACCAATATCTTATGGAACATCATGTTGGCTAATGAATGACTATTATTCACCTTATGTTGTAGGTTGATCATCATCATCTTCCATGAAGCATGGAAATTCATCAATCCACTCAAGTTTTACTTCTTCTTGTCTTACCATTGAAGTGTCTTATTCTCCCAAAACCTTTATTGGCTGATCTATGTCATTATCTCCTTCTTCAGTGTGTTCAAGTAACTCATATTTGATATCATCCTTCCCCAACTCTTATGGAGCCTTAGGAACAATTAGCTAATCTTCAGTTTGTGAAGGCAACATAGAATAGGTACTGAATGATAATTCTTTAGGTGCTTAGTCAACTTTGTTCACATAGTTTTATTCTATTTGAAATTTCAAAAGTAAAATACCTTGGCTAATACTCTCTCTATGAGTATCCCTTTACATGAGGTTTTATTCTTTTGATGTGAGGCAAGGAATATCCCTTTCTTGTGTTACTAAGGCTTTACAACCTCCTCCACCTTCATACACAAATTTACCTTGAGATCGTCCCCAATGATCCAAATGTTCTTCTCCTTGAACTAGGTTAGTAGGGACTAGAACATTATCCTTTGTGGATGTAATGGAATTAGGATTATAGCTAATAGGTTGCCTATTGAAAAATTGATGACCTTGGTGATTGTATTGGGGATTGGGTAGAGTACTTACTTGTAATTGAGCTTGTTTGAGATGATCTTATAATGAATTGATCATTTCATCTTTGTCTATAACATTATCCACCTTCTTGTTAGTGATTATAGACTTGACATTGGCATTGGGAACTTTATCTACACTTGGGGTTTCAAATGAACTATGAGATAACAAAGGCATAACAACTCTTGGGGATAATTTCCCAACTAGTATCAAACTATTCTCAGCTTCAATAGCTATCTCATATGCATTAGGTAGAGTAAATCCTCCCATAGATTACAACATTGCTACCACATTTATGTCAATGGCCTTGAGATAAGTGGGGATCACAAAGCTTGGAGGGGGTCTCATGATAGGTTGCAACTTATGCCATGTTATTTGAAATATTTCATTGAAATTTCCCATGGATTCATTAGGACCTCTCCTTACCACATTTAGCTGATGGATTAGTGAAATTTGATCACTCTTATTCTCAAACCTATTTACCAACAACTCTCCAAAGTTATCCCAATTAGTAATGCGACCACCTCCCAATGTCCTCTACCAATCAAGTGCTTTACCTTTGAGAGACAAGTCAAGTAGCCTAATGTTTATGTTGACTAGAGAGATATTATGGAGGTTGAAAAAAATTTATATATCCCTAATGTGTTCAAATATGGTAATAGGACCTTCTCCATTGAAGCTAGGGAGACTTTTGGTAGCATTAGGAGGAATAGGGTCATATTCAGGAAGATTAATTGGATTTTGGGTGTTGAAGATTGGGAAAGCATGTTGCCTAGCCATCTCTTCTTCCTCCTAATAATGAAATATAATGTGGAAAACTTGATCTACAACCAAATATTCTCACATTTTGGAGTCACCAAATGCTGGATTAGAAACACTTCTACAACCTTGGGCTTGTCAAGACCAACATTCACCTTGACATGGAAGAAATTAGGACCATAAGTCTACTAGACATGTCAGACCTATTATCATCAAATTATGCACCCTAGGACACTCTATGAGGTTCCTTTAATTTTATGCAACATGGAATCATCTCTAAATTTGTGGGTGAACTTGTAAGAGAGATGAATCTCTAGGTTATGAGGGCTAGCTCCTTAGATTAATATTTAAGTGCTTATCACCTAATCTAATTCTTGTTTATGGGAAAAGGGTTAGGATTTTACATGAAAATGAAACTAAAATAAAGAGGTGATACACCAAGACATATCCCATAGACTATCACACTCTTACTAAGCAACAAAGCTTACCAAGACCAATTCTAGGCATTGAAGGATCCTAACATAGTGTTTCAATGTGGAGATAGGGATGCATAGGCTAATAAACAAGATAAATAATATACGGGAAGATTAAACACCATATATACAATTTAATACTTGAAGAGGAGCCTAGTACATTCATACACTTCACATGACCTGTTAAAATCAAAACTCTTGCTTAAATATGAAGGATAAAGAGGAGTAAGGATGACACCATCACTTAACACCACTAAAAATCACTCACACACTTAGACAAAATGTTTTTTAACTTAGAATAATAATTGTATTTAATTTTTAAAGACAAAATTCAATATCATACCAGTAGGGCCTCGCCATACTAGATGTGGTCTACTTTACAAAAGCCAACATGGCTCATACTTATAAAATGTTTTAAAGAAGAGAGAGAGAAGGGAAGTTGAAGAGGCACAAGGACAAGTGAACAAAGGTTAAAATCAGTTAAAATTAACTTGTATGATGTGTAAAATTATTTTTGAAACTTATTTACAGAACATTCTATCCAAAATAAGCCTTTTTTCCAAGTGTGGCATAGCAATCTTCTCAATCACTCTCTCTTGTGAAACTGCATTCATGATGGACTTTCAAGAGCTATTCAAAGTAGGTTAGGTAAAAGTGTTTCATGGAAATGAGGTGGAGGAGATATCAAGTAACTAATGTGGACATGTGTCCATCCCAAAATGAGCACCTTACTCACATGTGGTGTTGAAACTCTTCATAAGCATCTTTAAGTCTTGAAACTCCTTCTTGACAAATTGTAAAATGCAAGATTTTGATCATAATATATCTTGGATAGTTATATTTTCATCCTAAGGACACTTATAAATCATATTAAATCATCTCAAATAGTTACATTACCTACAATCATCAATTCCCCTTTTAGGTGTCACAAGGCCTCATCTCATTAGGCCTAATTTGGCCAAAATAGCTAAAATTTGGATTTAGATCAATTGGTGAATTTTATATTCATGAAATTCCCTTATCATCATATTATACTAAAAACAATCCATTTGGAATCATCAAGATCTCACCAAAACCCCATTTTCCCTATAAAGCCCTCACTAGATCTTGTCTTCTTGTAGCCCTATTTTTACACAAGTATCATGTAGGAGAATGTATAGACTTCAAATACTAAGTGAAACCATTTTTTAGTAGATTTTTACCTCATTGTGATCTATGAAAATTTTCATGGTGCTACACCCAACACAAGTGCTATTTAGATTAATTAGTCATCCCAATTAGGCTTAATTAGGCCTTTTTAGACTAAAGGAAAAAATGCACATTTTGTGTTCCCACACATGTGAACTAATAAATTAGACTATGATTCACTTTTTTCATCTCCTCATCATTCCTCATGTTGAATTTTAGCTACTGATCATCTGGATAGACCCTTGTTCTAGCATTAAGTGCCCTTTCTTAGCCTATTTAATACAATCCTATACTTCCAGTTATGGACCAGTGGCATGGGATGAGCCTTAGGGGAGTTATATACATCATATTGATGAGTTACAAGCTTGAAACATCTATTTGAGTGCCTTCATTGGCCTTTCTCTCTCATCAGGTCCTAAACAGGCTTCTTAGAGGGTTTAGAGCACTTTACCCTCTTAAAAATAGTTCCTATAGATGGAACATTGAATAATTTAACTAATAGAAAAAATTTCAAGATAAGGGCATCATAAATCCTCTCTAATAACCTCCAAGTAACATGAAAAAATATATGAGAGTTACAAGCATTTGAGGTTGGTCATCCATGTCTTTTTTGCATATTTTATGAGGTTTGAGTGTACTTTAATCCAAAAATGGATTCTTGTATAGTTTCTCTAAAATATTAATATTTATACACCTCTTTTCATGTCTTTCAAACCTTATTCGATCATCAAAAGAGCTCATCAAGAGCTTAGAATTGAAGATGACCACCCTTTTGGAACTAGGTTTAGACCTTACCAATGGGTTTACCTGCAACCAAAACCTCAAATTGACCCCTTATATTTTTTATTTTCATCTATATAGCTGATAAAAATCCAACATATCTCTCCTAACATGATTAAAAACATTGGAATGCTTGGCAACATTTAGAATTGGAATTGACCATCCTTACCAAGCCATTTGCTTACCATTCCTTCCCATGGTGACTACAACCTTTATAGTATAGGGTATCTTGTTTGCTTCCAAGGATTATATAAAGGTTTTTTAGGTATTTATATATGTATTACAGCTTATCCAACATTAATTTGTTCATCAATTTCCCCATTTTACCCAAAACTATCTTCTTTATGCATGGAAAACAATCCTTGCTTTGATATAGAATAAAGAGAGTTTTCCCTATTTTAATTAGAAAATTTATCATTGTATAATATTAATTAATTATTTATGGTAATTTTTACCAAATTTTTCCACCTTACTCCTCTAGTTAGACTTCTATCCAAGACCATTTCCAAGACAAATTTTGACAAGGTAGCCTAATGAAGATAGGTAAGGTGTGATTGTGTTTGGATGCTTTAAGGATTGCCTTGAGTTTCATTGTGATATGTAAGGATAACTAGTTCCTATAAAATCCTACTAAAACCATGTTCTATCATATTTTCCTTTTCAACCACTTAATTCCTTTAGAATTATGAATTAGGTCTATGACTATCTAGGAGGGAACTCTTGTTTAACATACTAGTTATAAGTGATTTGGAGCTTGGTTCATGATTTTTGGACCTGATAAAACCTATTATGGTGTTTTAAAATCATATTAGTGATCCTACATCAATTTTCATAGGCTTAAGTCCAATTTTTTGTTCCAATTCACTTCTTGTTCTCAAGATCAGGTCACTGCTCATTAAGGACTAAGATAGGCTCAAACACCTATCTGTATGTGCAAACTAAGCCTTGATTCAAGAGTGTGGACTCTATATTCATGTTTAATTTGTAATTTAACCTCCTCATGTTTTTAATTCTCTTATAAACCCTCAATCTAGCATCATTTTCTATTGAGGCCCTCAACAAGTACCCCTTTGCCTTGGCCATGATAGTCATGATTTAGGCCTACTATAGGGGAGTACGTGGTGTTTAGGGTTTTTTGATAGTGATATATCTTCCCATGAAGGTATTAAAAATAAAAAAACACTCTCTTTATCCTCTAAGGATCAAAACAATGTCTAAATTCCAACTTCCAACTCATTGTTCACTAACCCAGGTATAGGTTCTCCTTCCCAGGTCTGTGTATAGACAGGGAAGGGCTTAAGAAGTCTCAAAACATTAAATTCCACTTTATCACTATAATTTTGGCTCATGGATGCTATTTGGGTCATTTATTATGCTTTTAATTTTATGTCATAGTTATAACTTTCCAATTTTAAGTGCAATGTCACATTTTATCAACATCCTATAGGTCATCACTATCATAAATCAGTGAATTTTTGCCATTTTTAGAGGTTAGAAACTCCCATCTCCACTCACCCTCTACTTTGGCATAATTCTTCCCCTCACTAAAGACAATAATATTGGTAAATTATGGTTCTTAAAACCTTGAGGAGACATGTTTTAGGAGGTCTGAAACAACCCTTAGGACCTCTATTTTGGTTATTTAGGGTCTGAAGTCCTCAAAATAGTCAATCATTATTTTGAAGGAAACACTCCAAATTGCAAAGCATTCTATCCTTCATGGTATTAAATATAATACCCTTGGGTACTCTAGGGTATTAATCATGAATTTAATCATGTTTCACCTTTCACCCCTCTGTACAACCTCTTGAACTTAAACATAAGCTAGATGTGAGTAGACTAAGCAATGAACAAGGAGATTAAGCAATTTGGCATTAGAAGAGTATGATAATTTGATATTTCACAAGAAAACCCAATTAATACACCTTTGAAAACATGGACCTAAGCATTTCATACATCTTCAAGAGCTCCTTCCATGTTTCAAAACTCAGGTTACCCATCTATGGCTACAAACTTGGGAAACAAGAACAATTAGAAAATATCTTTCAAGGAAATTTATAGAGGGGGTTTTGGATGATGATAAAAACATGAAGATTGTCTATTACAGCTTGAAAAAATTTCATCAAACTCATACAAATCCATGGATTCTTGAAAACAAGAAATAGATGCACAACCATACCCCTCTTGAATGTAATTTCACAAAGAGATGCTTGAAGTCAAAATTATTATTCATAAAGGAGGATAAAACAAATTTTAAATTATTACTATGAAAGTGAAGTTCATTAAGAGTAATATCCACCCCCAAAAGCACTCATCCCAATTCCACCTGTATGGCTTATAATAAGTGATTGAATTTGCCCTTCCTTGGCTTGCCAAGTGAAAATGGAGGAAAACAAGTTGTAGATGAACTTTATTTAATTATCCTTACCATTAAAATGTTTAAATGAACTATGGTGAGGTGAATAGTCACTCCACCACGTTTTTAACTGATGGTGGACTTGAGAAGTTTGTACAAGTGTTCAAAAGCTCCTATTTTTGAGGAGAAATTATCATTTCATGATCATAATAGACTTATAACTATCACCTAACTAATAATAACATTATTTGACCTTATCCATATTGATATCCACCTTGATGACATATTTTTTAACCTACACCATCTATAAAGTCAATTAATTAGTTAGAAAATGGCCAAATGATCTTTTTACCACATGGAACCTAAAAAATGGCCAATTTGTGACTTGAATACACCTTAAAACAATTAAAATACCAATTTAGGACATTTTCAATACAATTTGGCACTTTTACTAAGTTTTCCCAATGTTGACTTTGGTTGGCTGAGCTATAATACAAGGAGGATGGGTTTCAACAAGGACTAGGGAAAGGGTAAGTGAGACATGTAGGACAATAGATGACCCCATAAGACAAATAAAACTTTATCTAAAAGTTAAAAATATTAGGGGTTGACTCCAATTTTACTTAGGGTCAAATTTTGTCAACATTCATAGTGATTCCTAAGGGTGGCTACCTAATATGCCTAAGACCAGTTGCCTAATCCTTCCATTGGGTATGGAGTCACACATATGGGGACTCTAATTAACTTTAATAAGAATTTAGATCAATATAAACAATATGGTTGACACACACACAAAACACACACCAAAAAAATGAAAGGAAACACAATTGTGCTTTAAAGCACTTAGGAAACACAAGAAAACTAAAGCAAACTCTAAAGTATACAAACTAAATAGAAGGAACTGATCCTCCTAGATCAAAAGGAAAGTTCCTCATACCATATTCTTGATGTGAAATAGGAGCATGTTAAAGATCAAACCTACGTATTTTCCTTGTTTTTTGAACACCTTTCTTACATCCCAGGTTGCTTGCATTGACTTTAACTAGTTTCACAACCAAGAACATGTGTTCAATAGAAACATACTCCTCTTGATTGGTTTGAATGACAACCATAGTCCTTGATTCAAGTGGTTTTCCATTTATTATAGAATTGTTTTGATCTTTAAACCCAACCTAAATTTCAAGTGACTTTTCATAATCAAGGTTGTATTCATTTTGAAAGGTAAGGTCTCCATCAAGATTTGGTGTTTCTAGCAGCTGAATGCATGGGAGAGGTTCTTCAAAACTTACTACCTCTCTTAGTGCCTTATATTCTCCATCTATCTTATGCATTTAATCTTCTTGATGTGAATCATGCTTACCTTTCTCTTCTTGTGTAGGTGCTTCATGATCTTCAATAGGTTCAACTAAAACATCTCCTTCAAAACTCTTCTCAATATCTTCATGAAGTGGAGATGCATCATCCAAGCTCAAGAAATTTTTTTCAAGATCATCCCAAAATGCCAACTCTTCATGGTCAATGGAAAGAACTTGAAGTTCATCAACATCATGTTGGCTAATGAATGCCTCTTCTTCACCTTATGTTGCAGGTTGATCATCATCATATTTCATGAATCATGGTAATTCATCAATCCACTCAAGTTCTACTTCTACTTATCTTACCATTAAAGTGTCTTATTCTCCCAAAACCTTTCTTAGTTTCTCCATGTCATCAACTCCTTCTTCAGTGTGTTCAAAGAACTCATCTATGATAGCATCCTCCGTCAACTCTTTAGAGTCTTAGTAACAATTAGTTGATCTTTAGTTTGAGAAGGCAATAGAGAAGAGGTATTGAATGGCAATTTTATTTAGGTGCTTTGTCAACCTTGTTCACATAGTTTTCTTCCCTTTGAAATTTCAAAACAATAGTACCTTTTATTCTAATCTATCTATGAGTATCCCTTTGCATGATGTTTTTTGCTTCTGATGTGAGGTAAGGAATAACTCTTTCTTGTGCTACTAAGGCTTAACAACCTCCTCTACCATCATACACAAATTGACCTTGAGATTGTCCCCAATGATCCAAATATTCTTCTCCTTGAACTAGGTTAGTATGGACTGAAATAATAGCCTTTATGGATGGAATGGAATTATGATTATAGATATTAGGCTACTTATTGAAAACTTGATGACTTTGGTGATTGTATTAGGGATTGGGTAGAGTACTTACTTGCAATTGAGCTTATTTGAGATGAACTTGTAATTACCTGATCATTTCATCTTTGTCTATAACATTATCCACCTTCTTGGGAGTGATTATAGACTTGACATTGGCATTGGGAACTTTATCTACACTTGGGGTTTCAAATGAACTATGAGATAACAAAGGCATAACAACTATTCAAGACAATTTCCCAGCTAGTATCAAAATATTCTCAGTTTCTATAGCTATCTCATATGCATCAGGTAGAGTAAATCCTCCTATTGATTTCAACATTACTACCAAATTAGTGCCAATGGCCTTGAGATAAGTGGGGAACATAAATATTAGATGGGGTCTCATGATAAGTGGTAACCTATGCCATGTTCTTTGAAATATTTCATTGAAATCTCCCATGGATTCATTAAGACCTCTCCTTATCACATTTAGTTGATGGATTAGTGAAATGTGATCACTCTTATTTTCAAACCTATTTACCAAAAACTCTCCAAAGTTATCCCAATTAGTAATACAACCACCTCCCAATGTCTTATACCAATCAAGTGTTTTACCCTTTAGAGATATGGCAAGTATCTTAATGGATATGTTGACTTGTGTGATATTGTGGAGGTTGAAAAAATTTGAGATGTTCCTAATGTGTTCAAATGGGATAATATGACCTTCTCAATTTAAGCTAGGGAGAATTTTGGTAGCATTAGGAGGAATAGGGTCATATTCAGGAAGATTAATTAGATTTTGGGTGTTGAAGGCTGGGAAAGCATGTTGCCTAGCCATCTCTTCTTCCTCTAAGTGACCATGAAATATAATGTGGAAAAATTGAACTAAAACTAGAGATTCTCACATTTTGGATTCACCAAATGCAAGATTAGAAACACTTCTACAACCTTGGGCTTGTCAAGACAATCATTCAACTTGACATGGAAGCAATTAGGACAAGTTGTCCCACCAAGCATTCTAGAATTGTTGTCATCAAATTGTGCACCATAGGCCACTCTATGAGTTTCTTTCAATTTAATGCAATATGGAATCATCTCTAAAGTTTTGGGTGAACTTGTAAGAGAGATGAATCTCTAGATTATGAGGACTAACTCCCTCAATTCATCTTTAAGTGCTTATCACCTAATCCAATGCTTATTTATGGAAAAATGGTTAGGATTTTGCATGAAAAGGAAAATACATTAAAGAGGTGATGCACCAAGAAATATACCATAGACTATCACTCTCCTACTAAGTAAAAAATATTTCTAAGACCAATTTTAGGCATTGAAAGATCATAACATAGTGTTTCAATGTGAAGATAGGCATACATAGGATAATCAACAAGATTATGGATCTAGGGGAAGATTTAAAACAATAGATACAATTACATACTTGAAGATGAGACTAGTACATTCATATACTTCACATGACCTATAAAAATCAGAACTCTTGCTTAAATATGAAGGATAAAGAGGAGTAAGGATGACACCATCACTTAGCACCACTGTACATCACTCACACACTTAGAAAAAAATATTTTTTAACTCATAATTATAATTTTATTCAATCTTAAAAGACAAAATTCAATATCATACAAACAGGGCCTCGCCATACTAGCTATGGTCTCCTTTACAATAGCCAACATGACTCATACTTATAGAATTTTTTGAATAAGAGAGAGAGAAGGGAAGTTAAAGAGGCACAAGGAAAAGTTTACAAAGGTGAAAATTAGTTACAATTCATGTGTGTGAGGTGGAAAAGGAGTTATTAAATTGATTTACAAATAATTATATCCCATATAAGCCTTTTCTCCAAGTGTGGTGTAGCAATCTTCTCAATCATTCTCTCTTGTGAATATGCCTTCATGATGAGCATTCAAGAGCACTTCAAAGTAGGTTAGGTACAAGTGCTTCATGGAAAAAATGTGAAGGGGAGATCGAGTAACTGATTTGGACATGTGTCCATCCCAAACTAATCACCTTCCTCACATGTGGCATTGAAACTCTTCACAAGCATCTTTAAGTCTTGAAACTACTTCTTGACAAGTGGCAAAATGCATGAGTTTGATCATGAGATCTCATGGACAATTATATTTGAATCCCAAGGAAACTTGGAAATAATCTTAAAGAATCTAAAATAGTTTCATTACCTAAAATCATAAATTCCCCTTTTAGGTGTCACAAGGCCTCCTTGTCTCATTAGGCCTAATTTGGTCAAAATAGCTAAAATTTGGATTTAGCTTAATTGGTGAAAGTTTTCTTCATTAAAGGCCTATAAATCATTGAAATAATGGGACAAATTTAAAACTAAGGCCCCCCTAAAAAATCTCTAGTTACCTCTAGGTCCCATGAAAAAATTGATGAGAGTTCCAATAATTTGAGTTTGGTCCTCCATGTCTTTTCTACATATTTTGTCAGGTTTGAGTGTACTTTAAGCTAAAAATGGCATTATCTAAGACAAAAATGGATTATTGGATAGTTTATATACAAGATTAAGATTCCTACACCTATTTTTATGTCTCTAAAACATTATCCAATAATAGAAAGAGCTCATTAAGAGTTTAGAATTGAAGATGACCACTCTTTTATAACTATGCTTAGACCTTGCCAATGGGTTTGCCTGCAACCAAAACCTCAAAATGACCCATTTGATGTTATATATATATATATATATATATATATATATATATATATATATATTATAAACATCCAAAATGTCTCTCTTAACATGAATCAAACATCTAAGTTATTGGAAAAATTTAGAATTGGAAGTGACCATCCTTACCAAGCCATTTGCTTACCATTCCTTCCAATGGTGACTACAACCTTTATAGTGTAGGGTACCCTCTTTCCTTCCAATTATTATATAAAGATTTTTTAGGTATTTTTATAGTTAATACATATTATACAACATTAATTTGGTCATTTATTTCCTTTTGGTCATCAATTTAACCATTTCCCCCAAAACTGTCTTCTCTGTGCATGGAAAACTGCCCCTACTCTGACATAGAATATAGTGAGTTTTCCCTATTATAATTGGAAAAATAATAATTAGATAATATTAATTAGGTATTTTTGGAACATTTTAATAAAAATTTTAACCTAAATTCTCCATTTATACTTCCATCAAACACCATTTCCAAGGTCAATTTTGACAAGGCAGCATGATGAAGGTAGGCAGGGTATGACTATGTTCAAATGCTTTAGGGATTGACTTGACTTTTATTATGATATATAAGGATAATTAATTCCCATAAAATCCTAATCAAACCATGTTATATCTTATTTTCCCTTTCAACCTCTTCATTCCTTTGGAATTATGAATTAGGTTTATGACTGTCTAGGAGGGAACTCTTGTTTATCATACTAGTTATAGGTGATTTTGAGATTAGTTCTTGATTTGTGGACCCAATACAACCTAATATAGTGTTTTAAACTCATATTAGTTATCTTCCATCAATTTTCTTAGGATTAAGTCTAATTCTTTGTTCCAATGCACCTCTTGTTTTGAAGATCAGGTCACTGCTCATTAAGGACTAAGACAGGCCCAAACACCTATATGTAGGTGAAAACTGAGCCTTGATTCAGGAGTGTTGACTCTATCTTCATGTTTAATTTGTCATGGAACATCCTAATTATTTTAATTCTCTTATAAACCCTCAAACTATAATCATTTTATGTTTAGGCCTTTTTAAACTATCTTCCCATGAAGGTCCTTTAAAACACTAAACACTCTCTTTCTTCTTGAAGGATCAAAACAAGGTCTAAATTCTAAATTACAACTCATTTTTCTCTAACCCAGCTGTAGGTTCTCCTTCATAGGCATGTGTACAGATAGGGAAGGGCTTGGGAAGTCTCAAAACATCAAATTTCACTTTGTCATTGTAATTTTGGCTCATGGATGATATTTGAATCATTTAAATTGATTTTAATTTGATGGAATAGGTATAAATTTCCACTTTAAAGTGAAATTTCACCTTTTAAAAACATCCTATAGGTCATCACTATCATAATTTAGTGATTTTTTGCCATTTTTAGAGGTTAGAAACTCCCATCTTGACTCACCCTCTCTCATCAAAATTGGCATAGATCTTATCCTCCCTAGAGACAAAAATATTGGTAAGTTATGGGTCTTAAAAACTTAAGGGTACATATTTTTAGAGGTCTAAAACAATCCTTAGGACCTTTGTTTCTCTTATTTAGGGACTGAAGTCCTCAAAATAGTCAATCATTCTTTTAAAGAAAACACTCAACTTGTAGTGAACAAGGAGATTAGGCAATCTGGCTTTAGAGGAGTATGATAATTTGATATTTCACAAGGGAACATAATTAAGATACATTTGAAAACATGAACTTAATCATATCATACATCTTTAGGATCTCCTTCCATGTTACAAAACTCAGGTTACCCATCTATGGCTACAAACTTGAGAAACAAGCAAAATTTGGAAATCTCCTTCAAGGACATTGAGAGAGGGGGTGTTGGATGATGATAACACCATGGAGAGGGCCTATTACAACTTTAAAACACTTAATCAAACTCACACAACTCCATGGATTCTTGAAAATAATAAAGAGATGCACAACCATACCCCTCTTGAATGTAATTTCATAAAATGTTGCTTGGAGTCAAACTAATTGTTCATAAAGGAGGAAGAACTAAATTTTAACTTATTTATATGAAACTAAAGTGAATTTAGATTACTATCCACCCCTAGAATTAGTCTTCCCAATTCCACTTGTATGACCTATAACAAGGGATTGAATTTGTCGTTTCGTGGCTTGCCAAGTGAAAATGGAGGGAAAAGAGTTGCAGATGAAATTTATTGAATTATCCTTGCAATAAAAATGTGTAAAGTACCTATGGGGAGGTGAAGAATCACTCCACCATGTTTTCAATTGATGGTGAACTTGAGAAGTTAGTACAAGTATTTAAAAGATCTTATTTTTGAAGAGAAACTACCATTTCATGATCATAATATACTTATAACTATCACCTAACTAATTATGACATGATTTGACCTTATAAACATTTATATCCAACTTTATGAAATATTTTTTAACCTCCACCATCCATACAATTCAATTAAATATCTAGAAAAATGGCCAAATGACCCTTTTACCACATGAAACCTATAAAATGGTCAATTTGTGACTTAAAGACACCTTGAAACAATTTAAATACCATTTTAGGACTTTTTAAATACAATTTGTCACTTTGACTAAGTTTGATTAGGTTTTACCAATGTTGACTCTATTTGACTAAGCTAATACAGGGAGGATGGGTTTCAACAATGACTAGGGAAAGGGTAAGTGAGACATGTAGGACAATAGATGACCCCATAAGACATATTAAACTTTATATAAAAGTTAAAAATAGTAGGGGTTGACTCAAATTTTACTTGGGGTCAAATTCAGTCAACATGGACCATATCATCCAACCCAAATTGGCCCTTGTGAGCTTATCAAGAGCTTGATGGAAATCATGTTGCTATTTATGCCTTTCTGTTGGCTCTATGATCATGGATTCTTATTTATAATGACTTCAAGGGATACCCCATAATATGTCTAACTTTATTTGACTCTAACCTAATCGTACAAGTTAGTACAAGTGTTGAAAACACCTACAAAACATCATTTCTCTGCATTTTTTAGGTTTGAGATCATGAAAACCATTGGAGGACAAGAGGAGGGAAATGAGAGGTCAAATACACTTTCAAACTAGAGGTTATTGATGTAGAGAAGTTGAAAGGTCACCTTTTCAAGTGTGTGGTCCCCTTTTTGGTTAATGAAAGGTAGTTAAATTTTAAAAAGACCCTCTTTTACATATAAAACCACCTTAAAATGATAGTATGATGGAAGTGAGACCATTTTTAAGACATTTTACCCTTCATAATGACTTAATGATGTCCTAGGGGACATAATAACACTATTCACATGGTTTGAACACCCCTTTAAGGTAACACATACATGATATCAATTGAATAAATTACATTAAAAATTAGTAAAAAAAACTTAAAATATGTTAAGGCTTCAAACAAATCTACCCTTCCCTCGTCATACTAGCTTTAGTATTCTTGAATTATGTCATTTTCTAAAGGTTCTTGGCATGCTTAAATAGACACATGATAGGACATGGGTTGAAATATCATAGGTCATCCTTTCATGAGTGATTTTGAATCATAAGGACCATATCAAGACTGATTATAGACTCTTATACATAATCAACATAAGATGGAGCCTTGACACAACTTCAAACAATATGAGATGGGTATCACCATGGCATTTGGACATAAGCTTACTACTTGAACATTCTACTTGTAATGCTAAGGACACCTAACCCTCTCCTTCATTGTCAAGACATCTCAATAACTAATGAATATGACCAAGAACAAGTTCAAGTGTTTTGTGAATAAATTGATCATTTCTATGTCTAATGGTAGAAAGGTATCAATAGTTCCCACTATCACTTATAATGTATCCATGGATCCAAGTTTTTATTTGAAAACCTTCAGAAATATATATAAAGATTGGGTTAGAATTAATAGATTTTCTAACACCAAAATCTTAGCTATAACCTTTTTAGGTCATGCTATATATTGGTATAACCAACTTAAAACTCATTCCATCACTAGCTTGGAAGACTTAGTCAATGCATTGGTTCAAGAATTATAAACTAGTGGTCTTCCTGAAAACAACTTAGCCTACTTTATCAACTATAAATAATTGGAATCCAAAATGACACAAGTTTTTATCAAATGATGAAAATCCTTGTCTAACAAAGCTAAGCATAATATGTTAGATGGAGCTTATTCACTAATGATCTTCATCCTAAATTATAATATTATGTGAGGAATCTTTCTCCAAAATCTTTGGAAGAATCCCTTAACCATCTTAAACATCAAGACTTTCTTATAAAATAATTTGAGCCTTTGCACCTTAAAATGGGGACTAAAATTCTTGTAAAATCTAAAATTCAACATGAAACTAATGATGTTGTTACACATGCTTATGACTCCATACACACTTTCAAGCCATTAATCCAAATAACCCCACAGAGAATAATCATTCAATGCCAAATAACAATAATTATCATCCTATTTCCACATTTTATAAAGTACATAATGTGGATGTACACAAACCATTTTCCTTAGAATAAATTTAAAAGTGTCTTCCATGACCTTCCCCATGAGATATTGATCCTACATACCCTATCAATCATTAGCAAGATCCCTACAATTTTTGTTGGTTTCATGAAAGTTGGGAACATTCTCATGAAACTTATCTCTAATTATGAAACTTTTCTATGGGTTATCTTTGATAACTCCATAATCAAAATAGGTTGAACCTTGCCCCTGCTTAGTGCGAGTGCACAAGTATTTTATTAATAATTTAAAAAATCAAGTACATAAGGGTGCCTTTACTCCATTAACCCTTTTACAATGCAAACATGGATTTATATAGTTTTTACCAATGACTGGTAAAAACAACTAATCCTATAACCAACTAAATATAGGAAAACAACTCATAAAGTAATTCTAATTAATAAATATAAAACATTAAATCTACCTAATAATTAAACTAAGTTTATTTTATGGGGGTGTCTTTATAAAAGATGCATTCCCCATTTACAATAATTATTTATTTCCTATCAAAAATCTAACCTAACATTAAGACTTTGGAACAAGTCCTAACAAACCCCCCTATGATCCAAAGTCAGGTCTTTGGACACATACCAAGCATTTTTCTGAATTTTTCAAATTTGATTCTGTCAAGGGGTTTTGTGAAGATATCAACTGTCTGATTGATAGTTGGGTAATATATTAGATTAAGAGTTTTCTTTGCCACCAGCATTCATAGATAGTGGTATTTGACATCCATATGTTTTGTTTTGGCATGAAACACTAGATTCTTGGACATCTTGATTGCACTCTGATTATCAATGTATAACTGTGTAGGAGCAAACTGAGAAACCTAAAGATCTTCAAGAATATGATGAAGGTAAACAATTTCTCTAGAAGCATCCCATGCTGCAATATACTCTAATTATGTTGATGAATTTGCCACTATATCTTGCTTCTTACAACACCAAGCAATGGCAGCTGAACCCATATGCATAGTGTATCATGTGGTTGACACTCTGTCATCCACACATCCACCAAAATATGCATCACAATATCCAACAAGTTTGAAGTTCTTGTTGCGGCGGTATTCAAGGCCATATGTTTTCATTTCCTAAAGGTAACAAAGTACTCATTTTGCTGCATGCCAATGAATTTCTCTAGGATCATGCATAAACCTAGATAAAATTCCAATTGAAAATGAAATATCAGGCCTAATTTTCATCAAGTATATCAAACCTCCCACCAATTGTCTATATGTGGTGCCATCAAAAAAGGCACTGCTATCATCCTTAGACAATTTTAAGTTACTTTCCATGGGAGTGAGGGTAGGTTTGCAATCACTCATGCCAAACCTCTCTAATAACTCAGAAATATACTTAGTTTGTGAAATGAAAATACTATGCTCTTTCTGAGTTACCTCTATGCCTAAATAGTAGTGAAGAAGTCCAAGATATGTCATCTCAAAACCATCTTTTAATTCCTTCTTCACAGACTTGTTATGGTTTTCATCATTACTTGTAATAAACAAGTCATCAACATAGAGAACTAGTATCACCATTTTCTTACCCTGCACTCAAAAATAGAGAGTATCATCTGATTCACTATGATGAAAACCAATGGATTTCAAGTCTGAATCCATTTTCTCATACCAAGCCCTGGGTGCCTGTTTGAGCCTATACAAAGCTTTTGTCAATTTACACACTTTGTGTTCAGCACCTACTTGTTCAAAACCTTGAGGTTGTTTGATATAGACTTCTTCCTATAAATCAACATTTAAAAAAGCACTTTTAACATCTAATTGATGTACTTTCCAACCATTTTGTGCTGCTAAGGCAAGTACCATACGAATAGTGTGCCATTTGGTAGTTGGTGCAAATGTTTCCTCATAATCAATACCTTCTTGTTGCACATATCCTTTGGCAACAAGTCATGTCTTATGTTTATCAATGGAGCCATCTGATTTATACTTAGTCTTATAAACCCATTTACATCTGATGGGTTTAACATGTGGAGGATCAACTAAAACCCATGTATATTGTTAAGTATAGAATAATACTCACATTTCATTGCCTATTGCCAAACATGTTTAGTAGATGCCTCCTCAAAAGTGGATGGCTTAGTGGAAGAAGTAGTAACAACCATAGCATAGTTCACTTGTTTTCAAAAATTCTTAGGCCCTGTTAAACCAACTTCATCTGCTGTCAAGTTAAAAAAAGTACTTTGAGCCCATTTTGGATACTTAGATAAAATATTCAAATCAAGGACTCCAAAATTCTCATTAGGTGCATTATTCAATGGTGGACTTAGAGAATTTTCAACAATTTCTAAGTCATCAACCTGTGAACTTGTAGATGAAGGATAGGAAAGTGAAGGAATTTGAGTCTCATACCAAAACTTCGAAGAGTTATCCCCATTATTCAAACATCTCTTTTTGCATTTTTCCTCTCTAATCTATCAAGTTGAGAATCAATCTCTGTAGTGTTCATAGTCCCAAACTCATCAAATATTACATCTCGACTCACTATGAATTTGCCTGAATCCTATGCAAGCAAATGAAACCCCTTTTTATCTTTAGAATAACCAATAAAAATGCATTTTCGACTTCATGGTTCCAACTTAGTTCTATATTTAGTAGGAACCAAAGCAAAACAAACACATCCAAACACTTTCAAGTGTTTAACTTTGGGTTTAAACCAATACCATGCCTCATATGGAGTTTGTCCCAAAAGTGCAACTGTGGGGGACCTGTTTCTCAAATACACTACAATACCAATAACTTCAGCCCAAAATTTATCATCAAGCTATTTATAGTACAATGTGGCACGTGTTGTACCCTCTAAAGTTTTATTCATTCATTCAGATACTCCATTTTGTTGTGGAGTATAAGCATTACTATATTGTCGATGAATTCCATGTTCTCGACAATAGTCTAAAAATTCATTTGAGGTATACTCACCTCCATTATCTGAACGAAGAGTGGCCAAATGTGAACCTATTTCTTTTTCGACTAAGTGTAACCAATCAACAAACTTAGCGAAAACTTCAGATTTATTTTTCATAAAGAATACCCAAGTCATCCTAGAAAAGTCATCAATAAACAAGACAAAGTATCTACACCCACCAATGGATGACTTTTTCATGTCACATACATCACTATGAACTAACTGTAAACATCTGTTAGCTCTCCAAGATGACTGTTTAGGAAATTTTTCTCAATTTTGTTTGCCCAAAACACATGACTCACAAAGAATACTATCTTTGCAAAAAGTGGGAAACCCATTCACCATACCATATCTCTACAAATCCACTAAAGAGTGGATATTCAAATGTCCATAGCAGAGATGCCATTACTGTTGTGTAGACATAGTACCTGTACCTGATTCAACAACTACTACAAGTTTTATATTGGGAGGAAGCACCTTATAATGCAATCTAACCAAGTTTCCATCTTCATATCCTGTATACATTGTTTTATAATTATCCTTCACTGAATTGATGTAAATGAGCCCATTTTCAAGCACAATTTGATAACCTTTCTTTTGAATAGTTGCCAAAGAAAGTAAGTGTTTCTTCAATGTGGGAACATACCAAACATCCTCCAAGTATTTTATAGACCCATTAGGAAGAAGAATTTGAATAGAACCAAGTCCTAGTGGTGTATGCATAGACTTATCTACTAAGGCAACTGGAGAGAGAGAAGCTTCCTTATATGACCAAAAGAAATCTCTCCTAAATGTCATGTGTTTGGTTGCTCCTGTGTCTAAAACCCATACATCTGTGAGCTCATTTCTAGCCTCATATTCAATATAATCAATGTGCCCAAAAGTAGTGAATGCAGATTCATGGGCAACATTACTAGATTCATCATAGTCATGATTGGCATACTGAGCAGAGTTAGTCTTAGTCACTTTTTGTGGCCTTTAAATTTTATCAAAAGGAATCCTACATTGTGAGGCAATGTGACCAAATTTTCCACATCTATGACACTGAATGTCTAATCTACCTTGACCTCTACCCCTATATGAATTGTGACCATGTCCTCGATCACTTGTTTCATGTGATTGATTAGATTGTTGATTATTTGAATGACCCCTATCTCTATTTTGATAGCTACCTCCTTTGTAACCTTGACCCCCTGTATAACTGTTTCCTCTATTGTTTTGATGCCCAGATGAAGATGAACTAGGCTTTGACTCTAAAACATGGGCTTCTTAAGTTTTCTTAGATTTCTTGGGTAGAGAGAGGTCATGTTGGATGAGCAACTCAGCCAAGTTATCAAAGGTGATGCCTGTGATCTTGTCAGAGACATGCAACATTTCAACAAAATTCCTATAGGACCCTGGTAGTCCTTTCAAAGTAATAGTAACTATGAGGTTATCATCTTGTTTTCCAAAACCAGCCTTAGTGTACTCAGTAGTGATATTTTTCAACTTAGAAATATATTCTCCCATATTCCCATCCTCATCTAATGACAAAGTAAACAACTGCATATGAATATATATCTTCTTATGCTTAGGTTTCTTATCATACAAATCTGACAATGTTTTCCATGCAGTGTAACTATGAGGATAATTTTCAATATGAACATACATATCACGAGTACAACAACATTTAATGAGAGCTAAGGCCTTAGAATCATGCAAATTGAAAATATCTAATTTAGCCTGCTCTATTGGCAATGTGGGATTTTCAATCTTAACAATATCCCATAACTCATTAAACACTAGTGAAGCCTACATCAATCGTTTCCAATCTGAATAATTGGAAATTGTTAATCTATCACCATCTAAAAGCAAATTCTAAATATTTTGAAATGAAAGTAAGTGCAGTAGAGAAATGTGTTAAAAAATGCAAAAGAAATGAAACAAATATCACACTCACTGCACAAAACACTGCTTGTATGGGGTTTTGCACTTAACCTCCGCATAGAGCATAAAAGAAAAAAAAACAAGTATTTTGATGGGTTTTTCACTTAACCACATCAAAAAACAATGATTACACCCTTATTTCACCAAATTACAACCTTATTTCACCAATTACACCCTTATCTCACCACAACAATGCAAAAGAAATATGATTGAATTCCGCCCCTTTTTCAAAAATTTAAATAACACAATACAATAAGTATGTGTTTTACAATATTCTGAATTTAAAAAAGAGAATATTCCTTTTTCAAAAAAAGTATATTCTAAATCAAAAACAACTTTCTCCAAAAAGAAGGGATTTGAACCCTTGACCTCCTCCTTTGCAAGCTTCTAACAAAATAGGCTTAACCAATTGCTCTAAGAACATTTGCAAAACACTACACTCAGAAATTTCTATTTATACCAGATTTAGTGTACGAGGGAAAATAAAAAAAATTACATATGAGTAAATGTATTTAAAATTTTCCCTTTTTTTTACAGCCTCTCTTTCAAGCTTCTCTCGGGTGGGCCCTCCACAAAAAATATTTGAAACAAAACTATAGAAACATCAAAAAAATAATTTCTAAAATTTATTCTAGTGCCATTCTTCCCTGGGACGCCATGGCAGCTTTGAGAATTATTTTCACCTATTTTCTCTCACCTACAGGCCGTACAAATCCATACAGGCATGCCAAAACATATTTTGACTGAGTTTTGGCAGATTTTTAAAGTATTTTTTTGCAGGGAATGGATTCCAAATGAACCTAGACATTGGAAGGTCATATAACAGGCCGTACAAGTGCAAAATTTTTCTATATTTTCAATATGAATGCAAACATAGGGGTTTTAATGCCACTTGCAAATGTTTTAGACATTAAGAAGCCTGAGAATGAATAGAAATAACAAAGGCAGCCATGAATGGAGATTTTTAGAGGTTTTCCATAGAAAATAGGGCGTACAAATCTAATTTTGGTCAAAAAATAATGAATTTGATAACATTAAATCCTAAAAATTCAATTTTTATGCCAAATGAGGAGTTTTAATAGAGGAAAATGGAGTATGAATGATAAAAAAAAGATCAAACTATAGTATATGGAAATATATAGGTTTAAATATAAATAATATTTGAAAAATTAAAATAATTTAATATTTTTTCAAAATATTTAAACCAAGACTATATGGCATACCTTATTTCATGCCAAATGATATCACGTGAAATGATTTTTCACCTTGCTCCTTTAAATTCACCGTGCTCCCAAAATAGCCATGCTCTGATACCACTGATAACTCTAGAATCAAAATAGGTTGAACCTTGTCCCCGCTTAGTGCGAGTGCACACGTATTTTATTAATAATTCAAAAAATCAAGTAGATAAGGGTGCCTTTACTCTGTTAACCCTTTTACAATGCAAACATGGATTTATATAGTTTTTACCAATGACCGATAAAAACAACTAATCCTATAACCAACTAAATACAGGAAAACAACCCATAAAGTAATTCTAATTAATAAATATAAAACATTAAAACTACCTAATAATTAAACTAAGTTCATTTTATGGGGGTATCTTTATAAAAGATGCATGCCCCATTTACAATAATTATTTATTTCCTACCAAAAATCTAACCTAACGTTAAGACTTTGGAACAAGTCCTAACAATCTTTTTAGACCTAACTTTTATCATGAATAACTCATACATACATGTCAATTAGCTAATGAAATACTAGTTAAGGCTCATAAAACTACAACTAAAAGTGAATCTTTAAATCAAATCAATGCTAACTTAGCCATTTACAAGGATCCCCTTATTAACCATCAATCTAACACTAATCAAACTCTTACTAATAAAAACATAAAATGTTATATAGACCCTAACATTAATTATGATAATGTTTTCAACATGAATAATATTAGATGAGTAGTTTCTTATCTTGATCAATATCTAGACTCTAACCATAACAATTTTCCAAATTTTCACACTATTCAAGACTCTTACCCATCCCATCCCATATATTTGGGGCATGAAAAACCAATAAAAACACAAGTATCAACTTAATAATACCTTCCATACCATTGATATAAGTTTTACCCCAGCTATAAATAAGATATCTTAATTGGATAACCCACAAACTTCATTTGGTATTTATTACACTCAAACATAAGAAACCACCAAAAATACAACCACATCACTTAATATATCACAAATACCTACATCCAATCAACCCATCTTGACCAAACCTAAAAAAACATACCTTATCAAATAAATTTCAATGTAATTCCAACCCACCTTTAAGATGGTTATTTTAACATTATACACCATTATCTAATAACACTCTAATGGGTTATGATTAATGGGACCCCATAGTGAAAATTTCATGTATCCCATCTCAAATACATTTATTAGAATTTATGATAACTTCTCCTTGTCATCATTATCAGTTAATGAAATCATTATTCAAAATGAACATCCCTCACCTCCCACCCATGTGGCAAGAAGCTTCTTTGTCAGGATTTGAATATAGTATCCTTTAAGAGTGTGAACATATGTCTATCCACATTAATTAAATAGTGGTCACTTCTCTTTCACTCAAATTTCCCATCTCTTCCATGATTCTCGAAAAGATATTTCTTCATGTGGATGACCCCCATTTATTCATTAGTGTACAAGTAGGAGATATCCAACTCAAATGTACTTTAATAGATAAAGTTTCACAAACTTTTGTTACTTCCCTTGAGTTTATTTAAACACTAGGATACTCTAAATGTAATCTTAAATCCATGTAAAGTTCATGTCAAGGATAGGATCGAATACAAATGCCTCCTTTAGGTTGTGTTTGGATTCATGTCATAGTTCCCCTAGTCAAGGGATGTGTGAAATTCATGATATTTTAATTTTCATTGTCTTAAAATATCTTACTCTATTGATATTGGACACATCACATGAGATTAGGTACCTCATCAACATTCCAATGTGTTAAATTTACCTATAATAATGTTATACACAAGATTTAAGAAGACAAAAATCCTTGGAATTTTGAACAATTCCAAGAAAGAGGTGTTTTCTAAATACCTACCCTTGAACCTCTACAAAGCATCCCATTTTGTGAATCACAAGACTTTAATTATACTATAACCTCTACTAAAGGTTGTAAAGGTAATCCTAAACTAAGAAGAAACATACCACCTAATATTTTAGATTCAATCAATGATGAACCAAATGAGATCAATTTAAAAATCAAAACTTCTAATCTCTATTCTAACATAATATATCAATTATTTCCTTCTTTATGACCTTGATCTCATCAAAAACCATGTGATGAAATTCTAGTTACCTTAACAAAAACTAAGAATTTTATTTACCATACCTCTTCGATCGATAAAATCACTGATGCATGTACTATTGACTTTACACTCTTAATTATGATGATGGGTATTCTTTATATGATCCCTTTTTAGCTAGATTTACTCAATTAAAAAACATTGAGATACTTAGATATCATTATTATTTATAGCAATCTCTTAGTTCTATTCATGTAGTTTCTTCTCTTGATATAATACTTGATATTAGATTTTCATTTGATGTTCATAGGTCTAAGATAGAACACACACATACTACTCCTCTAGTCAATGTTGAGCCTATTTAGAATATTATTATAGACTATTCCACGATGAGACCTTACCAATTTTATAGATTCCATGATCTTTCACATTTATTTCCTCCATAGATGTCAACTAAATTACTTTGACCCACTGCAAGTTCATCCCTTGATGTGGTCCTAGTGTTGACCCTATTCTGAGCTCTCTTATTGGTGATGGAAGACTACCTTTGCCTAATCTTTATCCTCTACTATCATGATGGGTAGATGACCCTTATTGTGCAATCCATAAAGTTGTTAGTCATTGGGCCAAATATTGTAGTGCACATCAATAGTAGTAGTATTTAGTTTCTTCTCCTACCATAGATACTCAACCTTCATTATCTACTACTAGCTATACTTTTTTATTTCATGGTGCACAAGCATTATTCTACTCATTATTGATATCTCTATAAATATATTGATACACTTCATCCAGATATAACACAACCAAAAGATAAGAATTTACCACCTCCTAAGATACTTACATAATACATAACCAAATATGGGGAAGTTTATTGTCTTTTCCATCAATGTATTACACACCATAATGATATATGTTGAGTGCTTCAAGAACATATTATGGATTTTCCTTAACCTATGCCTTCATCATCTCAGCCTAATTCTCCAAGTCATTCATAAACAAAGAATCGTGATCCAAAGAAAACTAGAAACTTGATGTAGATGATAATGTATACTTAATTAATACTTTTCTTCGATATGATTACTTCTTTATAGATCTTTATTTGTATCTTTGATGTCTCTCCCTAATAGATTATCTACTTACTTTCTTCACTCTTTCTCAACTTATCTTTGGATAGGATTAAAAGCCTTATTTTGATTGCATAAACTCCCTTATTTATTGAAACATATCGAGCTTCATAATTATCATCTCTATATTCTATTTTCTTCTTGAAGGTATCTTTGCATGTCCTCTTTATTGGTAATTCTTGCTAGTCATCTTACATTTTCTTATTCTTCATTAAGGCCTATCTAAAGCTTGATTAACTTGTTTAGATTTTATAGTTGTAAAAATGATTAATTATCATGATATTTGTCATTCCTCCTATCACTATAAACTTTATCTATACTCTATTACCTATTAATATTAACCTCACCATCTCTTTCATAACCCTAATACCCATACTCTTCATTTCTTGCTTCAAACTGGTTCAATCTCTGGTAGACTCATAAGCTTAATAGCCTACAATAGAATTTTTATGTTTTTATACCTTAAAAATGAAAATCATGGCAATCAACCTACCCTTTTATATCTTCATTCCAGCATCTAACCAATTCCCATAATATTCAATCAAGAGCTCTTAATCGCACTACTAATTCCTTCTTTAAGACTTCTTACTTGTATTCCTATTTCCATGTAAACCTCCTTGGTTATAAAAAAACTACAACATGGCCTATTTCCAATTCTTTCTTCTTTACACAAGCCTGTGTATGCTGAGAACCTCCAAACTGGAGTAAAATGAATTTTATTGTTATTAATACACTTATAAAACCTAATTGAGATATATTTAAACTATATTAAACTATTTAATATACTATTATATATTAAAAACCCATAAAAAGACTCTTCAAATCCACTTTTCATAATTTTGAGTTTGGTTGCAAGACTAACCATCTAGACTATTACTAGGCACATTATCCTAAAAATGGACTGTGATTTAGGTTTCACTTATAATGGATTACTTAAGTATTAAAAAAAAAATTCTCCTAAATAATTAACTCCATACTAATCCTTAATCATATATATAACCCTGAAAGTTTCCCTACTTATATTGATCTACTTGACTATGTATCATCAAAAAATTATTTCTTAATAGGACTGTGTACCATAAAATCAAAGTGTGGTTGCATTTTTATCCTAAAATTAACTTTTAACACCACAAAATATTTAATTATACATGTTTATATTTCCTATTACAAAATTACCATATCAATTGCTTGATTCATTTACCAATATTTCTTCTCACTTCCTTAGATGGACTGCGCAAAATAAAGTTTCTCTCAGCTATAGTATGCAAACCTTGACTATAAAATTAATAAAAATAATATTAATATAATAAAAAATGAATAATAATACCAATAAACTTTGAGATATTTTAATTATTTTTTTCAAGACTGCTATTCTATATTTATTTCAACACATACCAAAATATTCATGTACAAAATTACATATAAGCAGAGTTCAACAATTTTGATATTGTCTTATTTTCTTACCCACTCTACCTTGTATCCTTAGAGAATATCATCTAATCACCTCCTAATAATACATATCCATCTATCATACATTAATTTCAAAACCTTATATTACTCAAAACATTAAACAACTCCTATTTTCTTGCCAACTTCATGTTGAAGGGTAATTATACCTCACCTTTTTTTTTTTTTTTTTTTGCTTTTTTAAGGATTTACATTGGCATATAACCTTCTTCTGACCTAGAAACATGTTCAAAAATTCTTATACTACCTTATATAACCTTTATATTCATTTGAAATCCCTTTCATTGCATGAAAACGTCAATTAAAACCCTCACTAGGTCATTTATAAATTTAAATATTTAAAATATCACTTTTTGTGTGAAACACCATTTGACCCATAACAATCACAATTAAAAGTTATAGGCTAGTTAAATTACTCATATAGGACTCCATGAATTCCATTACACTCTATTAAGACTAATTACATCACACTTTAATAGTTTTGGTCTTATGCACCTTGATATTTTTGCATCATACTTCTAAGTGGGAAAATTTGAACTCATGTTCAATAAGAATCTTCTTCTCTATTTCCTTTTTCTTCCTATATTTCCAATTCTTTATTCCTGGATTTTATTCCTTTCCTATCCTAAAAATATCATTACCCTCATCTATTCCATCATGCTTGACTTTATCAACAATAGTGAAAACATTTCTCTTAGCTTCTACCTCTTTAAAAATTAGACTTTCTTGTGACTCTTTGTACTCTTTCCTTGTCATTTCTAATTCCCATGAAAATATTTCCTCATGTTTATGAATCTCTATCTTCTATTTCATGTCTATTTTCTCCAAAATGAGGATCTCTACTACCACCACTAGTATAATTTCTTCTTGAACTCTTTTAGGAGCTTCCTTTTTCATGCATTTCATCACCTTAATTAGCAAATCTACACATACAAATCTAATCAAAGTGAAATATGAAAAAAATTGAGAATTTTGAGTCAATTAGTTGTATTTTTCATCCACACTACTCTCTCTATATCAAAATCATATTTTCTAACACTTTTATCATCCTCTCCTTCACTTTCCATGGATTGCTTACAAGCTTCCTACTATTTTATCTCTCCAAAAATACATTCCTTGTAACTTTGAGTAGTTATCCACCTTGATATTCAAGAAAATCATTTTATTATACTTCTATTTTTAGATATTCAACTGATTTGGTGTCATCTTACACTTATTTCTTGACCCTGTTCACTTCAAACTTTCATAGATCCTTAAAAACCCACCTTGTCTACATTTTATTCATACCTTCTCCTTAATCTTCCTGGGATATTTCCTCATGATAATTCACCTCTTCAAGGTGAGTCTTATTATGACATTATTTCTCTTTTTGGACATGCTTATCCTTGATTAATTTAGAATCATCAAAATATATTACCTCTTGAGAACATTTATTCTTAATATCTCTATATACTCCATCTACTATCTTAGTTGAAACATGATTACTCAAAGTGATTAATTTCTTACCTTGTTCTTACCTTGATTTCTTGTCATCTTTCACACCTTCTTTTATATTTTCTACTTTCAATTCTTCTTTCATGAGGTTTGGATCTCTGTCCTTTTTTCTCTTCAATTTTATCTTGATTTGTTCCTCCTTTTGGCTTACTCTTGGATTAAAATTGTCCATTATTTTCTCTTCAAATTATAAATTAATCTTTATTTCCTCTGGACTGATCCTTGAACTAAATTTTACTTTCTTCCAACATGTTTTATTCTCCCTCTCATCTTCTTGGTGAGGAATACCATTGTTTTCCTCTTTTCCTTTCTCATTCATAAACTCTCTATCCTCTTTGTCATGTATTTTTGGCTCACCTTTCTTTTTAATTGAAATTCATGATTTTAATTTGATATTATATCTTTACATGACCTAAAACTTCTTCCTCTTTAGGTATTCCAAAAGTCAATATGTATCTTTCTCTTGACATATTCTCTTCTTTATCTTTCAACATTGCTTCTTGTTTATCTAGAATAGCTTCTAAATATCTTTCAACTTGGCTAAAGGGATCCAATAGCTCAAATTTATTTGAATACATCATGCATCTCCATATCAATTTCTCTTCTTTACTATACTCCTCCATTGATTTTACTATCACTGGTTATTTGACCATGTCTTCATTAGGTGTCAAGATAGACATTCCCCCATATTGTATATCAGATTGTAAATATGCATAAACACACTTAGCTATGATATTATAGATAAATATTTGAGGCCTCATAGCCTCTCCAAATGAATTTTTTCTCTTTTTTTCTCTCATTCCTTTAGTGAGATATTCTTCTTATAGAAAGTGTTCTTCTTATTCACCCTTCACTCCTTAATTTGATTCATCTATCTGCTATTAATTATTCATCATGTCATTATTAAAGGACTTATCCAATTATTCTAATTATGTTTCCAATTTTTATACACTATCATATAAAAACACATTTTGAAAATTTAGAACAACTTCACTCAATTACTCTTCCCTTTTTAAGCCTTCAATGAGGCCTAAAAACTAATATGCCTCTTCTTCTTCATTTTCTCCATCATATGGATGCATGATACTAATTTATTCTTATTAAAGTTAATGTCATCCTCCTTAAGGTGATGATCACCATCATCCTATTGTATACTCATCCTATAGTGAATTATCTCTCTTGAGTTATAAAACAACTTCTTCTCTTTCTCTTCCCTCAACTTTTTTTTTCTTCTTTTCACTAGTAACTTTATATGCCACTTGATTCTTGTTGACTTCTTCATGACCCCTTGATACGATGGGTTATCTTCCTATTGTAATTTGTCTATCATTATCATTACCTCTTCTATCTTGTCTAGATTCTACCTCATATCTTTCACTTCTTATTTTATATCCCTATCTTTCCTTTTGGTGTACTTTTTCACAATATTTTCTTTGTAGTAATTTATCTTAGCCATACCTTGATTTTTTATTCTCCATCTTCCTCTTATTTGTATCTTATTATTTAGGCCTCAATTGGACCTATTTTTCTTGACAAGTTTTATCTACTTGCCTCTTATGACCTCACTTGGGTCTCTTCCTCTTGTATGACCTCAAGTGGACCTTTTTTTTTTTATCTTTAGTCCTTTGCATAAGAATCATATTTATCACTCTAATCTATCCTTGAACTTACACTTGATATTTAAATATATATATTTACAATCTACAAATCCTTAATGACTTTAGGCCTACTTACCACAGCTCTTAACTTACCTCATGAGATTCAATGCTCTTTCACAAACTATCTCCCTTAGACATCTTCTCTCTTGATGACCTCAATGGACCATTACTAGAATTTATTTCATCTTTAAAATACTCTCCATATCTTTAAATTCTCCATAAACACAATGACAAATAATCAAAATAAATTTACCTTTTTCTTGCTTGAAAGTTGTCTTTCTCTTTTGCCAGCTTTATCTTCTAGCTCTGATACCAATATGATATAGAGAAAACTAAAAACTTGATGTAGATAATAATTTATACTTAATTAATGCCTTTATTGTCTCTTATTACTACTTTATATATCTTTATTTATATCTTTGATGGCTCTCTCTAATAATTCATCTACTTAATTTCTTCACTCTTTCTCAACTTATCTCTAGTAAGGCTCATAATTCTTCTTTTGATTATTACATAACCTCCTTTCTTTATTGACAAATATAAAACTTCATATTTATCATCTATGTATTCTATTTTCTTCTTTAAGGTATCTATTCATGACCATCTTTACTGATACTTCTTATTGATCATCTTACCTTTGCTTGTTCTTCATTAGGCTTATCCTAAGCTTGGTTAACTTGTTTAGAGTCTCTAGTTGTAAAAATCCTTAATGATAATGAGATTTATCATTCATCATATCACTATCACCTTTATATATAATATATTCCTTATTAATATTAAACTCACCATATCTTTCATAACCCTCATGCTTGTACACTTCATCTCTTACTTCAAATTGGTTCAATATTTGGTAGACTCATAAGATTAATAGCCTAAAATAGGATTTTTAGGTTATTGTACCTATAAAAGGGATATCATGTCCATAAACCTAAATTTTTATATATTCATTCCACCATCCATCTAATTCCCACAATATTCAATCAAGAACTTTAAATCACACTACTAATTACTTCTTTAAGACTTCTTGTTTGTAGCCCTATTTTTATGCAAAACTCATTGGTTATAATAGAATACAACACTTAAAGAAACACTAAACATAATTTCATACACCATTTAATCTCTTAAAACTACATAATAAATAACATACCTCAACTCTCATTTAAAACCTACTAACTTAACACCTATTCTATCTTATAGGTCTCTGTAGGCCTATTTAGCTCACCAAGTCCAGGATTATGTACTAGTTCATATGATATAAACTTAAAAACACCTAAATCTTGAATATAATATTAAATAAGGTCACATTACCAAGTTTTTTAAAACATACAATGGCTAAAACAAAAGTTATTAGAGTTTCATTTTTGAAAACCTTGGGCTTTTCTTTGCATAGGCCTATTTAGGCTGAGAATGTCCAAAGTGGTATAAAAGTAATTTTATTGTTATATAAAAACTTTTAAAACCTAATTAAGGTATATTTAAAATATATTAAACTATAAAATAGACTATTTTATCTTTAAAAATCATAAAAATGCTCTTCAACTCTACTTTGTACAATTCCAGGTTCAATTACAAAACTGACCATCTAGACTATCACTTGGCAGAATTGTCCTAAAATGGACTATGTAAAAAAAATTATAACATAAATAATTAAATACAAACCAATAATTAATCATATTCATATATATATATATATATATATATATATATATATATATATATATATATATATATATATATATATATATATATATATATATATATATATATATATATATATACATACATATATACATATATATATATATATATATATATATATATATATATATATATATATATATATATATATATATCCCTACTTATATTTATCTACTTGACTGTGTATCATCACAAAATTATTTCTCAATAGGATTGTCTACCATACAATCAAAGTGTGGTTGCCTTTTAAACCTGAAATGAACTTTGAACATTAAAAAATATTTAATTATAATTTTATATATTTCCTATTATAACCTTACCATACCAAGTTATTGATTCACTTACCAAGATTTCTTCTCACTTCTTCGGATGGATTGTCTAAAACAAAATTTCTCTCAGCTATAATATGCAAACCTTGAATCTGAACTTAAGAAACAATACTATTCAAAGAAGAACAAAAATGCATAATCAATAAAATAAAATTTTATCTCTTTAAATTAATTTATTCAAGCCAAATATTATATATTTATTTCAACACATTAAAATATTCATGTACAAAATTACATATAGGTAGAGTTCTTCAACAATTTTGATCTTGTCTTGTTTTCTTACCCACTCTACCTTGTCTCCTTTGAGACTCTCATATATTATCCTCTTAATAATACCTAAAAATATTTAATAAATTAATTTAAAAACATTATATTACTCAAAACATGAAAAAACTCCTATTTTATTTCTAGCTTCATGTTGAAAGGTAGTTAAACTTCACATTTCTTTCTTTTTCTTGATTTTTACTTTTTAAGGCTTTACATTGGCATAACACTTTATACCCACATATACACACATTTAAAAATTATTATACCATTTAATATAAACCTTATATTCATTTTACATCCCTTTCATTTCTTGAAAACATCAATTCAAACCCTTATTAGGTCCTTTACAAGTTCAAATATTTAAAATATCACTTTTGGTGGGAAACACCATTTGACCCCTAATACTCTAAATTCAAAGTTATATAATAGTTTAATTACTCCTATGGGAATACATAAATGACCTCACACTATCCTAATACTAATTATATCACACTTCAATATATTTGGTCTTAATCACCTTGGTGATCCTACATCAACTCCTCCTTCTCTACAACCTACACCTTTTGATGGATATGAAGATTCTAGTCACATTTAGTCACCACTTACTCACATTAAGTATCCAAAATATGAGGTACTGATGAGACTCTAATTAATGTCAAAATTCAACTACACAAAGATATATTAGATGTCATGGATGATATTTTATATGATATTTATTATTATTTGTAGACAAATTACGGTGTTATATCACATTATTTATCTTATTATTACATGATTTGGATTTGATTTATGAGCATATATAGATCTTATGTGTTTCTCATTTACATGTCTCATGGATTACTTTATTTTCATACATTAATTTCTCTTCATATTTTAAATTTAAAAACATATTTTTATTATTATATCATGTATTAGTATTATTTTCATAGATTAATTTATTTTTCATGTTTTAAATTTTGTCTCAAATTTTCTCATATTTATTTTAATTAAGCTTTTTATGTTTGTTCCTTAAAAAATAAGATAGTTATTATTGTGAATTGGTTCTAAAAACCACATCCCTTTTCTACCCTATCTTTACCATATGATAAATTAGTAAGAATAATTATCATTATATCACTACATAAATATATCTCTTTGGATCTCCCTTTATCCCACTTTACTCCCTCTTCATTCTAATCAACATATGTTTGAGACTCAAGATCACATGTTGGTTTGCCTAATTGTTGAGTAAAACATGTCAATATATCTAGGTATTTTTTATCATATAACCAAAACGTAAAGATGATTTGTGTTTGTCACTTATAGCACTCATGATTGGTTATTCTAAATCTATATAGAGGAGGAAGCAAAAAATCCATAAAATTTTGAAAGCCAAATCATTTAAACAAAAGCCAATGAACAAAATACCAAAATGAACATTCAAAAGTCAAAATCACACCAAAAGACATGATTCATATCTCAACACATCTCATATTCCTAATTGAATCTCAAAATACATAGTTTGCCTCATAATAGAGCTGATGTCCATTGGGGTGTGGTAGGCCAGTAGATTGAGATAGAAGATTTCAAAATTATCTATAGTGCTACCTAATTTCTCACATAAGTACTTAATATTCATAGTAGACTAATGGCTCTATAAGGGGTCCTAAAGAATAGGGAACATGTTGTGAGAAATTAGGTACATTTTAATTTTGTTGTATATTTAATCTTTATGAGTTTATTTTAGTGCTTCACTTATTTATCCATAATGTTTTATGATTTTTGTGAACAAAGACCTTTTACATTTGGTATCCACTAAAATTTTAATGTGTCCCTATTTACTTAGCATGTGTCATGCCTCGTAAAGTTTTATTATAAAAACATATGTCATGTTTTTTCCACTCTTTAATTCATCACAACAATCCAAATATTCCTTGAAAAATATGTTTTGTTAATTGATCATACCCTTGGATTTTATTATTGTGAGTTAAAATATAAGTCTTTGGATAGGACCAGGCCCATAACTCTCCAACCCCAAATATAGGTAGTATCTATGTGGTACATCCTCATGTATGAAGATCTCATGATACCTCCTCAATAAAATGTAACCAACTACCATACACTAGGGAAGATGGTAAAATATGACCAACCATAGCAATAATATCATGATGTGTGGCCCATACTAATACACCCCATTTAAAGTCCTCCTTATTAATATCTAAAAAATAAAAAATGAAGTGTATATTATATCTCACATACATATACAATCTCAATAAAACATATATCTAAGTAAATAGACATATATAAATAGCTAAATATCTAGTCATCTATCTACTACTCAAAATAATACCAAACACTTACCAGTAATGGTATATCATAAAATAGTCTCCCCATCACACAACCTCAAAGAACCTCCATTTGAGCACATCTCTGAGGTGCAGTAAAACTAGGAGTAAAAACTCATGCATATTGTTGTATGCTCTAGATCCATCACTATATCAACCAACTATTTGTTTCCTATGTTGTGTGATCACTCTACTTATCTACCTCCTCTTATGCATCCACCACCACCTATCGATACCTTCATCATAGTGATGATCATGGTGTCAACTTTAAAACCTATTATGTCTCAATAATTACCACATCCACATCCTCATCATTAGCTACCATCTCCACATTTGTAATTTCTACCTCCTTAGTAATAGCTTTCATTGCTCTCTATTATCATCATTGACTAGTTTAAGGTATTGATGAATGTGGCTAAATCATAGGTACATCAATAGGTACTTCTACATTACCACTACCACTTAAATATATATCATGATGTGCCCAATACTCATGCACTACTATTAGATTCACTAAATGTGGAAATCCTAACTATTTAGGTAAGTGAGCAATAGGATGTGGCTCTAACCACCATGTTTAGTGTCTAGTAATCTATACATGAACTAATCAAAGATAAATAGTAGGACAAGTAGGATAACTAGCTATAATTCCTATATAAGGATACCATATAATATGACCATGAGTATAGTCCTAAGTGTTGGGGTATGTGGTAAAATATGTATCACATGATCCTAACATCATCTGAGCACCCAAGGTATATTACCATCAATAACATGGGGCAACCCAATTGATAGATACATAGGAAATGTCTCACATATTGAATTATAAAGTATAACAATGGACTCCATAGTCTTATTCCCATGAGACATAGTGCCATACATCTCATGAACTAGTTGTAACCAAATCACTGATCCTAGGTCATATAAAGTACCCTACTCCAAAATATACTAACACAAGGTGACTGCATATAGCATCACCTTCCCATATAACTTATGACAAAGCACATGTGATGTCATAAGGCCAATACTTACCTTCTAGATATTCATAATGATCTATATATAAAAATTAAACAACCATACATGTAAACCCTTAAAATATATTTGAGATCTTGTCACCCATAGGGCTAAGGCTCATCTTCATGGATCCGTTTTATGATTATCATAGATCAAGGGAGTCCCAACAATAGGAAGTCTAAGAAATTCATGGAAATATTATAATATGATACCAAACTCTATAGTATCCTTATCCACCTCTCATAAAATAAGTTTTTGTTATTCACTCCCATACTCCTAAGAACATTGTAACTAAGTCAACACTAACCTGGATCTTATGCATCTCCATAGTCCCACCAAAACCCAAGGACATCAAACATGCACGGTCATCTACCATTAGTCTATCTATAAATTTAGGTATCCATGTTGCATCTATCAAATGTTAAAAACTATATCAGCTCTACAAAATGTTGAATAATAACATACATATTAGTATTTGATATAAGATAATTAGTAAAATACATTTTAAAATTAATTAAAACTACTTTTAATTAAAAAATTAACTACTTCATTAACCTATTTTTAACATTTTCCTACCACTTTATACTATGTCAGCCACATATTTAACTATGTTGGTCAAAAATAAAAAATATTATACTAAGTTATCTAGGTAGTAAACTATGTCATCCATTGTTTCAACATTAAAGTTACATCAACCAGTTTCAATGTAGCCAGCTGTATCACATAACTAAGTCAGCTAACTATTACAAATTTGGGTAGGTCATTCAACTATTTCAGCTATTTCATATGAAGTCAGTCATGTTTTCAAAATGTAGTGGATACTTCCCTACATCACTACATCAACAAATATGTATGAAATTAAACACTTAAATATTACTAACTAGATCATCCCCCTACAAAGTTTGGAATTTATTAACAAACTAAATTGGCCACCTACTATGAATTTGTCCACCCTATTGTACCTTCACATTTTAAATTGAGTCATCATGTCCAACTAAATTTAATTTTTGTGGTGGATTTTCACCTATTTATCATTAATTCCTTAGCCATTAATGACTCATTTCACTACCTACCCATTGACCTTCCTAATTCCTACTCTACCCTATAAATTATTGGGGAAAATTCATTACACGAATTTACCCCAGCATCTAATTTTTTAAATTTACATTATTTTCCAAAAATAATAAAAAAATTCCAAATTTAAGGTATCAATTATCTAAGCCATGCTAGTGGTTGTCACTATGTGTCCCCTAGCTTGCACTCCTCATCTTTGGGCCATGGTATCTCTCCTCACTCTTTTGGGTCTCACAGAGCTTTATTTTTCTCAAAATAGTAAAATTACAAATGAATAGTTTCAAATCCTATGTATATTTTAATTTAAAAATTATTTAACAGTTAATTATCTTCTGATAAAATCTGAATTTGCTCATAACTATGTTTATATTATCTCTTTTTCCAAATCAAAATATATTCTAGAATCATGAGACTTTAAAAAAAAATTATACATATAACACGTTTTTTTTTAAATATTTTTTTCTTATTTTTTAGGTCTACTTAATGTTCTCTACATTGTATACCTCTTCATTTCCCTCACATGAATTTTATTATACAATAAAAAGATAATTAAATATTTTTATTTTTTAATTCTTTCCTTTCATTTATATTTATGTTTTATACTCAATTTATTTAGCTCAGTGTTTTATGTTGCTATGTTATTTTCTTGAAGCATGATCCTGTGTTACAACTATGTGATATGTGATGAGATTCGAGTGGGGCATATATACACACAATATTTTTAAACTTTATCAATTACTAATACTTTCTCTCTTATGTGAACCCATCGAATCTCAATCTCTATAAGTGAAAATGTTTCATAAGAATTTAACTTATGATTTTTAAAAGGAGAAAATACATTTGAGAAGGGTATGGTTAGTATAACCTGGTATGTTTTGTGTGCATTGATCAAAATGGTTATAGATAATCCTCTTTGGCTTAGGAGGATACCTAGAGATAAAAATCACTCAAATAAATGGTTTATTAGTTATATAGTAGGGTGGATTGCCTAGTAATCTAGATCCAAGAAGCACAAGCTTACTTGGGGGCTATCAATCCACACTTTCAAACAATCAAGTTCATAAATCAAAAGATAAGGTACTTCAATAAATAATAGAAGATGATGGAATATAATACAATAAGATAAATTTGACTAATTATAGAAATAAAAAGATTGATATTAATGCTATCAGGTATAATTTAGAAAATAAGGCAAGGTTTGATGATTAGGTGAGAGTTTAGAAACTAAGATTTGGTTAAGGTCTCATGGGTGAGGATAGCTTGTTATTTATTTATCTCATAATGACCATCAAGAGTTGGGTATGACCATCAGTAGTTAGGGTGACCATCAACATTTAGGATAGACCATCAATGATGGGGATAGACCATCAGTGGTTAGGGTGACTGTTAATGGTTACAATGGGTTTTGGTCTAGTTAAGAAAAATTGATCAACAAGGTTAAAAAATGAGATTATAGAAGGTGGGTTTAGCTTGGGTTGGTTGAGAAATATAAATAAAGTGACTAATTATTATTGAAAGATACTTAACTTTCTTAGTTATTGATTTGAATAATGGTTGATGGAGTCTAGATCAATTTTGGTAGAGTAATGGTACTTGGTTGTTGGATGATGAGAAATAACACTTCAAGTCTCTATTGTACTTGTCAATTTGGTAGTTCACTAGAAGAATACCTATAAAAATGAAGTGCTAATGCAAGAGGCTCTAGATCTAGATATAGATGATGATCGATGGATGATTGATTGATTATGAATTGACTGATTCTAGATCCTTTTTACCTTCTCTTCCTCTCTTTTTCTAATAAGGAAGGAGAGGTACAAAAATAGGTTAATAATAGGTTCAAAAAGTATTTCAATTTTATCTTTTGTATGCATTATATTTCAAACAAATTAGACAAACTAAATATAAAAAATCAAGATGGAGTTTGACTAGAGTTGACTATTTAGGTAGTTGATGGATGACCATCGATGGTTAGGCCTAACCATTGGTGATTAGGGTGACCATTGTTGGTCAATAGTATGGGTTAAGTTTGGTAAAATGTTTAGTTAGTTAGTTAGATAGTCAACTAACCTAACTTAGGTTTATAGTCGAAGGGTTGTGGGATGGTCCCTAGGGGGTCCAATGTAGTCTAGGGGTGTTTTGAAATTTAAAACCATTGTGTGTGATTTTCTAGTGTCTACATTTCCCCCCTTTTTATTATGTAGTTTGTATCAAAAAGCTAAAAAATAAAAATAGATTATGGTTCAAAGGTTTGGTTTCCCCAAGCATGGGAGGAGGTTTTCCCCCTCAAACTAAGAATTGATGAGGTAAAACAAAATCAAGTGTGGGTGTGATGATTGGGTAAGTGTGGTGATGAATTGGGTGGTAGGTTGGGCAATAAAGCATGAACACACACACAAAGTATGACCAATTATAATAACCAAGATCTTGCAATGAATAAGTTACCATGGTTGGTAAAATTTCGATCGACATAATCAAGACAAGTGACAAGTAGACCACATGATTATTTGTGATGGTTGGGCTATACTTGTGAACACAAGTCTCCTAGACAAGGTTAGTGTTTTCATGGGTATCCAATGTAGGAAGTGATCTTTTGAAGACATAAATTTGTTAGGTGTTTGTAAGGTAGTATAAGTTCAAAATGTTTAATGTGGTAATTCAGTCGATGTGATCAAAATGATCAAAGTAAGGTCATTATAAAATAGGTAATAGTTAGGCCAAAATGGCTACTGGCAAGGTGACATGGTTGGTAGAAGTATTAAGGTTAGTGGAAAAGGTAATCTCTATTGGTATGAGTTTGGATTTGGTAGGTACTTGGTTTGGTGTTATGTTTGAGATTTGGTTGAAAATTAGTTGGGTAGAGGGAAAAATATTAATGAAGGTGATTGTTGATGGTTAGGGTTGACCTTCAAGGTCGACGATTGGTGGTCACCCTAACCATTGGTGATTAGGTATCAACCCTAAAAGGGTAAAGACAAAAGAGCCATAGTGGGTCTTAATATTTCATTGTGAACTTTAACCCATGATGATTAGATCTTTGGTGTTTTGTGAGAAAAAATGGTTACATTATGGTGAGAGTGATTTCTTATGTGAGGTGGATTGAGTTGACCAAGCTTTGACCTGATGAGTATGTAACATGTATAGGGGAGAGCATGAGGCTAGGTAGTGGTTCCTAGGCTTCCTCCTCGATGGAGTTCAAAGAATGAGGTAGGCATTGTATTGAATTGGTGGCTTAGTTTCAATTTGGTAAAATTAAATTTGGTTTGAATTTATTTGTTTTTGATCTGGTAGTTGGTTTGTTTAAATTAGGATTATGTTTTTGTTAGTTTTGTGGTTGAATTTGGTAAGTTAGAGTTAAATTGAAGGGGTAGGGTAAAAAGGGGAGGTTAGAGTTAGGTATAGGTAGAAATTATCAAATTTTTATGGTTTTTGGGTAGGCAAATTTTATATGGTAGGTTTAGGTTTAATTATCGATAGTCACTTTATAGTGACTATCGATAGTCATTTCTAGTCATTACCAATCACTATCGACCATCAATGATTGATAGATAACCATTGATGGTCACTATGTGGAAACCATTGGAGGTTGGTCTCCTAATCATCAGTAGCCACCTTGATCATTATCAATCAACATAAAGATTAATGTGGTTCAAAAATTTGTTTAATGGTTAAGGTTACAGTTGATGGATTTTTGGTGAAGGTTAAGGTTCATTGTAAAAAATAGGTAAATGTCATAGGCTAAAGGTAAAGTTTGAGAGGTTATAGGTAAAGATAAAGGTTAATAGGTAATGATTTATAGGTTGATTTTTGAGGTTTTAAATAGGATAGGTTAATGGTTTTGCTTTGTAGATAAGTCTTAGGTATAGGTCACAGTAAGCAAATGGAATGAGTTGAATAGATTAGAATAGGAGGTAGGTGGGAAATGTTGAGTTTGTAGGAAAAATCTCTCGATGAAATAGGGATGTTGCTATTGATCCTTACAAGCCCATGAGAGGATACAGATGAGGGACCAAGTGCCCTAGATATTTGATAAGATTCAAATAGGTATAACTAATGATGATTATGAGCATATGGAGGATGTGGGTCTCAATGGTATGAGGTACTCTCAACATGTACCTAAATATGTGGATATAATAGTGGTACTCATCAAGATATGGGATCTTTCCACTAATACCTTCTTACTACCTATAGGGGAGATGACCATATTGTCTGAGGACATTTATAGGATCATGCAACTATCCATACAGGGGGAGTCGATCTACCATATTGAGAGTGATAAGTAGGAAAATTTTATGGAGCTCCTATAAAGAGATGACATGGATTTTATAATGTAGCACTCTAGAGGTTTCCATTACACACCATTATATTAGAGGGAGAGGGATGCGAGGTAACTATTGACTATGATGATGATAGTGGTTACCTATTATGTATTGCCTAGTTCAAGAAGTGAGAGATTTCATTACTTATTATTAGGGGTGCTCATGGAGATTTTTTGGGTCTCATAGTGTTTTCATGGGCACTTGTGTTTTTGGTTTAGATTTACTAAGAGTTATGGGGATTTTGTGTCCATAAGAGATATAGGATTAATGTTGGGTTTATTTTATATTACTAGGCTTATGAGCACATCTGGGTGTTGAGACTGATGGGGATGCTATGGGAGGGTTATGCTCAGATGGATGTTGGATAGATGTGGTGGAGTGATTATTCCATCTCAATATTAGGAGGAGGGCTACATGATATAGACTAGTGTAGGGGCTTACTAGATGCCTTGGTCATTAGAGATGTGATTTGGAGATATTATGTTAGGTCTCTAGGATGGGTTCATTATAGGAAACATACTATATCCCTATAGAGTTATAGATGGATTTATAAAAAATAATAGGGTGAGATAGATTTGATACCATTTGATAGGGCACAAAGGTAGTTGGGCCTCATTAAGGACATACTTGTGGTGTTCTTGAGGTATAAGAGGGAGGATGTAGAGTTCCCACTACCTATTCCATATCCATTTCATATAGTATTTGATAATGAAGAGCTACTAGTGAGGATAGAGATAGATGATGTAGGTTTCATAGATGGGTATCCTACATGGTACTAGGCACTTTATGCTATGATAGATTTTGAGGGTGATGATGGTGGTTGGCAAGTTATGGATGTTGATGTAGGAGGAGATGACTAATAGGTTTAGATGTTGGGGTTACCCCAGATCTACGAGTACTGATTATGAATAGGGATCAATCATGAGTGGATTTATCCATAGCATAAGCATCTTTGGTAATGACACAAGCATCACTGGCAGTAGTGTAGGGTTAGTTGGTCACTGTTATAAGTGAGAGATATTAGGGAAGGGTTCAACTAGCCCTAGTGATGCAAGATAGAGACTCTCTTTGGTAGTTAAGAGGTGGAGTACAAACAACTTTAGGACCAATAGGGATGGTTTCTATGCATAGATATATAGTGACTATGGAGGACCTACAATATTATGAGCCCTTGGTGTTTATGCATTGTCTAAATGAGCCTTGATGGGGTGAGTATAGAGTTTGGATGGTAGGAGTTGTAGGTAAAATAGCACCAGGTCAATGGGCCACATTTGTGGGTGGCCTAAAAAGTACAAAAGGATAGGATCCAAAAGGAAGTGGTACCCCAGGATCATATATTTATGATGAGACATATTTTTGACATTTGACATGATTTTGATACTAGCCTACAAGCTGATGTAGTGAGTTTTATATTTTTAAGAGATATGTATATTTTGTAGACACTATGATGATGATTATTTATGAGATATAGATGTGATCCTCTATTCATGTTTTGTGGTTCATGGTTTTTGTATTCATGTTAATTGTTGATGATGTCACATTGATATGATTAAGGTTATGAGATGTTGATGTGGACTCACCTAACTAGTCATGTGATGATTTATCTCTTTAATTTATGTGTATAATGATGTTTGATATGGATTAATATTGTTGATGTGATTATGATGTGATGGTTATGGATGACTGTGACGATCCTAATATGAATATGTGATGCTAATTTGGTGAATTTTTTTTATGGACATGATCATTTAATCTCATGTTTTTAGATGATTATGTTTATGATATTGATATGATCATGGTTATGGATACTAGATATGCTTAGGTGGATAAGGCTATTATTTGATTATTATTATGTGTATGTATTATGGATCATGGTTATATGAATGTGATAAATGGTAGTATTTTGATGATGTTATGATGATTTTTATGATATGGTTATGATCATGGTGGTCATGCTGAAATTTAATGAATATATTCTTCTTCATTTATATTTAGACATGTGTCAAATATGGTATATATGATTATGAGGTTGTGATGGTAATAGTTAATTTGTGATTATGTTAATTGATGTATGTTTCTATTTATGATGTGATTATGATTATTGTCATTTTGTTTGGATTAGGGTGAAGTACATAAGGTAACTTAAATAACAAAACTAGATGTAAGAAAGATAAGATAAACTAGAGACAAATTTTTAAGTGAATATGTCAGTGAGTATGAGAGAATGAGAAGAAGGCATGATGTTTCTTCCTTAGCCAGGACTGAAATAAATTGAATTTGGATTGGCCTAAGGAACATAAGCCATTTGAATGCTTCACATTGGCATTTAGTTGGTTAAAAAAAGTGTCTTGATCACATAATGTCAAGAAAGCTCAAAATCCCTTGTTTAGTGTATAAAGGGGAGGTGGATGAAAATGGAACCTTCTTGGGAGATTAGCTTACCTTTTTTGTAGATCACCAAAGATACAGTATAAACAAGTCCATTCCATTAAGGTGTAAATTGATTGATGTAGGAAGTTTACTTATGAAAGCTGATTGTGGCTATCAAAATTATTTTGCTATTTTTTGATGTTTGATAATGGGTTTTATTTATTTATTATTATTGTTTGGGAGGTTTTGGGAAGCTAATCAACGTGAGAAGCTTCCAAGAAATTACTATGCTTTTACAAATTCTTTACTCATCCATCCTTCAAGGGAGTGGTCTAAGTTTTGTGTGATTTTTCAAAATCTTTTGATAGTTGTCCTTTAAGAGAGCAGTCTATCTTATATTGAACAATTTTGATATGTTTGTGAAGATGTCCTATGAGGGAGTAGTTTATGAATGCTAGAGTGACCCATATGGGTTATTTTAATTTTTCCTTTTATTTTTGATTTTGATGTCATGGATTTGCTTATATAGGCTTAAAGAGTCACCTTTTATGAAGGAAAAACTAAAATCACAAGAAGGTTGACCAGATGTAAAAGAGTTTTATGTGATAAAAACCATGGGAATACATCTAATGAAAGGGGTAGAAAGTACCAAGAGAATCATGCCAAGGGTAGAGTCATGGTACCCATTGTTCAAGATTAGGATATGGTTGTGATGGATAATAACATGATTCAATTTTAGTCAATTATTCCAAAAATAAGGAGATGTATGTGGTTTGAAAATAACGGATGAGTTTAAGTTATACAAAAGGTGAGTTTGATCTTATTTTAACAACATAAATGATGTAGATGCAAAGTATTAAGCGGCTCAAGTTATGGATTCCCTTTAAGAGAAGTTATCATGTAAGCGCCTGATCCATAATTGTGTGTCATGATATAAGGTCCAATTCAATTGAAAACAAACTTACACTGCTTGATTTTCTCTATATTTTTGACATGTTGATTTTATTTGAGGATGAGGTATCTGATATTGAATTCTTTCACTTTAAGGTGTTTATTTTAAGCATGCTTGATTCATTCTTGATAGATGTGAAAATGGGTGAGTTCTGATAAATGGTGCTTGTCAAATAACTCAAGTTGAAATAAGTGTTATTTATGATAATCATTATTAGAGACAATATTTTTCAAGGATATATGAAGAGAGGTAATTTGGACTTTAAGAGGAAAGATAGCCTCTACTCAAAAAATTAGAGAGAAAGGGGTAGCACCCATAGGGGTTTGAATGCTAGTACGTTATGCCCATAAGGAAAAGGGGATGTGTAAATTCTAATCCCAACCAAATGCATTAACCATTTTAGATAGAATGTTGTTGAGTTTTTTATTAGAGGCTTCTACCTATCCATTTACTTAAGTATGATAGGGCGATGAGAAACTTAACTTGATATCAAATGTGTCACAAAGACATTTGATTTGTTTAATTTTTAAGGATTTGTCATTATTGGTGATGATTTTATGAAGAACACCAAAATGATGGATGATGTGATGGTTGATAAATTTGATAATATTTTTGGCTTTTATAGAGATGAGAGGAATAACCTAAACCCATTTGGTAAAATATCTTATCATAGTGATGATATAATGGTGTCACTGTGAATAATGGGGTTTAATTTCACAAATAAGGTATAAACCCCATTATGAAAAGGGCCAAAAATATACAAATATGCAAAGACTATGGATAGGTGCATGATGTAAATTAACATGTTGTTGACATTTTATTTACTTTTTCACATAGTCAAAACAATCTTGGTTAAGGATGGGCCAATAATAGCCAAGGTGAAGGATTTATTTATTGATGGTTAGGCCACTAAAGTGTCCCCCACAGATCCCATCATGCATTTCCCTAATAGTATGAGAAGCTTCATGACTATGTAGGCAACAAAAAAGGAGACCCTCAAAGCCATGTTTATAAATAATTCTTCCCAGTATGGTATAAAATGAGTTACTCTTAATAAACACTTGTTGGGAATTAATAGAAAGATTAGAAGGAATGATGGCAAGGTTGAGATAGTCAAAGGTCTACTGATACCAAAGGTTGGGTTTGGTCTCCTCCACATTAAAGATGGTAGGAGAGTCTGATTTAACATAATAAGGATGGATAATTATGTAGATAATGATAGATATCTTAGATTTAGAGGGTGAAAATGGGATCTAAGAAGTGAGGGAAGACATCGTATCGACAAATTTATTCATAGAATGTGGATTGGTTTGGATACAATAGTGTTTGAATGATGTTAAGATTATGCTAGATAATTATTTATACCATTGTAAAACATCATTATTATATTGATAAGAGTCATTGATTTGATTGACCATGATATGGGAGTCACCAAATATGTTGATCATTTTGACTCCCAAGGCTAATGTAGTTTGGAGGCCTATCACTAGGGATTCATACTCAGTCATGTTCCTGGTACATTCAAAATCTAGCTTGATGGATAAAGGAAGAGGTTCACCATAAATGGGAGTAAGGATTATCTTGGATCCCCCAACATGTTGACACTTTGATCCATTGAATAAAATGGTCACTTGATAGGTGAAGTCTACACAAGAGTCATGATGGACTCATTAAGAAACTCAAGAGGAGGAGGTTGATCATCTGGTAAGGGTGCATTAACCAATTGGTTGGTAATTAATTTCCCTTTAATTGAATTTTACTAAATAAACTCAAGGTCAAACTTAGTGAGAAGCATGAGCCACTTAACCATACACTAATCTTGGTATCGTTTGGAGTGTATATACTTAAGTGGGTTAGTATTGGTTATGACATAGGTCTTGTGGTTGAGAAAGTAATGGTGAAGACTATGTTAATGAACTTTTTGGGAAATCCAAATGTTGTAAAGACCATTTTGTGGATAAGGCCATGGAAGATGTAGTTCATAGCATATTGGTAATTTACACTAGCATTATTTAGTCTAAAAGGTATGAACCTATAGTATAAACTCCCCCAAGGGGTGATGAATGAAATTTTATGTTGATTTTTAGGGGCAATTAGGATTTAATTATAGCCTAAGAATCCATCCATAAGAGATAACATCTCATGTCTAGCTGTAAGATCAACTAATTGGTCAATGTTTGGTAGAGTAAATCCATCCTTTGGGCTAGCAAGGTTGAGGTCATGAAAGTCCATATAAATGCACAATCCCCTAGTGAATTTGGTGATAGGTATAATTTTAGAGACCCATTGGGGATAGTCAATGGGTTGAATGAAATTGATGGATAAGATATGTTGAAGCTATTATTTAATGAAAAGGGATATATGAGGGTACATTCATCAAGGTTTGTTCCTAATAGGCTTGGTATCATGGTAGGTGACTATGTTGTGGGTAATGATGGAGGATTTGATTCCTATCATGTCACTATAAGAACAAGTAAATGTGATGTTGCGGTATTACATGGAGGGGAAGTCTTGAAGCTCCTTAGAATTTAGTGAGTGGCCAAATTTTGACAATGTGTGGGTTATCCAAAGTGCCCAAGTTGATATCCATAATAGAGTCATCCAACTTGGTCAAAGTTTTATGATGAAGAGATTTATAGATAGAGGACTCTTATACACAAAAATAGGTGAGAATGGAATCATCATATTGACACCAAATGGTATTAATAGTAGGAGAGACATCTCTTATCATCTCAAGGTGAGTTAAAGGAATGGTCATGGTCACCCTATCCTTTTTATAAGTCAAGGGTCCAAATCTAATCATTTTGATTTAAAAAATGTTAGGGTTGATGATGTCATAATCCTTAGTTCTTAATGGTGGATTGGGTGATGAAGATGGGATATCCTTGTCAATTATGGCAATGGGAGGTGTGTTGGTTTATTATTTAGGTGGTGTGAAATTGAGGCCATGATTTTCATGAAGGTTTTTAGTTTTGATCAAATAAAATCATGTGGCTCATATTCATACCAACCTAGACCAAATCATTTCCAAGCATACTTATAAAGGATTATCTGGGTAAAGTTTGGTTTGTCTAGATAGGAAAAGCTAGAGGCGAGTAGTCAAGGTGAAAAAGAGGTGGTGGAAGTGTCAAGGGGTTTATCAAATCCCCCATAGATGAAATTGGTTTAACAAGTTAAGGGTAAAAAAGGAATAATGGTTCTAATATTAGGGTCATAACTGGGTTGGTGGTCAAGTTTCCCATACTCTTGGGGAGTAGGTAAGGCATTAAGGGTCAAAAGGTAATATTTCACCAATGAAAGACAATAGAAAGTTGATTCAAAAGGGTTGATTGTGGGGATTTGGCTGGAAATAATAGATGAACTAGTGGAGGTTGTAGTGGTAGAGGGAGATGGGGCTTCATCTTTAGCTGGTGAAGGCTTGTTGGATGGAGGAAGGAAAACATTATTGTGTCAGTATGTCATGTTACATGATGTGAAAGGGATTATATTAGATTATATGGTAACAACTTGACCTTTGTATTCAAATTTGATGCAGTAGTGTAGGGTGGATAGAACACATCCCATATAATATATCCAAATGCATCTCAATAAAATGTTATATTGGAACTCCCATTCTATCACATATAAGAGCTCAAGAAGTGTGTGGGGCCCTAGGTGAATGTTAAGAATAAAAGTTCCTAAAGTCATGGCCATGGTATCATTGAATGATCATAGCACTATTGAGGCTTTTTACATGATTTTTTTGGGTAATTTGAGTTAGTTTTATGCATGTGAGGAGATAATGTTGATACTATCTCCCCCATCAATCATAACCTACTTGATGTGGCTTTGGTTGATGTATACAATAATAAAGAGGGGAGGGTCTGGGTCATCTAGATGGATAGAAGTTATTTATGAATCCTTAAAGGTAACAAGGTTAGAAATTTTAAGAATTATGACAAAGGTTGATAGAGGTTGTGGGTCTTTCAATTGGACCCCTATGGATTGTAAAGCCTCTATCATCATTTGGAAATGATGGGGTGAGATATTGATTAGTTCATACAAACTCATCTTCATTGGTGTTTAGTGAAGCTATTTCAAAACTACTCATTAGTTTGATTTAGTTGGATAAGAGTGAGAGGGTCCCAGGATGTGTACTTTGGGTTTCATTAAAGGTAAAGGTTCTTAGTGTTGGCCAGGTGGTTGGGTGGTGGAAGAGGGATATGTCCATAGAATGGAAACCTTTGTCTTTCCCTCATTTTTTGGTTGGGCTTGTGATCATGTGACCACATGGATGGTATGAATTGGGGGAGGAGTTGTGATAGAGGGTCAATTTGGTTCTTCATCACTTTGAGGTGAGAGTGGAGGAGTAGGTGAATACTAGTCAATGGCTCTTGGTTCTTGGCTCATTGGTGGGCTCATGAGAGGCTCATCTAATAATAAGTCTTCCTTTTGATATAGCTAATGGGATATCACTTGGAGATCTTTCTAGTTCTCTTTGTCATGCCTAAGTGTCTTATGGTATGAACATACTAATATATCATCATATTAAGATGGTTTAGGATTATTTGGATCAAATTATTAGATAGGTGGTAAGGTTAAGCACAATGCTTGTAATAACCTCTATAAGATGGTTTAGTAAGGCTCATTTAATGGTGGAAAAGGTATAGGGGTCTTGGTTTTGGGAGTTAAAATGGAAACCATTTTAGGAGTGGGCTTGTTGGTATAGGTTTTGTGTAAATGAGAATTCTTTATGGATGATTTTGGTTTTGGTAGAGAGTTTGATAGTTTGGAGTTATAAGTTTTTAGGGTAGGCATTTTGGAGGTCAGCAGTTTGTCTAGAGATGATTGGGATATAGGAGGTATGTTCATGGGTGGTTTAATGAAAATAGGTGTGGATGAAAGTAGGAGTGATGGTGTAACTAAAAGTGGTGGTTGGGTTTTGATTGGGATGGTTGGTTTCCCAATTAAGGTAGAGGGATGAGGCCTCAAAATAGAGGGAAAAATGGAGAGGGGAGGTAGATATTTGGTTTTGGTGTTTTAGGTGGTTTTACCTTTTTTTTGGCTTATATTAAGGTTTATTTAATAGTTTAAGTAGGTTTAAATCCAAATTTATCGATGGGTGAGTGATGTCATGAGTAATAAATATGCCAAGGTTATTAGTGGGTTTAGTTATAATGGTAGAAGGTGAGTTGAGTTTTGATGGTGTCACTATAATCTGATGGGTAGAGGTGTCTAATGGTTGGGTTGTGGTGATAGTGTATTTGATAGTGGAAAGGGTAGGTTATTCTGATGGTGAAGGCTCCTACTTGGTTCTATATAAGAGCCCAATCTATTCCCAAAAGGTTTCCTAATCTAGGTTAGGGTCAGGTATGAATTCTAAGTTTGTAACTAATCTAGATAAGGTTGTATAGATGGGTCTAAATCCCTCGATAGTGGACTCAAAGGATAGACCTAGGGGTTGAGGGGAAGGAATGATTACCTTATCCTTTTCCCAATTAAAAAGGTTCTAATACATGGGATGTTAACTCCTCAATGGGAGGTGTAGGTAAAGTGGTTTCTACCCTATGAGTGATTGTTAAAGTGAGATTGGATTGTTATATGATTGTGGAAAATGATAAAGTGAAAATGGTTTCCTCTTCTAATGTGCATATTAAAGGAGATGTTCGTGACTCCACTACATTAATAAGTGAAGTAGGGGAAGATGTGATCTGGTTGTTGGTTTTCTCAGTAGTGAGTAAACCAAGAACTATATTGATAGTATGTGTCTCATGATTATGAGAGGATTCTAATTTATTTTCATTATTGGTAGAAGAAGCATGGTTGGGAAATGATTTTTTGAAGATTTCAAGTGATTGGTTTAGGGGTGCATTGGGGTTATCCAACACAAGTTCCCCCTTATCAACGAGAGTTTAAACAATGTTCTTGTAGTTATTACACCTACTAACATCATGTCCAATGACTTGGTGGAAGGCACACAATTAATTCTCCTTGTATTGACTAGGTACAAGACTAGAGGAATTGAATTAATATAGAGGTTTGATTAGGGGAAGTTATATGATATTGTCCTTTAATAATTTCTCCATGATTGAAGCATATGACTCTCCTAGTAGAGTAAATTACTTCTAGGTGTTATGGTTTGGGTTCTTGGTGTTTTTATTGGAGGAATTGGAAGAGTTAGATTGGTTGATAATGGGTAGAGGGGTGGTCTACAAGATAACAACATCTATGGTTCCTTTTTTTTGGAGTTAGTGTTGTTTTAATTATTTATTTTGAAGGAGGAGGTCTTATTTGATTTGAAGTTGGAATTCTTGTTTCTCAATTTCAATTTCCCATCACCAATGACTTTGTCCTCTAGTTTTCATGCCATGGTGAAAGCTTCATCAAAGGTCATGAAGTTTTGAACCTATAAAGTAGAGGAGATGTGTTTGGCACAAGCCCATGCAAAGAGTTTAATTAGATCAGATGAGGGTAGAGAGAAATAGAGTTGGTTTATCAAACTTCTCCAATGGGATATGAATTACATTATGGATTTATCATCAAATTGTTGAATGGAGTAAAGATCAGTGATGGAGACTTTCTTAGAGATTTTTATGGAAAAGTGATCTAAGAAAATTTGATCTAGTTGGTCAAAAGAAAAGAGGGAGTGCTTTGCAATAGCATTGTACCAATATAGTTATAGAAGTAATAGAGACATAGGGAAGGTATGAAGAAGGAGAGCATCATTGTAGGCAATCATATAACATGAATGCCTAAATGTTCTTAGGTGTTGTTGAGGCTCCTCATTACTTTGAAAATTTGAGAACTTCAGAAGTTCCCATTGAGGAAGATATGGTTGAATGGGGATGGATGGGTGAAGTGGTTAATAATAGATTTGGTCATATGACCAAATATTATGAGCTCTAAAAATAGATGATTCCAAAGTAGTCATTTTGTCCATTAACATTTTGACAAGGTTAGTTAGGGATTGTGCACCTTGATAGTTATAGGGTAGGTTATGTTGGGTTTGGGTGGGAGTAACATATGTATAGTTGGTGGGGGGTTGAGAGGATACCACATATTAGTATGTAGACATAGGTGGTTGGGATGATACCACATAGGAACACATGGATATAGGTGATTGGGTGAAGGGTAGAGGTACATTCTCTTATGGGTTAGGGATGTAGCTCAGTTTTGGTGCAATGGGCACCTATTGAAAGATTAATGCAAGTTGGGTAGGAGGTATGGTTAGGTTAGTAGATATGGGTTAGGTAGTGATTTTGGTACAGATAGGTGGAAGGGTGAAAGGTATGGGACCAAGATATAAAATGGGATGGAGGTAGGTAGGTTTGAAATAGGAGGAATGATAGTGGCACTGGTAGAGGATACTCCTATGATAAGGGAAGTACTGGTGCCTAAAGGTTGGGCTACTCTAATACTAAGAGGGTTATTAGTTAGGGAGGAAGGTGCTTGGGCATTATTTGATTGAGTGGGTTGCTTTTCGATGGTGTTATTGGTAGGGTTATTGGTAGAGGATAATGCTTGGGTGACTAGAGATTGGGTAGAGATGGTGGATATAGAAATGTCATTGATAAGGTGGGATGGCATGCCATAGGGCTAGTCAAGAGGTAGAACCAAAGTAGGGATATGGTAGGATATGGTTTGAAGTTAATGATGGAGGGATGTGGGTTTTATTTCTAGAAAGGTGGAAAAATCTACATCACCTTGGGTAATTATTCAAGGGATGGTAGGACTCCCAAAAGGATGAGGATAACTCTTTACATCTAAGATGTACTCCATTGATGAGGGAGAAGAGGAAGATGAATGATTAAGAGGTGGGTCTTGATTTGCTTGGTTTCTTAGTTATTTCTTAATCAAAACCATGAAGATGAGGAAAGGTGGAAGATACAAGCAATCTCACAATTCAAACAAAGAGAATACAAGAAAAAGTCAAGGTAATGAAACACACACTAAATCATGTTAAATCCTAAGGTTATTTTTAGTCTCTCTTCCAGCTTATGCCTTAAGTTTTAAGAATTGTGTGACTAAAATTGGCTTGTATAGAAGGTACTAGAAAGGAAGTCTATGGTTGGTTTCAAGTTGTGTTTATCCTCTAAAAGGGATATGTATTAGAAATTAGTATGTGGATTGATATTAGAGCCTACCCCCTCACTTCACACATGATAGTGATAAGGGTGTCAATTTCTTATCCAAGATATACTAATTTCTAAATATTATGCTCAACTAAAGAGCTCATTTGGTTCCCCCCTTAGTGATGAAATCTAAGTAGGATGGTCGAGAAAGGTGACCGCTAGGTAATGAAATCCTAGTTGAGCCTTATGTCAATATTTGTATGATTGATTAAGTGTGAGTGGTTTGGTCTTGTGTGTGTGATAAGAGTGAAAATACAATTGATTCACTTGATTAATTAAGTTATGTGAGCTAAAATAAGCAAACTAGATGTAGTCAATTTTAAGCTAAAAAATAAATTTTAATTTCATTATATGAGCAAAAAGATAAGAAAAAAAGGCACCTATATGAAACTATGAACCCAAGAAAAGACTCAAGGGTCTCATTGGGCATGCTAGAATGTTTCAGAGAAATTTCACTTATGTTCTTTAGAAGAAGGAGAAAAGAAACTTGAGAAGGTTATGGTTAGTAGAACCTAATATGTTGTGTTCATGTTAATCTAGACAGTTGTAGATACTCATTTTTGGCTTGGGGGAAATGACCTATAAATAAGAAAACACTCAAAAAAATGGAAAATTAGTTAGATAGTAGGGTGGATTGCCTAGAAATCTAGATCCAAGAAGCACAAGCTTCTTTGGGGGCTGTTAATCCACACTTTTAAATAATCAAGTTCAGAAATCAAAAGATAAGGTAACTGTATAAACAATAGAAGATGTTTAAATGTAATATAAGAAGATATATTTGAATAATTATAGAAGTAAATAGATTGATATTAATGTTAAATAGATTAGGTATAGTACAAAAAATAGGTAAGGGTTCTCTGATCAAGTGAGAGATCAAAAATTGAGATTTGGTTAAGGTTTGGTGGGTGAAGATAGCTTTCTATTTATTTGTCTAATAGTGACTGTTAGTGGTTAGGGTGATCATTGGTAGGTGGGATAGACTATTGATGGTTAGGGTGAACATCAATTGTTACTATGAGTTTTGGTCTAGTTAGGAAAAACTAATTAACAAGGTTACATAATGAGATTATGGAAAGTGGGTTTGGGTTGGGTTGGTTGTGAAATAGAAATAATGAAACTAAATTCTAAAAATAGATACTTAGATTTCTTAGTTGTTGATCTAAAGAATGGTTGATGGATTCTAGATTAATTATGGTAGAGTAATAGTATTTGGCTATTGGATAATGAGTAACAACACTTTGGGTCTCTATCATACTTACTAGTTCACTACTTCACTGGAAGAATACCTAAAAAAAAGAAGTGTTGATCAAAGAGGCTCTGGATCTAGATGTGGATGATGATTGATGGATTGATTTTGGATTGATTGATTCTAGATCCTTTTTGACCTCCTCCTCCTCTCTTTTTATATGAAGGAGAGGTGAAACCATAGGTTAACAAGAGATTCAACATGTAGTTCAAATTTATATTTCACATGCATTATCTCACACATGAAATAGACAAGCTAAATATAAAAAAATAAGCTAGAGTTTGACTAGAGTTCACTACTCAATTGGTTGAAGGATGACCATTGATGGTTATGCCTAACTATTGGTGGTTAGGGTGACCATCAATAGTCAAAGGTAAGGGTTAAGTTTGGTAAAAGGTTTAGTTATTCAATTAGCTAGTTAGCTAACCTAACTCAGGTTTATGAATGAACGGTTATGGGATGGTCCCTATAGGGTTCTGAGGTTGTCTAGGGGTGTTTTGACATCTAAAACTATTGTGTGTGGTTTTCTAGTGTCTACAACAAAAATATAATTAAATATATGTATTTTTCAATTCTTTCCTTTAATTTATATTTATTCTTTATACTCAATTTGTCTAGCTCAATTTTTTACATTGCTATGTTCTTTTCTTGAAGCATGATCCTATATGACAGCTACATGCAAGTGATGAGATTCAAGTGGGGCATGTATACACACACTATATTTTTTAACTTGATCAATTAATGATGCTTTCTCTCTTATAATAACCCATCTAATCTCAATCTTTCTAAGTACAAACCTTAAAATATGTACTAGGAAATGGGTTGGAAGACCTTTGGTGCTTTGTGATATTGTTATCCCATATACCACCAATCAAAACTAATACAAGCTACTCCTATCCAATTCCCTAAGTACTAAAATCATACCTTTACACTCCTTTAAGTTATTCACCTTCAAAAATAACCCCTACTTATTAAAAAATCCCATTTTCCACTTTTCCTACAATGTCGATCAGGTTGACCCCATTTTGAGTTTAATGCATGTTACATAAATCTGTTATCACAAGCCAACATAGTTTGACACCTAACAATTCTATTTCCTACCTAACTAAGTTGACTAGGTTGAATACATCATCTAAAATCTCATGACAATTTAAGGTTAATCCATGGCTATAAATACCACTTCAACTTCATTTCTAAAGAGAGGATCATTAAATTACACATCATTGTTGCTTATATAATCAGCAAAAGGTTTCATTTCTTAGGTTTTTACCTTGGAGAAGTAGCAATTGTCTTGTGAATGTCTTAAATACATAGGAGACATCTTATAATCTAGCTATGATTTGTCCTTTTTATCCTTACAATACATAAAAATATCTTGCAAAAACCATTGGCTAATGGAGAGATTGAGGCATGATGGGTTCACTTCAACAAGGTAAGTATATTCCTACCCCTTCATATTTCAATAAGTATATGTTGTATAACTAATGGATTAAAATGTATCTCTTCTTAGATAATTTCTATGTTATATTAGATAGAATTGTCTTTGCATGTTTATTGTACTCCTCATTTATGCCACAAGGTTTGGTGAACACTATATTATCTTGCATATTTGTTTACTAGATTATATTATATGTTATTTAGTAGATTATCTTGTTTAATATTATTAGAACCATAATAACTAGCTAGGGTTATCACAAAATGGAATTTAACTAGGAGCTTTGGAAACCTTTCATTTGCCATTATGTGATAAAATATCCATTAGTGTAGGTTTAACAGATTCATTATTGGTCATGAACCTCATATAAACATATCTCTAAGTAGACTTTTTAGTTTATTACCTTCTCCGAGCTTGAAACTATGCTACAAAATACTCTTGAGTATTTCGAAACTAGAGAAACATGTCTATGAATACATAATATTCGGTTGATAAAATGCATGGAACATGAAAATACACTAGAGAATAAAATAAGGGAATGTATATAAGACCAAATATAATATTTTCATTGACCTAATGTGTTCAAATGAGTTTGTTAATGCATTGTTGAATCTATATGGATTATCTACTATAACATAAACCATCGTTATAGTGAATTTTTCCTTGAGAATGGTTTCTTAAACATTGATCATCTACCATCTAGGTTTCCTTATCCCTAATGGAGTTGCCTTTGATCTAACTCAAGACCTTGTTCTACTATTAGTCAGACATCCATCCAATTTTTTGAATCACCTAGGAATTGAGTTTTTCATAATTATTTTTTATTAATATTTATATTTTCTCTTTATTTTTTAATTTATTAATGCCTTAATTATAGGTTGGGGGCCATCATGTCAAATAAACATAAAAACTATAGATTTTCACCCTAAATCTTAACTATAGTAGGGTCGTCCAATAAAACCAAGAAATCATTAAAATATGTTCTTTTGTGTGGTTTTGAGAGAATATCTTCAAATTAAAAATAGTTGACCCAAACTCACCAAAAAATGAATAGATATAGACACACATGACAACCTAAGATTTAGAAACTAATTCAAAAAAATCTTAAGCCAAAAACTACTAATAATACTTATGCACTATAAGGTCATTTGAACTACCTACATATAAACCATTCTTCCTCACTCTATAATCAATGAGGAACCCATAGGGTAAAATATACACTTCAGACCAAATAATACAAACATGAGGCTAAACTGATAGTGAAATAAAATAATAATAAATAAAATCAAGAAATGAAGCAAGAAATGAAAAAAGCTATTTAAAAGAGTTTTCCAAGCCAATTTAGGTTTATAAATAGTGCTTAAGGAACCTCCTATTGACATGAAATAGAACATACACATCAATTAGACACCTGAGATTGAATGCATTCTCATCCAATATTTTATAAATTTGGTAGCATCTTCAATCTTTATATGTGGTATATATTGATTATGCCTCCAATGATGAAATTTTGAATAAACTATTTCCAAAAATCCTAAAAGAATATGGTCTAAGGTGGTTCAATGACCTACCAATATAATTAGTAAAATAATTCAAACCTATTGTAAATCAATTTTTGGCACACATCTCTATCAACATTACTAAAATGTATTATATGACCAAATTGAAAAAATCAAACAAGGAACTAATGAACCTATCAATGAATGTCTTAACATACAAGATAATGTTGGCTAAAATGACCAATCCAATAGTAGATAAAAAGATTAAAGATATATTAAATAAAATATTGCTTGACCCATTACATGATTCCATTGTTTTAAAAAAATTTAGATCTTTCAATGACATATGCCATATTGTTCATGATCATGAAATGAAACTTATCTCATTGAACAAACTTAATTATTTAGCAAACACACTGATGACATCAAACACCAAGTTTACTATCAAACCATGTTATAATTTAAAACCCAAACAACCTAAAAATAAAATATATACTATGGTTAATTTGGTGTCACAATAACATAATATGCTTTTCTTATCTAATACACCAAGGATAAAATTTATATACTTACTTGAGTTTCCAATTTCATTACTTTTGAAGCTTGTGGAGTGTCACCTCATATCTCTCCCTCATCCTATATAGGTTAATATGAGTTGAACTCTACCAAAAATATATGATGCTAATAATTATTTTGACTATTACCAAGGCCTAAGGAATTCTACGAGCCAATGTTTTAGCTTTCATCATAACATCTAGGACCTTATTGATGACCAAAATATTATATTTGATGATCCTCCAAAGGAATTAGGTTCAAAACCTAGTGATCACCAAAATTATAATATATTTAAAAACTCTTTTGAAGACCATTATAATAAGGAACCAAAAGTATAAATGGCATATACTGCATATCCACCTCCACCACAATATGGGAACCTATTAGATGGGATTATTGGTATGCATACAAAACATATTCATCTTATGATTTAGAGACCTTATATTACTTTTGATGATAGTGAGATTGTGGATGATGACTCAAATATTAATTCATTATTCATTAAATCATACCTTCATCACTAACTTATACATAATTTTATGATTGATAATGGTTCAAGGTATAATGTTTTCACCATGACATTACTTACATACTTGGGTTATACACATGATTATTTACATCCTTCAAATAAATTGGTTAGAGAATTTAATAAGACCTCATAGTAGGTTCTTGGTGAGATTGAATTACCTTTACAAGTTGGCATAACACATATGATCACTACTTTCTTAGTTATACCATACATAGGTGTCTTTGATATGTTATTGGTATGACCTTGGATACATACACTTTGTGTAGTACCTTTTATATTGCATGGGTGTGTAAAATATATTCATGCCAATAGAGTAATTATAATTTATAGAATTTAATATGAGAATCCACTTGAATAAAATAAATTTATACTAAGGAAATTAATTATTAGGCCTATTAAGGTAAATGCTTTGTGAAAGGGTAAGTAATAGGCAATCCCCTTTCCTAGGCAATTAGTACTTTAGATACCATTGCATAGATACACATAGTGGATTTTATGAAATACTCATCTACACCTACACATCATATTTATCTATATAAATAAACCAAACATATTCCTCTTAATTCTTCTTCGAAGAAACCACATAGCATTAGTAATGGGTTCCATGCACCCCTACTCCTTATACTATCTCTTCATGACCACATAGTCCTATTATACACATGTAAAGCATTAAAGATCATAAAGTGATAGATATCACATCTATATGGCCATTTGGTAATAACACTAGTTTATTAAAATAGGTTTCTAGTTGGGAGATACTTATGATCATCCTTTGGATGAGATCATATGATAGTCTTTTTTGTTTAAATATTCCTAAAAATATCAAAAATTAAAATTAAAATCCAAAAATATTTTTCATCATTTACATGTATTATTGGCTACCTAACATCTATGTTGTTAGTTCCATGTTTTTATATATCATATAATATATTTGTATATACACATGTGATTCACACATATTTTTAGTGTGATACAAACATACCTAAACACATGATCTATGCACTTTTAGATGTTGAGTCTTCCCTCTATTCTTATCACATGGGCATTGGGGGCATCCTCTTATTTGATCAATTATATGATAATTTTACATTATCATGTTTGATCTTATACACTTACACATGCATTTATCCATGCTTATATATTTTGCAATGTAATTGATATGCTACTTACTTAACATGTTTTGTTAACACATATATCTAGGGAATAGTATGATATGTTTACTCTAGTTGCTTATGATTCCATGAATTTATTTCTACACTTCATTGAGTGGGTTATTTAATTTCTATTGACATGCATTATATTTTGGCATGCATGCCAAATAATCAAAAAAATAATTCATTGATTGTGTCCGATGTGCCTATGTGTTCCTTCCTTGATCCAATCTAATATAGAAGTTGGTTAAAATTTGACAAGGCTTAGGTTATTACATCACTCAATACTACTAATTTTATAAGATGGACATTAAATAATCCACTCTCACTAGAGTTATAGTGTAAGTTGACTTGGATCACTCATGCTCAACATATTATAAACATGATTGGGTTACACACTTGAGCTAATCTCAATAATCGGGTGGAAACTCAACTTTATTCTAAGGTTGGGGGAAATTTATCCTCTAATAATGCACTTGTATGTTTTTAAATTATCTTAATCCTATATCTAATACTTCATATTGAAACATCTATTCAAATCAAGTTGACAAAAAGCAAGATGGTTACATCAATACATAGGTGTACTCATAACCTTGCTTTCTTTACTTTTAAGTATTTACAAATATTATGATTCTATATTATATGTTATGACATGATCTTGGTTACAAGTCAGTCACCAGTAAATCACTCAGGTTATACTCACATAAAGGAAAGGTCGATTATATACACTCATATATGCATTTATTTTACTTTAAAATAGTAAATTCATTTCTAGAATAGGGAGAATGTAGACACTAAATCTAAATTATATTGCACCTCAGTCTTGTATACTTAAAAATTAATTCTCATGGTTGTAGCTTTCAATTCCTAGACATTTCCATTATTGAAAGGCTCACTGTTGAGTGTGGATCCCTTTGTGGCTATCACATGAACATGATGGTACATTTTGGGGGCTTAGAGAGCTCAAAAGATGTGGGGAGAAAATTTTGCATTTACTCCTCATATGGGTGAATGTTATTAAATGCATATTTAATAATTTTCATGTGGACTTCCATATTTATTGGAAGTGGGATTGCTTTCCTTATTTTAGGGAATTAATTGAAAAATATTTAATTTACATAGGTGGAGGAAATTATTAAATGTTTTATTTAATAATTTTGGATGAGAAATTTATTAAATGTCCTATTTAGTAATTTCTATGATGTATTATGGAAATGGTTATCTCTTAGCATTAAAATTGTGCCTTTAGAGGAGGATGGTGTGTTTCTTCCTAAGGATCTTGTGGATAATCATTGAAAGGTGGAATATGGCATGTCACATTTTGGATAGAGCCTATCATAGATAAGGATGGTGTGATTTATCTTTGTTAGGTGGTTTTCCTCATTTTCAAATAAATATAGGTGGAGATGAGGGTTTGGAGATATGACAAGCTAAGACAAGATATGATAACATGTTTTGCATGAGACAAAGAGTGGTATTTTACAAGGTGTGGTATTATAGCTTCTAAGGTGGTTTTATGTAGGTACAAGTGTAGTAGAGAATTTTTGGATAATAATTGACATATTTAAAATTTTGATCAATAATTTAGAGAATTCATTTGTGAATTCTGGAGGAGATATTCTATCTTTGTGAGAGATATTTTTAATCTTGTTTTATTAAAAAAAATTATTGAGGACTTTCTTGGTGGCTTTAGCCCACATTTTTTGAACCATGGTATACATGTGTTATGGTTTTATTATTTTTTTTATTCTCTCCATTTATGTTTTCATTTAACTATGATTGAAAGAATTGTTTCCACATAATTAAATATGATTTTCACACATTTAAAATCTAGTTTATATTTACTTAATTCCTAACAACTGATATCAAAGCTTTGGTGGTGTTTCAACTAAAGTTGTAAATCATAGGAAAGGTTATTAGCTTGAGTGGGAGCTATGGGAGAAGAAATCAAATTCAGAGTTGATAAGTTTGATGGTGAGACTTTTGGTTTATGGAAAATGTAGATGTAATATTACTTGTATCAAAAGGAACTTCAACTCCCCTTAGAGGGAAAGGAGGTAAACCTACAACTATGAGTGATTTAGATTGGACATTGCTTGATAGGAAGGCATTGTGAGCCATTCAGTTATGCCTTGCATCTTCTATTGCATTTAACATTGCATATCAAACAACTCTAAAGTATCTCATGGATAAACTTGGAAAGTTATATGAGAAACCCTAAGCTTCTAATAATAATTTTCTTATGAAAAGATTGTTTAACATGAATATGTCTGAGAATGGTTCTATTGCTAATCATTTAAATGATTTTAATACGGTTCTAAGTATTCTCACTTTAGCTGAAATTAAGTTTGATGATGAAGTTAGAGCTTTGTTAATTTTATTTTTGTGCTAGATAGTTGGGATAGTTTGGTTATGGCTGTGAGTAATGTGGTCCCTCCCAAGGGAAGATTGAATTTTGAGGATGTTGTAGGTGTGATTATTGTTTAGGAGATGTTAAGTAAAAGCACTGGTGAATCATATTTAGGTAATGCTTTATCTGTTAATAATAGAGGAAGGCAAAATGACAAGAGAAAAGGAAATTATGGAAAGTGAAAGGGTAAATCTAAATCTAGATCTAAAGCCAAGATGATATGATGGCATTGCGGGAAGAGTGGACACTCAAAGAAGGATTATTGGTCACTTCAGGATAATAAGAACAACAAGGATGAAATAAATGATGTAAATTTGACATCAGATAAAACAAGTTAGGATGCCTTAATTCTTTCTATGAATAATTTTACTGAGTCTTGCATATTAGATTCAGGGGCTTCTTTTCATGCCACGCCACATAGGCATTATTTTTCTAATTATGTTTAAGAGAATTTAGGACATGTTTATCTTGGTGATGATGAACCATGTGAGATAGTAGGGAAAGGTTCTATTCAAATAAAAATGTAGAATGAGAACACATGGATACTTAAGGATGTCAGACATGTGCTTATGTTGAGATAGAATTTGGTTTTAGTAGGGCAATTGAATAGTGAAGGGTGTTCAGTTATGCTTACTATAGATTCTTGGAAAGTTACCAAAGGATATCTTATAGTTTTGAGAGGTAAGAAATTTGGTACTTTATATTTGAATAGTAGTGTTGATTGTTGTGATTTAGTTTCTATAGATGGAGATGCAAATATGTGGCACTATAAGATCAATCATATGAGTCATAAGGGAATTTATATCTTAAAAGATAAGTTGCCTAGATTGAAAGATCTAGATCTAGATTTATGTGAGGATTGTGTGTATGGGAAATAGAATTGGGTTAAGTTCCTAAAAGTTGGACACATAAAGAAAGAACACAAATTAGAGTTGGTATATTTAGATGTATGGGGACCAAGTCAGGTATATTCTATTGGTGGTTCCAATTATTATGTCATTTTTATTGATGATGAAACTAGGAAAATTTGGATTTACTATATTAAAAATAAATATGATGTATTTAACACTTTTAAGAAGTGGAAAGCCTTTGTTGAGAATGAAACATGTCTCAAGTTGAAATGTCTCAGATCAGATAATAGAGGTGAGTATTGTAGTAATGCTCTCCTTGATTATTATTCTAACAATGGAATTCATAGGCAAAGGATGGTTCTAGGAACTCCACAATAGAATGGGGTGTCTAAAAATATGAATAGAATAATAATGGAATGTGCTAGGAGCATGAGGTTACATATAGGATTCTCTTTATAGTTTAGAACCAGTTAGCATGATAATATATCTAATTAATAGGGGAACTTCTATGCCTTTGGATGGAGGAATTCCTAAATAAGCTTGGTTTGGTAAGAATGTTTATTATTATTTTCTTAGACTCTTTGGATGTGAGGCTTTTTCTCTTATTAAGAAAGAGGATAGGCCTAATTTGAGCTAAAATCAAAGAAATGAACATTATTTAGATATGGTGAGGATGAATTTGGTTTCTATTTAAGGATCATTAAAGATAAGAAAATATTTTAGTCTATAGATGCAGTCTTTAGTGAAAAGGTCATGTATAAGGATTAGTTGTAAGAACAAGAACATGAACAAAAAGAGCACACATTTTTGGATGACATTGTAGATGACAAAGTATCTAATGAATCGGTTTAGGAATATTCTACACAAGGACCCCAAAATCCTATGGTAAGAATATCTTATAGGGTAAGAAGAGCACCTAAAATTTTTTCTCCTTCTTTGAATTAGTTTTTACTCACTAATAATGGAGAACTAGAGTGTTATGAGGAAGCAATGTAAGTAGATGCCAGGATGAAATCAAAACAAGCCATGGATGAGGAGCATAGATCTTTCATGGAGAACCAAATGTGGGATTTGGTAAGGTTACCCAAGGGAAAGAGTTCATTGCCAAACAAGTGGATCTTTAGAATAAAGGAAGAGGTTGAAGGGAGAAAAAAGTATAAGGCTGAGATGGTGGTCAAGGGGTTTACACTAAAATTAGGTATTGATTTTGATGATATTTTCTCTCCTATTGTAAATATGACTTCTATTATGACTATTCTTGGTTTAGTTGAAGTTAAGGATTTGCACTTCAAATATCTAGATGTGAAAAGTAATTTTATTAATGGTGATTTGGATGAAGAGTTGTATATGAAGAAGCCATAGGGATATGAGGTCAAAGGGAAGGAGAACTATGTGTTCAGATTAAAGAATAACTTGTATGGCCTAAAACAAGATCCATGAAATGGTATAAGAAATTTGATTAATTTATGTTACACTAAGGATATCAAAGGTGTAATTTTGACCATTACATGTACATCGAACATTTTGATGATGGTTCTTTTATTATTTTATACTTATATGTGGATGGCATGTTAGTTTTAGGAAAGAACATACAACATATTCATATGCTCAAGAAATAGTTTAGTGACTCCTTTTCTATGAAGGATTTGGGTGAAACAATGCAAATCCTTGATATGAGGATTACTCATGATAGGAAGGAGAGGAAGCTAATTTTATCCCATTCAGAGTATGTTAAGAAATTCTTGGAAAATTTTAGCATGTTGGATGCTAAATTTGTTGGTACTCCTTTGGCAGGCCACTTTAGATTATCAAAGGAATAGTATCCCAATATAGAGGTTGAAAAGATAAAGATGTCCAAGGTACCATACTCATCAGTAGTTTCTAGCTTGATGTATGCCATGGTTTATACTAGGTTAGATATTTCCCATGCAATGGGAGTTGTGAGTAGGTATATGAGTGATCTTGGTTATGAGCATTGGTAAGTAGTGAAATGGATTCTTCAGTATTTGAGAGGAACCATTGATGTTACTTTATTTTATGGTGGATCAAATACCATTGTACATGGTTATGTGGACTCAAATATGGTGGGGAATATTGATAGAAGGATAAGTATGATAATTTATATATTTAATATTGGAGATATAGTAGTTAGTTGGATTTATAAGATACATAAGGTTATGGCTTTGTCAACCATAGATCTAGAGTATGTGTTGACACAAAGGCTAGTAAGGAGATGATTTGGTTACAATAGTTGTTTTGAGAGTTGGGGCATGAATAGGAAGTTAGGAGACTACACAGTGATAGTTAGAGTGTTATTCATTTGGCAAAGAACTCTGATTTCCACTCAAGGATGAAACACATTCAATTACATTATCACTACATCAGGATAACTTTGGAGGAGAACTTAGTGAAGCTAGAGAAGATTCATACTAGACAAAAACCTATGGATATGATGACCAAGGTGGTCACATTGGACAAACTGATATTATGTTTAGATTTAGTTGGTCTTAGAGATCATGGAATAGTGATGGATTTTGTTTAGGATAAAAGGTCTCCAAGTGGGAGATTATTGAGTGTGAATCCCTTTGGGGATATCACATGACCATGATGGTACATTTTGTGGGCTAAGAGATCTCCAAGGATGTGAGGAGTTCATTTTTCATTTACTCCTCATATGGGTGAATATTATTAAATTCATATTTAATAATTTTCATGTGGACTTCCATATTTATTGGAAGTGGGATTGATTTACTTATTTTATGGAATTAATTGAAAACTATTTAATATCCATATGAGGAGAAAATTATTAAATTTTTTATTAAAAATTTTTGGAGGAGAAAATTATTAAATGTCGTATTTAATAATTTTTATGATGTATTATGGAAATGGTTATCTCTTAGCATTGAAAATTGTGCCTTTAGAGGAAGATGGCATGTTTCTTCCTAAGGAGCTTGTGGATAAGAATCAAAAGGTGGAATATGGCATGTCACTTTTTGGATATAGCCTATCTTGGATAAGAATGGCATGATTTCTCCTTGTTAGGTGTGTTTCCTCATTTGTTGATAAATATAGGTGGAGATGAGGCTTTAGAGATATGAAAAGATAAGATAAGATATGATAACATGTTTTGCATGAGAGAAAAATGGTATCCTTTTATAGGGTGTGGTATTACAACTTTTGAGGTGGTTTTATGTAGGTACAGGCGTGTTAGAGCATTTTTGGATAATTGTTTACATATTTCATATTTGGATCAACAAATCAGAGAATTCATTTTTGAATTATGAAGGAGATATTCTATTTCTGTGAGAGGTCTTTGTAATCTTATTTTATTATAGATTTTATTGAGTACTTTCTTGATGGATTTATCCCACATTTGGTGAAACATGGTATATATGTGTTATGGTTTTATTGTTGGTTTTGTTGTCTCCATTTATGCTTTCATTTAACTGTGATTGAAGGAATTATTTATGCATAATTAAATCTTATTTTCACACATTTAAAATCTATTTATGTGATTTTATGGTGGATTAAATCTAGTTTATATTCACTTGATTCCTAACACTTACATCCACTATTTATTATACCTATTTCTTATCTCTTAATCTAACCATATGTTATTATGATGACTAGGCCTTCAATGTTGTTTAAAATTCTATAATCCTTATTATTACAGGCCATGAAAATTTTGGACTTGTACCTATTTTAAAACTTATTAGACACTTGCATTTCATCTAGATGCCTACATCAACACAAGTGTCATGTGCCAAACTAAGTTTCTAGTGTCCTAAAATCATCAAATTTTCAAATGAAATGCATCCTTATGGTTGGCATAAGTACTTTAATGTGAGTTATTTATAAAGGGGGTTGGTATATATTGTAGATGATATTTTGTGATTATGAAGAACCTTAGTCTTGTACACTTGGAAAATTTAGACCGTGGTTGTTCCTCTTAGTTCTATGCATGCCTTACTTATGCAAGACTTGTACCTTCCTTATCTTGTACCCCTTCGCCTATCTCTTAGTTTAACTAGTCTTATATTGATGACATAGATTTATTATCTTACTCATAATTATTAAAATATATTTATCTTAAACCTCTATAAATTTTGATCCTATACCTATTTTACTACTCCTTAGACACTAACATCTAGGACAGATAGTAGCATCTATGTTACTATCGTGCCCTGACATAAGTGTTTAGTGACCTAAAGTCATCTAATTTGTAAATGAAATGTATTCCAATGGTCAGCCTAAGTGTTTTAATGAAAGTTATAAATCCAAAGGGATTGATATAAATACAATATCAACCCTCATTCATTCCTCACCTAGCAATCAAACCAAAGAGACTAAGTCACTTATCAAAAGTACTCTATCAAACATTCAATTGGACAAAAGATTCACTATTTCCATACTAGTCATAGGTATAAAACATATACATGTTTTATGTACTAAAGGAGTAGGCATAAGGTCCTATTTTCCAAGTTACAATATATTCACTATTATACTTACTTTAAACACATTGCATGATTCACATATAAGCCAACATATAGGGGATAATTACATGGGTATGAGACCCTCTTCTTAAGTATTGTCTATGTAGGAAATATATTTTGATAGTGGGGTCATTGGGGTCAGATCGACACTATATGCACACTAACCAATTTTTCCCCAAGGTCATATTGAAGATAAAAAGATAATAGTTTTCCATTTCACAAGGAGTGATAGTCCATGACCCAAATATAAATGCACTAGATTTAAAATGAATAAAAACATAGAAGCATCCTAATGGTTTCATCCTATTTCACCATATATTACATATAAGACACTAGCATCAAACCTAAATAGTAAGATAGATGCAACCATTTAGGGCTAACACAATTATCCAAAGAGCCAAAGGCACTAGATCCATAATCTAAAAATTACTCCAAAACTATCTTCCTACCTGATTTCAACCTATTCTAGATCCATATTTGAATTATCATTAGAATAAGTTAAGTACATCACTTCTTTATCATTTATATATCTAGTATATTTTTGATTTAAATTAATAAATTATCTCAATTTAATAAATTTAGTATATGGTATATCTAAGTTTATCATTTAATTAGCCTACGATATATCTTTTATTCACCCTTGTGCTTATCATATCTATACTCTTAACCCTATTTACCCAAGAGGATCCACATATAATATTAGGATTAAAAATTGAGTGAATATGACCTATGTGAATGAATTTTTTTCTAATTCATAGGGTTTTAAACTAGATAGTGTTTTATATTATTGTAAATTTTAATTTCCTATTGGTACCATTTTGCAAGCAACCTAGGCATAGTCCTAGATTGGGTGGTGTGTCCATTGAATATATTAAGCTTCCCTTCAACCCATACAAGATGTATTAAACCAATAAGGTATCTCACACCATATATCATGATTGTAATCATGTTTAAAATAAAAAAATGTTGATAATGTTCTCATATAACAAGAGTATGATAATGAAAATCAGGAAACAAATGAAAAAAAACAAGTAGACCATGGTCAGGTACATGCAATTACATTATTTCATGAGTGAATTAGACAAAACCATTAATATCTTGATAAGATATTAAAAACTATAATTCAATCCAAAAATTTAAAAACTTTAGTGGACACATCCCTCCCCTTTAAACAATAAAACTCAATACATCTAATGGGTGTACAGATTATGTGTTAAAACTTTTATTCCCTAAAACTACTATTACTACATCTACCTTGGAATTGCTAATGGTTTCAAATAAAATAAATTTTTTAATGTCTATTACTATTCAAAATATATTTTGTTCTAGTTTGGTGACTACTCAAATTAATAATATAAATTACATTGGGTCTATAATTTAAAAACTCCTTAAGTCATAAAGACCTTGGAGGACAAGGTTAAAAACATTGAACAAACGGCTTCAAAGTCTTCACATGCCATTGATTTATAATATGTGTTTCATAACCATCTTATACCAAAGATATATTTACACCCTTTACCAACTAGTCTTGTTGCTCCTAAGTTCACATTCTTTGATGGCAAGGGTGATCCAGAGCAGCATCTTCAATCCTTCTTTGCAACATGCCTTTATTATGCCTCTAATGATAAAAATTTGATGAAATTATTTCGAAGGAGCCTCAAGAACTATGTTTTGAGGTGGTTTTATGACTTACCTCTCCAATCCTTGAAATCATTCAAACCACTTCTATATTATCTTTTTTCACTAAAAAGGTTTCTTATGCTCAAATTGTAAAGATAGAAAAAGGAATCAATGAACCTATCAATGAATATGTCTTAGGATATAAGACAATACTATCCAAAATGACTAATCCTATGGATGATAAAGAGTCAGAAGACATATTAAACCAAATATTTCTCTCTCCTTTACATGATTCCATTATTTTTAATAAATTTCAATATTTTGATGACTTATGCCATGTTATACATGAGCATGAAATAAATCTTATTTCATTGAATAAGCTTAAATATGTGGAAAACAAACTAGCTATATATACATATAGTAAAAAAATTACAATTAAAATATTTTTTAAGTTAAAACCTCATGATCCTAAAAAATAAATAAACACCATGGTTAACATAGTTACATAATAACCTAGTAAGCTTATTTTATCTAATGCACCAAGGAGATAGTTTGCATGTTTATCTAAACCTCCTACTTCATTAATCCTATCATTGATAGAGTGTCATATTATATATCTCCCTCCTAATATATAGGTTGATATAAATAGACCTCTACCTAAAGGATATGATGTAAAAGCTTATTGTGATTACCACCAAGGCCTTAGGCATTCTACGAATCAATGTTTTACCTTAAAACATAAGACCTAGGAACTCATAGATAACCAAAATATTAAATTTGATGATCCTCCAAAAGAAATAGATTCAAAAAAATCAAAATGTATCCATGCAAATAGAATTTAACAACTACATTATACATGGTTGGTGCTTCTTTTTGACATAATGATATTAATCCTACACAAATAAAAACCACTTTCAATATAAAGCATTTTTATCAAATTAGTTTTAACTTATAAGAATTAAAAAATAAGGAAATTTGGAAGGACTCGTTGGGAAACATAATAATACCAATTAATTGTGGTCCTAAAGTGATCTAAACATGGTTTTAGATTATGTATACCACATATACATAGGCATTTACATTAGTGACTCTTTGTCTATACCGAATAAAATAAAAAATTGATCCAAATTAGTAAGGTGTTCATTTCCTCATAGATGCTAGTTAATACATATTTCAAATAATAACATTAAATATTCTTCCACACATGTAAAACATGAGGAGGAACATGTTATGTACATTTTCAACCTATCAAATCATGATAAAAACAATGTAAAAGATAAAAATTAAGGTTGTGAGGTTCACAGTGGGGGGCGATATCTATGACCATCCATTAGATTGCATCATAGGATGATACTTTCTCATCACCAAAAATTACAAAAAAAAAAGAAAACATTTTTCATCACATACATGTTCTATTGGCTCCTTATAATTTATGTGTTAGTTCCATGTTTATGGATAAAATATCATTTACTCCTACATATACATCAACATGCATACACAAATACATGATTTTATGCATTTATGGGTGTTGGGATTTCCCTCTACTCACATTGCCAAGATGTTGGGACATCCATCTTCTATGATCTTGATACTTCCAAGTTATATCATTATATGGTCACATCACATTATTATGATTGGGATCTTATGTACTTACACATGCCTTATCTGTGCTTATGTCTTATACATGGTAATTAATATGATATGCACTTGATGATTTTTTTATAACACATTTGATCCATGAGATACTAAAATATGTTTATGCCAGTTGATTATGACTTTCATTTATATACTTATTTGAGTGTTTTACCTTACTATTGTCTTTCTTATTTAATTATTTGAATATGATCCATTGTATGTTGCCCCTGTGCCTATTTTTGACATCATTAGGCATTTGAATATGTCATTGATATTTACATGAACATTTGAATATGTCATTCCTTTTTTTTTTGGAAATTTTACTAATTCATGTCCATTCAATTGTGTGACACTTAAACATGTCCCTTATTTGTGGTCTCCTTGAACCATTACCTTCTAACTTGTTTTTGAGTTCTCTTATGTGTGTACGTCTTTGATTATTAATCTTGTATTATTACTATCTATATGTTACCATGATTTTTATCATGCATATTAGGTCTACATATGATCACATTAGTTATATGAATTTAAATGATAAATTTACATAAACATGCTACTTCTATATGGTACATGATTAAATTCATATATTTTACATTTGTCTTACCCTTTGAGGTGAGGTAACAAATTGATAGTTATATGATTCAAATACACATTTGGGGTAGAATTACATATATGGTACCATTTTTATACATAGTTTCAACATGATACATATCTAAGGTGCATATGCTATGCAATATATGCTTAATATTATAAAAATCCATAATGAACTTTTATGGACTTTATAAAACCAATCTATTTCAATAATTGGCTAAAATTTTGGTATGGTTTAGGTTATCAAATCACTCAATCTTTCCAAGTTTTTATGTTATAAATGATTGTATTAACCCACCTCACCAAGTTATAAGTATCATTGGGTTACATGGTTGAGTTAGTCTCAACTTCTAGGTGGAAACTAACTTATGCTCCAAATTTGGGGGTGTGTGCCTTCCAATATATATGTTTGTATCTTTCTCTATCTCATTGGATATATGCACTTTAAATATTTTATCTATATTTATCCTAATCTCAATTTTAGAGCCATATAATGAACCATATTTTTTAAATCAACTTGTTAATAGGCAAGGTAGTTACTTCAACACATAGGTGTACTCCTAAATCTTACTCTTTCAATTTCAATATATCTTAAGTAATTTTTAACCTGGATTATATGCATTGATTTTACACTATAACATGCTCTTAGTTTCAGGTTAATCACCGCTAATCACTCAAATTCAACTAAAAAAAGACAACATGTGTATACTCATCTAGGTACTTATTCTTTTCCTTTAAACTAGTAATTTCCTTACTAAATTAAGGCAGGGGGGGCGAGTGTAGTTGATATTTTGTGATTGTATATAACTTTAGTCTTTTACACTTAGAAAAGTTAGATCTTAGTTTTTTCTACTATGTATACACATGTATTGCTTCTTCAAGCCTCACATATTCCCTATCATGTACCCCTTAGCCTATCTCTTAGTCTAACCAGCCTTATATTGATGACACATACATCATATCTTTCTCAAAATGCTTAAAATATAGTTATCTTACACCTCTACAAGTTTTGATCTTATACCTATTTTTCTACTCCTTAGACACTAATGTCTAGGAAATACAGTAGCATCAACATTATTGTCCTATCCTAATGCAAGTATATAGTACCCTAAATTCATCCAATTCATAAATAAAACACATTCCAATGGTCATTCTAAGTTCTTTAATGTGCATTATTAATACAAAGGGATTGATATAAATACAAGATCAACCCTCATTCATTACTTACCTAGAAATTATACCAAATAGATAAAGTAACTTATCAAAAAAAATCTATCAAGCATTCAATTGATCAAAGGCTTGCCTATTTACATACCATTCATATGTACAACACATAAAGATATGAATTACTAAATCGATAGTCATAAGGTCTTATTTTATAATTTACAAGATAGGTCACTATTGTACTTGCTTTATAGACATTGCATTAATCACACTTAAGACAACATGTAGTAAATAATTACATGAGTATAAGGACCTCTTCTATAGTAATGTCTATGTAGGTAATGTAATTTGATAGAGGGGTCAATTTGGACAACTTGATAGTATATGCTCACTAACCCATTTTTCCCCAAGGTTATATTAAATATGGAAAGCTAGGGTTTTGCAATTTCACAAAGAGTGATAGTCCATAACCTAGATTTGGAGGAATTAGAGCTAAGGCAAAGGAAAACCTAGAAGCATCTAAGTGGTTATATCCTATTTCACTAGATATTTATATAGGTCACTAGTGTTGAGCCTAGATAGTAGCATCGATGTAACCATCTACGGATAATGTAACTATTTAGAGATCTAGAGGCACCAAATTTAGAATTTGATAATCATTCTAGAACTATCTTTCCACCTAATTTTATCCTATTCCAAATAAAGATCAACATTAACTATCTTTTCACTTATTTGTCATTTATATCTAGAATAGTTTTACTTTCCATTAATATCTTATCTTATTTTAATAAATTTAATATATGGTACATCTAAATTTAGCATTTAATTAGCTTGATATAGATATGATATTCACCCTTATGCCCTATAATTTATATATTATTAACCCTAGTTACCCAAGAGGATCCACATCCAAATTAGGTTTAAACATATATATACAATATTAATCATCACTCAATCCTCACCTAGTAAAGACCTGAAAATCATAAAGAAACTTACCATAGGTAGTCAACCATGAATTAAAGTGAGAAAATATTCCCTATTATTTCTTATTTCAATATCAATCATAGATAAAACCCATTTATGGGTCTAAAATACTAAAGGATAATTCCATGAATCATATTTTGTAAGTTACAAGCTAGGTCACACTATGTACTTGATTATCACACATTTCATCCTTATGCACACACAAGTAAACACGTAAGGGATAACTAAATAATTTTGAAGCCCTCTTCATATAATTGGATATGTAAGTATTGTTTATTGACATAAGGATCTTTGGAGAAACTCAACACCATATTCCCACTAACCCATTTTACCATAGTCACTCCAAGGGTAAGAAAGTTAGGGTTTATTCATTTGACAAGGAAAAATAACTTGTACTTGAGATATGAACGCACTAGAGAAAAGGTGATAAAAAAACCCAAAATGTTTTAGGTGATCACATCCATATTTAGTCAATATTTTATACTAGACACCTACATCCAATTAATACACTAACATCAATGTAATTGTTAAGACATCACACAAGCATCTGATGCCATAAAACGAAACATTATATAATTTGATGGCTATTCTAGAATATTTATCTAGTCTTATTCTATCCAATTTTAGCCTAGATCTTCATGTGCATAATGAACTAGCTAAGTATTATTTTCTTAAAAATTTTTCAATATTAATCAGTAGTTATACTTTCTATTTTTAGCATATTTTTTATTATAAATTCAAAAAAAAAATCTAAGTTTATAATTAATTGGCCTACTATGGATCTATTTATCACCCTTGTGCTTATTTATTTATATATTGTTAACCATATACCATAGTGACCCATCTCAATTTAGGGTTAAATAGATTCATCCTCATTAAATTATGGAGATTGAGGAGTAAATATAGGGGGAGTTGAGATGTGTTAAGGATATTGACTGATGATGTATGGAGGTGACTTGATTTGGAATAAGAATTGATTACATGGGGATGTGAAGAGATGTATTTAAAATTTGTTTTTATTAGTTAAGGTGTGATTGTATTGGGATTTGGGGTGTGATGTGAGGATATTTAGATTTTATAGATTTTTAGAAAATATAAGTATTATAAAGCCATGGAATTTTTTATTAAGGAAGGATTATTTAATTGATTTGGATTAATTAACTAATAGGATGTGATTTTTTTGGGATTAGATGTGTTATGAAAAATAAGGGATTAATTAGCTAGGGGTGATGAATAATGTTAGAATTAGTAGATAATTAAAATTGACATGAAGTGTCTAATTTTAGGTGTTGACATTTCTCCCCCTCTTTGAAAGAGTATTAAAAGGCACTATGTGCATGAAGTAACTAATTCTCAAATAAATAAAAACTTGGAAAAAATGTGGGTGAAAGATAGTTATTATGGATGAAATAATGTGATGGAAGATGCTACCCCCAAGAGGTCATACTAGGATGAAAGATGTGGATGGGATCTCAAAAAAGTAGGTAGATGATGAAATGTATGTGATGAATAAATGAGATTAACCTATGGATGAAATTAAACAACTCTAGATAATGCTTGTATACATTGATTTAATATGATGATGTATTTCTTTGATCCAAGTAAGGTGGATTTGGGAAGGATACATCTAGGTATAAGATTCACATTTTTTTCCACAAAGAGGGAAAATTAGGGAATGACCTATCCTAGTCATAAGTTGCATGATTTGATTTTACCCAAATAATGTGAAAGTTGTGATCTTGGATTTGATTGATGTTTTTGGATTTTTCCCAAGTAGTGTGAATTTGGGAAGGATACATCCTAAGATAATTTTCACACTTTGATTTTCTCCAAGTAGTGTGGAAGTTAGGTGCTTGGATTGGATGGATGATGGTTGATTAATTGATTGATGGATTAATTAATTTATAAGAATAGATCAATGAATTAACCTATTTTATAAATTAAGGATGATATGATCACATTGTTTGATGATTGATTCATGATAGAAAGTTGATTGGTTGACATATAAGCATGTGATGATAGTATAACAAATTTTCAAAGAATGAAAAAGACACAAAAAATTAAACACTCAAAGATTCCCTAATTGATGTAATAATGATGAGATTAGACATGGATAATTGGTTATAATAAATGGAAAATGGAAATGGAAAGAAAAAAAAATGGGAATGTAATAAAAATGGTTTAGATGACCTCAAAAACTCCATGTGACTGAGTACTACCTATATAGTTTGAATGGACCTAAATATAATGTGGTTCTCCCTCTAGGGGATGAATGTGTTTATAAAAAAATAGTTTAATTTTACTAGGTAAATGTTGGATAAGATAGTTTGATTTAAAAATAGATTATTAAAACATGGATGTTTATTTTTGCAAGTGGATATAGCATTGTTTTAGTGCATCTTCATATATATTTTGTAGCTTAATCTTTGATGTTTCATACAATAGTATGAACTAAGATATGAAATATTGTGCTTACCTAGACTCAATATTAATAGGGACTAGATCAAATGCAATTCCATGAGATTACACATTAGGATATAAAATATCATGATGACATTATGAGTGCAAATGCATTAAGCCAAGAATTAATAAAAATAATACACACATACAAGAAAATAAATAAGTAAACAAATAAACACATAAAATTGAAAACAAAAGAAACAAAAAACATCTTGTCATTTAACCAAGTAAAAAATCATGTGTGGAAGCATAATGATACTGATAGATAGGTGGTGATTGCAAACAAGGATATGTGTAAGGGGATGGATTGGTAAAAATATCTTGAAATAAATTATACGCTTTGATTTTCCCCAAACAAGATGAAAGTTAAAAGCTTAGATTAATAATTTTCACAAATAAGGTGGATGTGGGAATGAAATATCTCAAAAATATGGAATGATGTGATTTACCCAAGAAGGAAAATTTTGGGAAGGACACATTCCAATGGTGGATAAATGGTTTTAATAAGGATTTTGACCAAATTTTAAGATAAAAGAAATGTTTTGTATTTTTTGGTTTTATGTATTATTGTATATTTGTGGCCCTTTTATGATTTTTAGGCATTTTTTGATTCTTTGAATTTGTTGAATTTTTTGGAATATTGAATGTTTTTTATTTTTCTAGAATAATTATATACAAAGGGGTCACTAGCAAAGGGAAAACTTGTTATAACAATAGGATGGGAGATATAATAGATGGATAGGATTTAGCATGTTGCTAGATGATAATGGATGATGATAGGTGATGATGACTAAGAATGTATTAGGGATCTCCAAAGACAATTTTATGTGTAGACCAAGTGCCTAGTTGTTAAAGTGTCATTCAAATTATATGTCTAGATTATTCTTAAAATAGGTCTCAAAATATCTTCTACTTATTTATTGAGGTCAAGATGGGGGGAAATATCAACATGATAGGATGGATATGGATTTGGATAGGATGTTTATAGATAAGGATTTGGATAGGCTTGGATGGTAAAAATGGATTAAATGTAATGGATAGGGATGTAGACAAGGTTACCCCTAAGTGTCAAGGTACTTGAAGACAACATAATATTTAAACATGAAGCCATGAACCTAGCTTTTATCATGGTACTTTCCCAAGGTTCCATAAACATGGTTTTCACCATTGGATGAATTATTTTTCTTTCTCTTTCAATTTTTTATTTTGATTTTTTGGGATGTCAAGTCATTCAAGGATTACGAGATTCAATATGCTAACCTTATTTTTAATTTTTCAAGTATATGATCTGGAGATAACATCATGAAATTCATTAATTTATAGATTGGCTTCATCCAAATTGATCAAGATGACATTAGAGCCCCCACCAAACAGGTTGCTTCTAATGAGAGTGCATTGGAAGTTGTATTGGATGGAAAATGTTTGTTTATTTCTTGAAGGATCTAGAGTGATGTGGGGATCATGATGCAAAGGGGGATTAGGATAAACAATATCATGTTTTATGAGACTAAGAGTATATATCTAATTTTTATTTTATTTTTTTCTTGATATTATCTCAAAGAGGTTTTCACTAAGGGACTTGGATTTTTAACATTTTGGATTATGATTTTGATTATTCCATAGTGCCTCAACAATGTTTTATTATGGAAAGTTTATTTTGGATTTCTAGGATTTTGACTTTGATTTCCCCATAATTCCTCAAACAAGGTTTCGCTATGTAATGCAAGTTTTGGATATAGAAATTATAATTTTTGCCCTAATATCTCAAACAAGGTTTCACTAGGGAATGATATTTTTTTACTTTGTTTGTCCCATAGTTATTAAAACAAGGTTTCACTAGGGGATGTTGATATAGCTTTATGTTCTTTCTTGGATGGATGTCAATCATGAATTTTTCCATGGATTGATTGTAATTGAAGAAAAGTAATGGTAAGTGATTTTATTAGTCCAAATAGACAAGTGTGGGAGATTGAATTTTAATATGGTGGAATGGATGGATGGAACAAATAAGAAAATGGGTTGTATAATGGTCCTTGTAGGGACTATGAACACATCATGTATTAATTTTGGATAAATCTTCCTTAAAAACCATGAAATTATCACTAGAAACCTTATGTTTATGATTAAATGGATTGTAGTTATTGTAATTATAACCTTTGTGTACATGTATATAGATAGGTTCAATGATGCCTTGCCCATGAATGCTAAGGCCTTGGACATGATAGATCATGATTTAAAGGATTTTTCTTGATATAAGATATTTTTTGCTTTAAAAAAATTTATGGGGGTGTCCTTGCATAACCCTAAATAATTTATGCCATTGAGTTCTTCATCTCCAAGGAGGATGAATGTGATAATGATGTTTTATGAAACTAATAAGATGTTGATGTTGATTGGATATTGATATTGTGCTTGTCCAAATGGTTGTTTGTTTTTTACAAGTACCATTACCCCATGAGGCATATGGTGTTTGATAGTGAACAATTAGATATGTGATATGAGATGGGGTGATAGACTAAATTATGGTTCAAAAAATATTAGCTCATCAAATACTAGTGGTTCATTGAATACTTGTCAAAAAAGGTTGACCAAGGATGGGTAATTTACCAAATGAAGGTTTTTTGAACATTGTCTCATCAAAATAATAGTCCTTCATCAAATATAGTTGGGAAAAAAATGATTTGGGATTGGTTAAAATGGGTGATTTAAAAATATGTATTCCTCAAATATGGATTGGTCAAGGATAGAGTGATTTTATCAACCTTTTCATGGTAGTGGAATTTGATTGTGATTGGGATGAGGAGCTTGGAATATCCCTAATGGATGATTCTAAAACTTAGATGTACCTATTTATTTTTGTAAATGATGATATTTAAAATGGAAATGATAGCAAATGAATCGATTGTTGGATTTGTTGTGTTTATGAGGTCAGATGGGTGTTGTCTAGTGGATTATTTGATGTTTATGACTCAAGGGCATTGTATGTTGGATGTGTGGATGAAGGGCCCATTATGGATGTTATGTGGGATTATTTTTGGCTAATATGTAGGATTTGGTCAATCCTTTCTTGATTTTGGGATGATTATGCTAAAGAAAGATTGGGATTATGATATGCCATGGGGATAAATGGTATTTGATGTCGGATTGGTTGATGTTTGATGTGATGTTTAATTAGTATATTTAATGTGCTTAACCTAAAATTAGATTTGTAATTTTGATTTAGATGGAACAAAGGATGGATATTATGATTTGTTCATTCCCAACCTATAGGTGTATGAGATTGAATGGAAAAATAAGGATATAATTTAAATTTGGATGTTCAATTGATGTGACTTGGTCAAAATAGACCTAATTTATCTTTGTTTCAATGTTTTACTTTAGACATGGATTGGACTTGGTCAAAGTTGACTTAATTTAAATTGATTGGACTCAGTTAAAGTTGAATTGATATGACTTGATTGAAATTGGTCAAAGTTGACTATATTTGACTTGATTGGACTTGGTCAAATTAAACCTAATTTGAATTATAAATATTGAATTTATCAAATTTGAGCTAGTTTTGAAAGTGGAATGTTTGACTTGGTCAAAGTTGACCTAATTTGATGTTGACTTTTTTGAATTCAAAATTTTACTTTGAAAGAGTTTGAATTACTTTGATTTTGAAGTTTTTAAATTTTCACTTGATTTAATTTGAAATTATTTGATCTCAATTTGGAAAAGGTGGACCAAATTTGTATAATTGAATTGGAATTAAATATTGGTGAAAATGGACCTCTTTGGTTTTAAACATGGGTCAAATTGGATAGAGTAATGGTATAATGCAAACATCATAATGTTATTTTTGGATAGAAGGTATTTTGATTTTGGTAGAGTAATGCCTTAACACATAACATTGTAATTAGATATGAAAATATTATACTTAGGAATTTTTATAATTTTTTAAAGTATATGGGATATTATAAAATATGTGTATTGTAAATAAATAAGAAAGCACACAAATACAATCCCTATGCTTAGTGATAAATGGGTGTGCAACATAACCACCATTTCATCAATATACTCATATAAATTGGTGAATAGGTTGGTATCCCAACCCTCACTAAGCATCCATATGTGATGGCTAATATTTAGGAATGTTTTTTCCCTATATTAGTGTCATTTGTAGCCAAAGGTCTCAAGCTAGGAAAATATAGGCTTAACTAGGTGTGTCCCTTATATATCTTCCAATACAATAAGGTCCAAATCCATGGAAGAGGGTGATAAAATTATTTTTGAAATGGTGTAGTCCCCTTTTAGTCACTAAAAATATAATATTTTAGTGGAGTGTTGATTAAAATCAGTCCTTGAGAGTGTTGTCTGATAGCTTGGTGTTAGAGATAAACTCTTTACCTTCAAGGATGTGATTAATACCCAAAATGACTTGGATAATTTTGGAATCTCCTCTAAATTTTTTTACCCCACTAGAACATTAGGATGATACATAAGTTGGGTGATGAAATACCATTTGTTCTAACCTAAGGAATTGTAGTTCGTGATCAAAATCCAACATGAGGAGCCAAAAATAAAAATAAAGAGAAGATAATCTATTTTTGGTCCTTAGGGTCCCATGAGTGGCAAGAAAAGTGCATACATAATTTATTTTTGGGAAGGGGAAAATATAACTCAAGTTTTTTTAATCACCCAATATCCAAAAATTGGTTAAGGGGAGAGCATACAGATGTCAAGCTATCACACATAAAGACACAAACATAAAAGTAAACTCAAACAAGCTTATTTTAAGAACAAAATTCAAGCATTTATTATTTTTAAATGTAATAAAATAAGTGTGATGAGATGTTTAATTTAATAATCATGTCTATTAAAAGAGGAAACATGTAGCAAATAGGTTATTGTTTTAACTTGATCTCGATGAAAATCCTTTAAACAACATTCAAAGTTTAATTTGGAACATATTCAATAAGAGATATTATCAAAATAATCTTTAATGACAAATCCATTGGAAATTCAATCAAATCAATTGAGAATTTAGAAAGCTTATGAAAAAAATGTAGTTTCAAAAAACTTGGGACTCAAAATAGAGTCCACATGAGCAAGAATGGGCCTCAGGAAGTTAGGCCATAGATTAGTAGTCCAAAAAATGGCCTATAATGAAGATAGGTCATGGATTTATAGTCTAGGTTTTGGTCTATACTAAAGCCAAGCCATATATTTATAGTATAGGTTATGTCCTAAAGTGAAGCTAGGATGTAGATTTACAATCTAAGCCACAAAATAGTAATCCATGAAAAGACACTCAAAACACTTGTATGTTTTGGAAAATTTAGGCTCCAAACATTTTTGATTTGTCTAAAAATCAAGTTAAGATAACCTTAAAAGTGATTTTTGAGTGTGTAGTCCCAAATAGCATGCCAAATGTAACACATAATTTCAAATGTTAGTTTTATAACTAGCATGAAATCCAAAATAATTGAAATATACTACTAACCTAGGGGTGGTCCTTAGTTTGAGAAATATTAAGAAGATAACAAATAAAAAAAAGTAAGTACAATTTGTATACCCTTCTTTGTGATATACTTGAAAAAAAGAGTGATTTGATTGGAGGTAGTTGGAAAAATGGTTGTATATTGTGTGTCGAGAATCTGATTGTGTAACCTCTTGTAAATTAGATGATGTAATGATGCATGAAGAGGATAGTTGAGGCTTTGAGTGGTTCTAAAAAATTGCAACACTTCATCATTTGCTTGAAAACATTAGTAGGTCTCTATTAATAAATTTGTATTCTTGAAATGATAGGTGGAAACCCTAGTTTATATAATTTTATGATGATTGGAATACATTGATCTTGATCAAATATCAATGGTAGATAATGAGTTTTCCTCATTGAATGAGGGAGGTTGAGGATTAAATGGTGGGGGGTGAGATGTGTTAAGGATATTGATATATGAGGTATGGAGGTGATTTTATTTTGAATAAGGATTGATTACATAAGGATTTGGAGAGATGTATTTCAAATTGGTTTTTATTTGTTAAAGTGTGATTTTCTTGGGATTTGGGTTATGATGTGAGGATATTTAGTTTTTATTGATTTTTAGAAAACAAAAATATTAAAAATACATGAATTTTTTTATTAAAGAATTATTAGTTGATTAATTTGGATTAATTAATAAATTTGGAATAATAAATTAATATAATGTAAATTTTGTGTCATTGGATGTGATAATGGTAAAGAAGGGATTAATTAGTTAGGAGTGATGAATAGCGTCAAAATTAATAAATAGTTAAAATCAACATAAAGTGTCTAATTTTAGGTGTCTAAATTGGTTAAAAGTTAAATTTATAAAATTTAGATTAATCATAATATTGTATTTCCCTCCTAAAATGAACATTGTGTAGGACAAGGCAAAAACACTCAAAAGAAAGGTTGACTTAGTGTATGTAGTGTGAGAGGGATCAATTGAGTATATTCTTACCTAAGAGATCATTTTTTTTAAACAATAGAAAAATCTAAATCATCACCTTCATCAAATACAAGTCACATAAGAACACATATAACACTCCATCCCTATTACCAAAATTTATATCAGAATAAGAATCAACTATAAGGTTCTTGGTTGAACTAGTCAAGCAAACTAAGGGAAAAGGACAAAAAGATTTTCATAACCATGAAAAAGATCTCCATATAGAACTAAAAACTTGGACACCTTATATTCAATATCCAAGTATTCATTACCCTTTTCATTCATTTAAATGTCTCTCCGAAAGAGGGTATCAGGCCCTTCTACCCCAAATGGATAGCTTGAACCCATAGTCTTAGACCTAGTTGAGTAAGATGTCATATTTGTAAAATTTCTAAAATAATTTTATGGAATAATTCACTCCATCACCTCCATCAATAAAATATACCTCTCTCCTAAAAAATATTATATCCATCATTCCTTACACCTATTTTTATAATAATATTGATAAATAATGTTAATCATGGGTTTAAAAATTCACTAGTGCATGAGTGGTTTCAATAATCATGGGATAAATGGAAGGAGAAACCTATAATAACAAAGACACAACATTTTAATTTCCCATAAACACCCCTAAGGTTATTGCACATAGGAATAACATTCCCCTATCAACTCTATCTAACTTAAGAGGAATGGTAAGTGAGGATCCTAACACATTCTTATTTGAGTTCAACATCATGTGTCATAGTTATGACTACAATTAGCATGCCCACAAGATGAAATTATTTGCATCTTTTCTCAAATATGTAATCCTATATTTGTTTATGGGGATGGAAAATAATGTAGTCATGGATTTTAAAGTATTTAAGGATATGTTTATCTCTAAATATCATGAATACTACATATGGAAATACCTCATAAGAGTTGAGAACTTTGAATGTCACAAAAATAGTAAGAACCAATGACTACATGGGGATTTGGAGAGATGTATTTCAAATTGGTTTTTATTGGTTAAGGTGTGATTGTCTTGGGATTTGGGTTATGATGTGAGGATATTTGGTTTTTATTGATTTTTAGAAAACAAATATATTAAAAATCCATGAAATATTTTATTAAAGAATTATTATTTGATTAATTTTGATTAATAAATTAATATAATGTGAATTTTTTGTCATTGGATGTGATTATGGTAAAGAAGGGATTAATTGGTTAGAAGTGATGAATAGTGTAAAAATTAATAAATAGTTAAAGTTGACATAAAGTATCTAATTTTAGGTGTCTACATTAGTTAAAAGTTAAATTTATAAAATTTATATTAATCATAATATTTTATTTCCCTCATAAAATGAACATTGTGTAGGACAAGGAAAAAACATTCAAAAGAAAGGTTGACTTAGTGTATGTAGTGTGAGAGGGATCACTTGGGTATATTCTTACCTAAGAGATCAATTTTTTTAAACAATAGAAAAAGTTAAGGCATAACCTTCATCAACTAAAAGTCACATAAGAACACATGTAACCACTCCATCCCTATTACCAAAATTTATATCAGAATAGGAATCAAATAAAAGGTTCTTGGTTGAACTAGTCAAGCAAACTAAGGGAAAAGGACAAGAAGATTTTCATACCCATGAAAAAGATATACATATGGAACTACAAACCTGGACACCTTATATTCAATATCCAAGTATTCATTACCCTTTTCATTCATGTAAATGTATCTCTGAAAGAGGGTACCAGGCCCTTCTACCCCAAATGGATAGCTTGAACCCATAGTCTTAGACCTAGTTAAGTAAGATTTCATATTTGTAAAATTTCTAAAATAATTTTATGGAATAATTCACTCCATCACCTCCATCAATAAAATATCCCTCTCCCCTAATAAATATTATATTCATCATTCCTTACACCTATTTTGATAATAATATTGATAAATAATGTTAATCATGGGTTTCAAAATTCACTAGTGCATGAGTGGTTTCAATAATCATGGGAAAAATGGAAGGAGAAACCTATACTAATAAAGCTAAAACATTTTAATTTCACATAAACACCCCTAAGGGTATTGAACACATGAATAACATTCACCTATCAACTCTATCTAACTTAAGAGGAATGGTAAGTGAGGACCCTAACACATTCTTATTTGAGTTCAACATTATGTGTCATAGTTATGACTACAATTAGGATGCCCACAAGCTGAAATTATTTGCATCTTGTCTCAAAGATGTAATCCTGTATTTGTTTATAGGGATGGAAAATAATGTAGTCATGGATTTTAAAGTATTTAAGGATATGTTTATCTCTAAATATCATGACTACTACATATGGAAATACTTCATAAGAGTTGAGATCTTTGAATGTCACAAAAAGAGTAAGAACCAATGGAGGACTATGTGGAAATTTTTATGATTAGCCTTAAGAAAATATAAAAATAATAAGTTGAATCTATATTATTTTAAGATGATATTTATAAAAGGAATTAATGAGGTTTTCGTCTAATTTTGATCAAGTGTGCTAGTCTAGTGTGCCTACTTTAGGTTAAATTTATTTAACCTAATCATGTTGGCATATCACATAAGGGAGCCTTTCACACTCACATGAAGCATATAGAGGGGAACTAAGATAGGTCAAGGTTAGTTACATCTAGTGTAGGTGAGTTAATTATCTCACACAATGATACCTACATTTGATTCTATTATCTTATGTGCTTATACTTACATTCTTAGGATCACTTAATATACCATTGGTATTATTTCATCAATACAAGGCCACAAACTAGTATGTACTCATCTAATTAAATCACACAAGAATATTATATATAATTATTCATTCTTCTGATAGACAAAGAAATCAAATATGTAACATGATGATAATATATGCCATAACCAATTATAAAATCATAGGGAAAATGATAATTCCCATTATATTTAAGTTCATGATTATAAGGCACCAAAGGTTCTTATAGTAATATAAGATTTTAATAAAACTCTTATCTCTACCCTATACTATATTTTTAGTTTATATGACACTCTAGATAAAATTTGATAGCATTTATACAAATAATTAACCATCTTCTTCTCCTTCTTAGGTGTCTACCATTTATAGGATTATAAGATCCCTTAGTGTCACCAACTACTACCACTTAGCATTTATTGCATTATGTTTCCACTTTTCAGTTAGTGTCTAGTCTACTCTATGATATATACCTCATCACTCACCATTATTTATGAACTAATTATTATTATTAGCTATTATTCATAACTCTCATTTTTTAGCCCATGTGATCTTCATTATGGCTCCTAGATAGAAGTACTTACATTTGTCTTGATTCTATTGTTTTGTAATTTTCACATGTTGACTTGAACTCCATTATCTTGCACATACATTTCTAAAATTCCATGACAAGGACATGCATGTGCATAGAAAAATTAGTTTTATGCTCTCTACTTTCCACTTTTTTGAGTTAGTAGTACCACTTTTCACTTTCACTATTCAAGAATGCATATAGGATTATTTTTACTTAGCTAATTTCTAGGGTCAACATCACCCACACTAACATAGTTTTCCATCCTAAAATGACAAATTTGTTTATTTTTCTTGTTTTCCTTATTCAATCTAGCTATCTAAGAAGTTTCACCATAAGCAACTGCTTCATCTAGATTTAACCTTTTTAGGTAGCCTCTATGTTATGCACCTAATTTTAATATGCTATTTAATTTTATAACAATACATCAAAATTGTGCACTCTTCCATATATTTCCTTTGGTTGGTTGAGTCCACACCCTACACCTTATTTCACATTGCATGATCATCTTCATGTTGATATTTATATATGACTTACATGTTCTCTCTTTAATTCCTTGTTGAGTATTCTCCTCATTCACCTTTCATTCTTGTGTGTAGAACCTAGATCTTATTATTAGGGTGTATGTATTTAACCATACCATTTATAAGACCTAATTTATCTTGCATCAACATCCCTATACACATTCTCTACACATCTCTTACATGCACATTGTATCGTAATAAGCTATAAGGGATTTGATGGTCACTCTATGGTCTACCCCATATATTTCACCTATATTTCCCTCTAAAGTGTCATTTACTTCCTAGATATCCATAACCATATAATGAAGGAGCACTCGCTAGCTCATTTGACTAGATGTTGACCCTCAGGACTTCCCTCTATGTGGAGGTAGGTTTAGGTATACAATACTAGGTATAATAGTGTAGAGACCACATATCTCCTATCCTTGCCACAACATCTCTTATTCTATTTGGATTTATAACATCCCTCAAATGCATTACTGCATAGCCTTTCTAGTGCATTATATTTTCTTGTGGAGTCTCTAATATTCTCCAATGCAAAATTGTGCTATCCATCATTACTATGTTTCATGTTCCCTTTGGATCATCTTTTTTCACTTCCCTCCTTCTACCCATCTACACTTGATGTAGGGACTTGACATGGGTCAACTCTAATTCTCTTCATCCTTTATCCATCTATATTTTTAGATGATAATGACTCACTACTGATTCATCCCTTATTCAAAACTTTAGTTGGAAGACTATATGCATAAGTGATCAATTGGTTGGATATTTTACTAGTTTGTACTAGTTCCCTTTCACTCCTCCACTCTAATTCTTAAAGACCCTTATTTACCTACATTCTTTGAAAGGGGGCTTAAATATCCTAATGTAGTGATTCAAACTAGTTAGGTCTTTAGCTCTCTACCTGAATGATAGGGGATCCTTGGCTCTCTTTAATAGTTTTGGGCCATCTAGTCATCACTCCACAAAGCTTGTTTCTTGGCCTATAATTACCCTTAGTTTCTTGAATTCATAACTCTGAGACAAACATTAGAAAAATATACAACAAACATATTCTAAATAGTGATCTCCTTCCACAATAACCCATTTTTGAAACCTTTTCCATGGGCCAAGTTCTACTATTTATCATTATAGAGGTGGGTCACCAAGTGATTTGATTTGTAAATAATAATTTGTCATTCCAGTAGGTATTCCACCCCTTTTAAACATTTATTCTAGGGTAGCATGTCTAACGTATACCTTGGGACCTTAAATTCTAATAGGTTCCTACACAATTCATGCTTTAATCCCTTCAATTTTAATAATAATCAGTTTTTTTAATCTTTTCCATCATTTCTAGTTGTCACTTTTATATCTAATAATTCAATTATTTGTCACTTTCTATCTTGAATCCCCATTCATATTGCTTCATGTTATACCTTTGGGTTTTCATAAACACCAAATTATCCTACGTGTTATTCTTCTTATAAAATTATTCTATTTTCCTTCTCTTTATCACACCTTTTCCCTAGATCTCTATGTGCATATTCTCTACCAAGGTTTTGTATAAAACTTGTTCATGTCATTATTTCCTCTTTATAGGCACCACCACCCCAGACTAAAGTCTATGTCTAGCATTCTAGTATAGTGAAAATATATCTTTGGGTGCCTAGGGTTGTGTTTACACAAGTATAAATATTTTTAGTTGGTGAAAATGGACTTTTTCACCATTTTAGAGCATTAAAATACTCTCCCAAAAACATAGACATCTACAATAAGGATTCTAAAATAAATCCCTTGCCTGAATCACCCAACTAGACTTATAAGAAGTGTGTGTATTATTGTGAACTATGTGCAACTATTGTGCTTAGGAACTAGATTATTATATTAAATACAAAATTAATTAAATAAAATATCCAAATCATTATTACATCTAAGCCTAAGTGTCATCAGTTCAATCATTTCTTGAGTTGTGTGTATTATTGTGAACTGTACATAACTATTGTACTTAGAAACTAGCTTATTATATTAAATACAAAATTAATTAAAGAAAATTTCCAAATCCTTATTACATCTAGGCCCAAGTGTCATCAGGTCAATGATGGCTTGAGTTGATATCCCTTGAAATTCCCATAGATCATTTCACATTTCATCACACACAACTAGCACTATATCATCCAAAAAATGTCATAAGTGGGGGTTCATTTCAGTGATAGTTGGCCCTTATCATGTAATTCATGCCTCCCTTACTAATGGGTCTTATTATTATTTTATCCTACCTTATTATTCTTTCATCATGTTCCCTATTACACATGGTTTTCTAATTGTACCCTAACTAGGTCTAGCCCTATGGATCAACCTATGTGCATAATGCACAAGGGGAATACAAATGTTTCTAGAATAATTACATCTATCCTAGTTGTCTTTATTTTGGATGTGGTTTTTGGTACCCAAATATTATTTCTTCTTAATGTAATCTTAATGTTGATCCATGGGACATTATGTACACTTTGGAGATTGTGTCTTGCTTACACCATCCCATATCTTCATCCAAACCATTTTTAGAAAGGTATATTATCAATTTGTTTTACCTTACATGTGGGTTAAAAAAATGGTTTTAAGTTCATCAAACCACACCTTATTTTTATGATATCATATGAGTCTTAAACCCATCAGTAATATAAAATACTTTTGGTATCTAAGATGGACTAGGTGTCATCCCAGTTTAAGATGTTCTCCCCACATGGATCCAAGTTTACCACCCTGTGGTATGATTTTGTAGATGTCATTAAATTCATCTACCAATTTAAAAATCTTGAAATAGGGTGGGACTTATTATACTATCAAAGTGATCGCCACATGATCATTCCTATTCTCAAGGATCATGTAGAGCTACTTGAAATGAAACTATGCATTATTAGCATAACACTAGGTCTTCTAAGAAATTTGGGGTATTTTTTAGCCTAAAAAAGATCCATCACCTCAAAATTTATTCCAAACTTAACATCCATTATCCTGATGTCATCATTTGGTAGAAATCCCATGGGATGTACTCATATCTTTGTTTGTCATGAATAGTAAATGAGATAAGGGTTGTAATGTGGGGATTCCCATATTACACCATGCATCTCTTATGAGGATATTCACCTCAATACATATATCCACTATGATGTCACATACTAACCAATCAATGATTCTTAAATAGATGATTAGTTCATGGACATATCATGAATTCTTAGTTTTTTTCATCTCATAGTCCCATGCTATATCCTTTATAGGTAAATCTATTATCTTATTTTATTTATGCTTAGAAATAATATTCTTCATCCTGGGAATCATCCCTTATAGTGTATGATAGATAACATGTCGATAAAGTTAGTAACCTATTATTCTTGTGTTTAGAGCTTGATTTTATCTTTCTCTTCCAAGTTCAAATTAAGTTAAATCTCTTTGTGTAGGTTATAAATCACATTCATTGATTCACGTAACACCTTATATTTATGTGATCCATTTGAACAAGGTGAAAAGGATACTTCTAAGCATGACACCCTATCTTAAAGTCCTCTTAGCTCATCTTCTAGCCTAACCCTCTCAATGGGAGTTGATTTTGGCTATGTAGTTGTGACATTGTACATCATTGCATGCACCTTTGATCCAAAATTATTATTATTTTTTACACCTTTGAGACCCAAGGGTTCTAGTTATGTACACATATTATCCTCCCTAGACCCTTTTAAATATCACTCTTTTGATGATGTTTACATACATGTCATTGAATTATTAGACCTTATGCACACCATGAAAATACCCAAAATTAGGATATTAGGTGTAGTCACACTAAGAGTGGTATAGAAACTCACATTTATAACATAATAAATTCAAACACCTTCCACATATGTACCTTTTATTGTAAACTTTATTTCCACACTACTATTCATAGTCCACACAACCTTGGTTATGTGGCCCACCATAACCTTGGCTCATTATTTCTTTTTTGGATGGCCCAATAGTGACCTATCATGATGTATGCTATGATACCTTTTAGATTTCATAGATTACCCAAAAATAATTAGTGTTGTTGGTGGAGGTATTGTAGATTTTAAAATATAGGGACACCTTGGTCTAGGTTACATATTATAAAATAGGGTAGTTGAATTAGAATGTCCCACTTATAAAATTTCACATGAATATAACAAGGTGTACAAATTACATCTTGGAATTTTTTTCTTAATATACACTTTAAAATAATAGTCAATGTACCATAGTATAGGATGCATGCCATGCATGTTATTAGATGTTAATTTATACAACAGTGATGCCATTGACATAATATATATTTCCATAGTTGAGCTAAGTCTTGTGTTAGTGCTTATAATGACCTCATCTATCAGTTACACCTCCAACACTTCTTATGGTTTAATGAATTTATTCATAGATATGGCATGACATAGTGGTGGAATCGACCCTCCAAGAAAGATCAAAAACATCCCATAATATATCTAGGGGTAGACACAAGTGTAATAGGAATTTGTGGGGATTTTATGATTTTTTTATTTCATAAACTCATTATTGAGCCTTGAATTCCTCTTGCTAGTGGCATAATTCCACTAGTTCTTGCAATTGGTTGTACCATGACTCCTCTAGCCATTTAGAGCACTTTATAGGTTGCTAATGGTCCTATAGGTCTTTGCACTCCACTCTAATTTAATATTTTGTTCTAAGGGACCACATTCCATACCATTAATGGAATACCATAATACATTATATCCCTCCGCTATGTTGGCTGAGTGATCATTGGTTCAAGTAGTGGGTAAGGGATTACTTTTTTTAATAGGATTTCTTCCTCCTTGTGGGTGATGAATCCTCATATATCACCCAAATATTTAGTATCTTGAATGTCTTATTTTAATTAAAAAATGGACACATGAGGATGCATGTTAGATAAAGGGCAACTAGGCATTCTTTTAGTATTCTCCTTCCACTCATGTTCTTCTTGGGAGGTATTAATTTCTTCTTCTCAGACTCACGTTTGTTCACTAGTGCTTAGTTCAATATCACTCAAGCATAAATCATATGCATGAGATTGATCTTCACACCATTTATATTATTTATAGATCCTTGTAACATTTTTTGATTCAATATCCCTCTTTCTCTAGGATCCCTTTTGGTTATGGCCTTTCATCAATTGTATTTATTGTTAGAATAGTTAATGACTAAGTGGTGTTTCATTAACTCTTAACTCACCTTGGTGTTAATTAAATAATGAATAATATATTATTTATTGACCCAAGATAAAAAAATATTTTAAATAAATAATAATATTATAGTTATTCAATTCTTAACAAATGTTATTAAATGTGACTTTGGGATGGATGGACCTGTTATTTCACAATGGCCACCTCCCCTCATGATTTTTATGAATATGGTTTTACCCTACTGTAAATTCATTTGATATTGATTTGATTTTGAGTGAACAAGATTTTATAAAAGCATAGAGAATAAGTGAGATTGAGAGGAATTGTATTAGGCTTGGATTAGTTTCTCATAATGAATAATATTTTGGTGGGGTTTTTTACCTCCTTAAGGTTTTCCCATAGTAATTTTATGTCAAACAATGATTTGTGTGCTCTATTTATGCTTTTATTATCATTATTCATTCTAGATTTATCCTATGGATGTATATTGCTTTATCAATTCTGACATGATGTTAGAGCCTGGTGGATGGATATGATTAGTAAGTAATTTTTTCAAATCAAATTTTATTGTATTTTAATCTAGTGAGGAGGTGTACGATACTAGGACACCATATAAGGAGATAATTATTTGCATTGATCTCTAAGAGGATTGGTTCAACATCTTATAACCTTGAATCTACATGTAAAATCATTCAAGTATCATTATATCCCTATAAAAACATTTTAAATTTACTCAAAACCTCCTCCAAAATTCTTGTGGTGTCCTTATACGACACTCTATCGAATGAAAAGTTTGGAAAATTATTTTGAAGGCTTCTAAAATTATTTTAGGTGTTTTAGGGCTATATTATACATGTACTAGTGCTATAAACTCCCTAGAAATACTAAAAAAGTTATCTCAAGCCTTTTTATATTTTTTTCAATCCGTTGGGCATTAATGTATGACTTGGCAAAAAGATTTAGGCAATTCTCTATTAAAAAATGTTTTTTAAGGGTCTAGTTTGTTTTTTAGGCAATAAAAGGAGGGTTTCCAAAGTTTTAAGCCAATCTAAGGTTTGTAGAGGGAGATCTAAGCTATTTAAATGTATAGAAGTCTCATTCTAACCTATAGGAAGTTGTAAAAGTAAGTAATGTTTTTTTTAAAAGTATTTAAAAAATAGTTGATTTTATTAAAACTTTAATTTTCTATGCAAGCTACTTGGGTCCCACATTGGGAGATAATTTTTTTTCCAAAAAGTAAAAAAATATAAATAGAGTTTTTACTATTTAAAATTACATGCATGTATATTTAAATTTATTTATTTATTAAAAAAATATTCATTTATAATTTTTTTCAAGTAATTTATTGTAAAACTTCTTAGATGAGTTAGTAAGTTTTTTGGATAGAACTTACAACTAAGGAGGTCCCAAGTTCAAAATCTCATAAAATCAATATTTAAATTTAATATTATTTTTTGGTTTGTGTTCCAACTTTTTATGTGTTTAAAACCGTAGTTGACTTGTCAAACTTGTTTTGACTTTCAACCTAGTGAATGTTTTGTCAAACATAGTCATATAAAAAATATATCCCTAGGTGATGGCGCCTATAAGACACATCTACATGGTCCATTTTGTGCTTTTAAACCTCTTATTATTAAGTTTATAACTTTTTTAATAATAGCGTCTATGTAGTTATTTTGAGTACAACTCTTTTGACACCTAGAAAGTGCAACTCTAATTAAGATTTTTACATTAATTGGAATATAAATTATGTAATTAAGCATAGTTGTATGTGTTATTCACTTTATTTTTGAATATATTTCAAAAAATCATTAAAAATATTCTTTAAACAATTGTGCTTATATTAGTGTGTTTTTGTGATAGTTGCAACACCTTGTTTTATTGCAATATTTTACAATTTTGTTGCCTTGTCTAGCACTGAACTAAATATTTATTATGTGTTTAAACTTTAAATTTATTTTATTATCAAATAAATTTAAAATTAATACTAATTTTTTTAGTATTTTTTTATTTTCATTATTAAGGGGAAGCTATTGCTTTGCCTAATTTTATTTTAGATAAATCGCAACTGCTTAATGGAAATAACTATAATATTTGGAAAATACATATTAAATCATAATTCATAGATTGAAAATTTATGGAATATTTTTCTTAAGACTCAAAAATCCTTGTTTGGACAATATGTGATCCCTAAGCTTACCAATGTATTTAAACATAAATGATAGGAAACTATGTCCATTATCTTATAGACATTATCTTATAGATTGTTAAAAATTAATTAATTCTCCATATTGGTAATCAAGAGTCTCTTATCTATGCTTGTAAACTCCTTAAGCTCATGCATAAGGGAAATCTCCTCTAAAAATTTATTAATTCAATTCTTGATTTACTAGCTATATCTATAAAAGGTGATGAAAAGGTTATGAATTTTTTAGCTAGAATTAAAAACATTAATGCTCAATTAGAACGTTATAATTACAATTTTATTTAACATAAATTTATTATTTTATCATTCAATTAAATAATTATGAAAATTTCAAAAAAATTATTTTAATTTTGAATTCTAAATATCAAATTGAGTAAGATATCCTTGACCTTACCACCTTGTTTACTTTTTTGATTCAATAAAAGCAAGTTATGACCAATTTTAATTATAAAGAGAATGCCACTCAGGTAATTCTCACATTAAATAATGTATCTGGTAATAATAAAAACTATAAATCTAATCCTAATCGCACTTCTAGCTCAAATAGGAATAAAAAATCTGGTAATAAGAATCATAAACCTAAATTTAATGTAAATTGTAAGATACATGGTGAGTTTGGTCATAGAAAAGAACCCTATTATAAAAATAAAGATATATTTAAAAATAAATATTATAAAAATAATAAATGGAATAAATATAATCAAATCAAGGAGAAAAATCAAAACCTTAATCAAAATAACAATCAGGATCAAAATGTTATTGCTTTATATACTATATTTTCTTCAAATGAAAATAAGTGGTTTATAGATAGCAGTGCATTGCACCATATGAACTTTTATCTAATATTTTATGTTATTATTGATATATCTCTAAAAATATTTACTTATGAGATAGTTATTTTTTAGAAGCAACTAAACAGGGAAAAGCTAAATTTTCAAATGTTGTTATAAATAATGTTTTCTTTGTACCTAAGCTTAAAAAGAACTTGTTATCTTTTTCACAACTTACTAATGATAATTTAATTTTAACATTACTTAAATATAGATATTCCATTATAAATAAATTTGGATCTTTGATTGTTGAAGGGATTCAAGAGAATGGTTTGTATATTTTCTCTCCTATTTATTTCCTTTCATCACATAGTAATAATGAATTTGAATTATGGGATGAAAGATTAGGAAATGTTAATTTTATAAGTTTACATGATATGTATATTAACAATATTATTATTTTACTTCCTTATATACCTTATCATAATGAAACTTGTGAGGGTTACTTATGTGGTAAGCAACATACTAACCCCTTTCACAAGAATCATGATGTGAATTTCTCACATCCTTTAGAATTAATTCATAGTGATGTTGTAGGACCTATTGAAGTTGTATATATTAATGGTTATTTATATTTTATTGAATTTATTTATTATTAAACTAGAATGATCTGGTCATATTTCATTAAAATGAAATCTAATAGATTGTCTAAATTTAAGGAATTTAAAGCTAGTGTTGAAAATGCATCTGATTATTTTATTAAGAGATTAATAAAAAATAATGGTGGTGAATATATTAATAAAGAGTTTGATTCTTTTTAAATTAGTTATGGTATTTAAATGGAATTAACAACTCCTTATTCTCTTCAACAAAATGGTATTGTTAAAAGAAAAAATTGCGCAATTATTGATATGTCCAGGACAATGTTACATTCTGTAAATGTTCCTCTTAGTTATTATGAGATAAATTAATGAATACTAATGTTCATATTTTTAATAATATTACCTTCTTAATACTTTCATTTTTCTACATTAAAAAAACATGTATGTTCATAGCATTTCATTTACTTTGATAAAACTATTTTGTTGTTACTTTATAGATACTAACTATATTGATAGTTTCTCATCTACATTATATTTGTTAGTAAAATGATTTAGTTTTATATATATATATATATATATATATATATATATATATATATATATATATATATATATATATATATATATATATATATATATATATATATATATATATATATATGAGAAAGCAAATAAAATATATAGATATTATGATTATTTTCAATTCATATGAGTTAGCATGGAAATACATTATATGCATAACATCAATGTTAATTTGATAGAATGATCATGTTTAGTTATTGCATTTAGTAAGAAGATCATGCTCAGTATCTTTGGATATTTTGTGTTTTAATTAGTTTATTTGGTTATTGTGACAATTTCATGTAAATATGATTGTATACTCTTATTTTATTATTTTTTCATTTAATTGTTTATGTTAACATTCTTATATGCTTTATTTGATAATAAGATATATTATGAAATAAAAAAAGTAAAATGGAGTTTGTATTATTGGCTCTTCATCATTTATTTTACTAAGCATTATATTAATATATATTTGAACTTATTTGTTTCAACCTCATATTTGTTTGATTGGATGATTGAATATCATGCTTAAATTATCCATATTTGATGTATGAGAGGTTATACCTCAATCATTTTTTGAATCATATTAAAATTTCAAAGTTTTGATAAGACTCAAATGATAAAATGAGTTTTTTATAATAGGTTATCTAATGTTTGACTAAACTTAGTACCATATTATTATTAAATTATTATATTCACATCACATGATAGTTGGGATGCTCATCTTGTCAATATTAGAGACACAATAATAAATTACATACACTAATTTATGTTTTTAAACTAATTTTGTAATCAAAGTAGTGAGCTTGTTTACCTAAAATATGACTTGATTATTTTCAAATGTGTTTTACCATAGAAAAACATATGCCATATTTTTATGTATTTGGGTATTGTGATGCTAACCATACTATACTTTCATGAATTTATTTTTGGATATGTGTTTACAGTTTTATGTAGGTGCACATCATAAATAATTTAAGCATATTAAAGTTTATGCACATTTTATCTAAGAGAAAGTCCTCAATAGTGATATAGATATGAACTTCTATCCTATTGATAAAATAATAGTATATATCTTCACAAAACCACTTGGTGCTACCATGTTTTTTTAGTTTCATACAATGTTGGGCCTTTTAGATTTGCCATTGAGGGGGACAGTACATGAAAATGCCACCTTCTAATGCCCATATTTTTCTTCTCTTTCTCTATAATTCTTCTCATTGTATAGCATTGTAAAATTAATATGAAAGTTATGTAATTATAAAATTAGTGTGGAAGTTTTAATTTTTTACTATAATATAGTTAAAAGCATACTTTGTAATGGAGGTCCTTATGTTATAAAAGGATCCAAATATGCTTATTTAAAATTCATGAGAAATTGCAAGATCTAGTCTTATGATCATGCTATTCTAAACTTAATTTTGAGTAGTTTAAGGATTATAATTTCTTTTATTTCAAAAGATGATGTTTGGCATGATGAAGATTTTCAAATCCTTCAATTATGTACATAGTATAATTCTTTTTTTAAAGTGACAATGACATTTAACCCCACTTAGCATTAAGGGGGATTGTTAGAACATTTAATGAATAAGTGGTGTTTCATTTACCTTTATATCACCTTAGTGTTAATTAAATACTAAATAATATATTATTTATTAACTCAAGATAAAAACCTTAGCTAAAGAAATAATAATACTTTTGTTTTTTAATTCCTATTAATTTTTATTAAATGTGATTTCGAGATGGATGGACCCATTATTTCACAACAGTCACCTCACCTCATGAATTTTGTAAATATATTTTTACCCCTATTGTAAATTCATTTGATATTGATATGATTTTGAGTGAAAAAGGTTTTGTGAAATCACAAACAAGTGAGATCGAGAGGAATTATATTGGGGTTAGATTGGTTTTTCATAATGAATAATATTTTGGTGTGTTTTTTACCTCATCAAGGTTTTCCCATGGTAGCTTTATGTCAAAAATTAATCTATGTTATCTATTTATGTTTTTTTATCATTATTCATTCTCTCTCTCTCTCTCTCTCTATATATATATATATATATATATATATTTCTTTATCAATTATGGCATTTATATATGTGCTTCTTGATCTTATGTTCATTTGGTCCTTCCATGTTGAATTTTTATATTCTACCTCTAAAAAACCATGCCTGTTTCACTCTCTACCCTAAAAAATTCTCATATGCATGTGAAATTACCATCCATTGGTAAATTATCAAGACCACTTTCATTCACTATTACAAAAATAAAATTTGACTTGTCCTAGAAATGAAAGCAAATTTTTGGTCTAGTTTTGATCAATCATTCCAACCCATTTTTCACCCTTCAAGAATTTAAGAATTAACTTAATTATAAAATAATATAAGGAAAGGTAACAGTTCACACTCACCCAAATCATTAAAATTATAACCAAAGTAGGTTGGGGTTAGTTTCTTGAAAAGATAATGAGTACATTGTCTCATGTGTTTTTGATAAAGTAAGGCAGCAAACTAGGGGCCGAACTCTATACAATCAAAAAAGACAAGAAGGCAAACCAACAAAAAATGCCTTCAAAGAAACAATGGCATAGTCGAGAACAACAGACAAAAACAAAACAAAAGCAATGGAAAGACTAGAGTCAAAGAGGTCTCCCCTTACATAACTATTGATTTGATAAGATCATTAAGTTTCTCATTCTCCACGTTGTTAGCATACCCAGTATTACCCACCACTTCCAGCATAGACATGTTTAGCAGAATTGTATTTCAAAGCCCTTTGGCAAAAACCTTCTCTAGCTTTTGAATGTGGTCCTTCAGGGCCCCAAATTCAATTTTCCAATTAGTCTCATTCTCAGTGCCCTCACTAGCCTCCTCAACATACATTTTCCCCTTATTGTAAGTAGTTCCCATAGTGTCAGTACCCTGGTCCTCAGTAACCTCAAAATCCCTAGTAGCCTGCTTCCCTTTAGTGTCCTCTAAAATTTCTTGGATTTCCAGCTCCTCAGACTCTTCCTCCTAGGTTGCTTCTTCTAAAGCACTTTCTAAGTAATCAATCAGTTTAGCCTTTAGGGTGGGTTTACCAGCAATCTGTCCCAACCTTCGCACTCTGGAGGGGAATCCTTCCTTATTAATTTTGGAAGGCTTGTGACATTTTCCTCCTTGGCCCCCTGTGACCCTGCCCATATTCCTATGGGTCCCTTTCGTAATCTCTTTAATATTTTCTTCTTCTTCATCAACCTTTCTCTTCTTACCCTTCTTGCTCACAAAGGAGCTGGGGGTATCAATAGGGGTTTTTTCAAGGTGGAAAAAGAGACATCTTTTGTTTTGGTAGGAGTAGGGGAAACCCAAGATTCATCAATAACATCGCCAGACACTAGGTTGGAAGGAATGTCTCCACTATCAACTCTCATATTCCTGTTAGGCTCGAGGGTGTGGTGAAAGTTGTATAGGCAAAAAATTAGCCCCTAGTGTAGGGGAATAGGGTTTATATCTGGCTTCTTAGCCATTTTAGCTCTCACCCTCAAGATAGAGTGTTCTAAAGAGGAGAGCAGGTAAAAAGGAAAGCTAATAATAACATTACACCTGAAATGATTTAACAAAGGGAGGTGGTAATTGTAGAACCTAGTAAATCACCCCTCAAGAGTGAATTACTTCATGAGAATGAAGCATACTCCATCACATGGCTTTGGAAGTTTAGCGTTGTCAAACCCTCCTTGATACAGGATGAGTTCTTCTCCCTCACCTAGAAATAGTTTATGGCTAGCCATATCCATGATTTTGGTTTTCCTTTGAAGTTTTATACCCTTCATGGTCATTCTCGTGGCCATAGAAATCACCTTTTTGCAGATTTCAAAACTAATTCCACCCACTGTGACCTGTCTAATCAACCAAGATCTCGCAAATTTCTCAAACAAGTTTTCATCATAACCATTTAGCCTTTCCAAATATGGGTTGATACCCCCTTCTTTAAAATAATGCCAAACCAACAGATTATCTTTAAATTCATAGTAAGAGATAGATTCAGTTTAAATATGGTCTCCCCCTAATCTATATTTGTAGACCCAGATAATGGAGTTCCTAAGTTCTACCTTTAGCTTTGAACTAGTAGCTAACTCTTGCTTTCATTTATGTAGAATGTAGATGTGATAGCTCATTTTATGAAATGCCTTATAGTGATGACATTGTCTACTCCCATGCTTGAAAATAATTTCCCCTTGATTTTCATGATGAGACCCATGTGCCTCAACCTCATGATACAATGAATTATGAATGATTACCAAGAAATTACTAAGGTTATCAAGTTTTGAGATCCCTGATGGCCCTCTCCACGTGGACCACCTCTGAGAGCTATCCTTGTCATCAATGCACCTAATTCTTGACAAGTCATCGCCTTTTGAATGATCTCCCTAATGTTTAAGGGAATATGAACACCTTGTCGCCACACCCTCCAACTTGAAAATTGCTAACCAAGGTTGGCACAAGCATCAACGACCCTATTGCCTTCTCTATAGGTATGGGAAATCTCAACTTCATAAAACTTTTGTAAAAGAAATTAGATATTAGTAATGATGTCTTTTAGCTTGATTCCTACATTATATGCTTTATTAACAGCATCTATGACCATTTTAGAGTCTCCTTGTATATTCAAGTTCCTTATTCCTAGGGATATAGCTAACTTTAGTCCCCATAGTAAAGCCATTGCTTCAGCATAGTTGTTGCTCTGGCATCCAATTCCACTAGCATAAATAGCAGACATCCATCCTTTATCATTCCTTATAATTCCTCCTCCAATAGCTTTACCATCCAACTTGGATGCCCCATCAAAGTTGAGTTTCATCCAGTTAAGTTTAGGGGGGATCCATTTAGTATTAAGTCTCTGTAGCATTTTGGAGTTATTATATCCAGGGATCTAGTTTAAAACCTTCCATTTGGATACAATTTGGTTTTCAATTTGAGATAGAGGTTTCTCCACAACATGAATATGAGCTGTTGTAACACTTTCCATAATGGTCTAGTAAAGGAGTTAAACACCTGAGAAGCATTTCTAGTAGTGTCCCTAAAAATTCTATGGTTGTGCTCTTTCCATAAAGTCTAACTCAAACATGGCAGAGCTTGCTTCCATAATTCCATAAGCCAACGATGTGTGAAGGTTGGGTTCTAGTTGAGAATTACTTCTTTAAGGTTAGAATTGCAGACCCATTCAATACCAAAGTTTTTAGGTATTGTGCCCCACAATTCCTAGGCAAGCTCATAGTGGATAAAGAGGTGTGAAACTGATTCCTCTTTTGAACCACACAAGAAACATCTGTTAACCAAAGTAAACCCTCTCTTTTGAAGGTTATCCTGAGTAAGGATTTTGTTATGAGAAGCAGCCCACCAAAACATGTTAATTTTTGGAATAAGTTTATGATTCCAAACCTTTTTCCATACATCTTTATTCTGAGCTTCAGGAATGAGTAGATGGTAAGTAGATTTGATAGAGAATGATCCATTCTTATCTGGCCACCATTATTATCCATCCTCTTGGGGGAAGAGAGGGATTTTGATCTCTTGAACACAATGCTAGATCTCCCAAACTCTTGGGAAAAGCTCAGGCTGGTGAACATAGCAATCCAAAAGATTTTTCCAGCTCCTCATCCCATTGTTATTTTCCATATAATCACTGACCCTATCTCTAAAAAATTGGGTAGTCAAGTCAACAATCTCTCCATAGTTTCCCTATGTGATGAGAGCCTTGTCCTTTAACCAAATATCATCCCAAAATTTAATATGCTAGCCATTTCCATGTTTCCATCTAATTCCCTATTTAAGAAGGCTTCTACTTTTTAGCATTTTATTCCAAATCACAGATCCCTGGGGTAATCTCATCTATTGAAGAAAGTTGGAATCATCAATGTTATGCATGTATTTAGCATACATTATTTCCCCCCAATCATTATTTTTATGGATCAAGTTACAACTAACTTTTGAGAGGACTTTATTCATGCTCCTAATAGACCTAATATTAAGTCCACCATGAGATTTTGGAAGACACACTTTTTCCCATCTGACTAAAGACATTCTCTGTTTATCTTCCACTCCCATCCATAAAACTTTCCTTTGGATTTTCTCCAATTTCTTAGCAAAATATGCAAGAATTTTAAAAAGAGACAGGAACTAAGTAGGAATACCTTGCAGTGAAGCCCAAAGAAGTTGCAGTTTACTAGCACTGCTGAGTAGTTTCCCCTTCCAACCAAGAAGTTTCCTCCATGTTCTTTCCACAATTCCATTCCAAAAACTAGGAGATACCACTTTGACTGAGAGTGGGAGACCCAGGTAGGTAGCTGGTAGGCCAGCTTCAGTACATCTAATATATCAATGATTATATGTCTAAGTTAATTAGGAGTGTTGAAGAAATACACATTAATTTTCTAAAAATGTATCCTTTGTCCCGACTCTCTAGCATAATTATTTAAGATATTCTTCCATCTTCTAGCCTCAATTACTGATGAGATGCCAAAGAAGATGGTATCATCCACAAACTATTGTACCACCATAAGATGAAGGGAGGAGGCAGGTTTGATGCCCACTAGCTTTTTTGAGGCTATATATGCTTGTATGTAACTTCCCAGTGCCTCTACCATAGTGATGAATAAGTACAGGGAAAGAGGGTATCCCTAACATATTCCTCTTGAGGATGAGAAAACCCCTCTAGGAACACCATTAACTAACACTGAGAATTTTGTAGAGGAGCACATTGTCTCATGTGTTGATACATGCACTCGTTACTATTATATCACAAGATTATACTTTCATGGCTAAGATAACTTAATATATTATTAGTATTATTCAATCAATTTAGGGTCATAAACTAGCTTGCACTCATATTATTCAATCACACAACAAAACCATTATATCCAAGCATTCATTATTCTAATAGATAAGGCAATAGAAGATATAACATAGTGTTAATCTATACCACAACTAATTAAAAAATCATAGGTAAATCGATTATGTTAATTATATTAAAGTTCATGATTATAAGGCATTGAAGTAACTTACAATGATACATGATTTTACTAAAACTCCTATCTCTAACCTATACTATTTTTGGTTTGTATGACACTTTACATACAATCTGACAACATTTCTCTAAAGAGTTAACCATACTCTTATCCTTAATAGGTGTTTACCTTTTATAGGCTTCTAATATCCATTTATGTCACCAAATAATACCACTTAATAGTTATTATGTCAATTTTCCACTTGAAAATTAATGCTCTAGTCTACTCAAGGTTATCTACCCCACTAATCACCATCTCTTCTAAACTAACAATTAGGACTAGATATCAATCAAACTTCTACCATTTACCCACCATGATATTTGTTTTAATTATTTTATAGACACATTTACATTTATCTTGATCATATTATTTTATCATTTGTGCACATGGAATTAATATTTTTTGGGTTGTACCTACCTTCCTGTCAATAAATTATGGGTGCATGTGTTCTTGTATAATAGGTAGCTTGATGTGTTCCACTTTCCACTTCCTTAGGTAAGTAACGCTACTTTCTAATTTCACAAGTCACATGCAATCCAAGGCTTGTATATAATTAGCTATTTTATGGGTTCAACAAGAGGAATACTTAGAAGTGTTAGATATCATGAATAATATATATGTTTCACACATACAATTTAATGATATGATTTTTTTATGTAGAAATTACTCTAGGTCTACAATGAAAAATACCCACAAAAATAAAGTATTTATATCATAATCCTTCAAGACCATTAATGGGGTCTTAAGGATGAAATTTATTAAATTTTTACAAGATTTGAATCATGATATTAATATCCACTTGTCCACATAAATATATACAATACATATAAAAATAAAAAATAAAAAATAATCTCTAGTTGTGTATTTCCTAGATTACCACATAAATAAAATAAAATGTAGGTGCCAACATTCCTAAGTTAAAAAGGTTGAAAGCATCATAGATGAGGATATAGATATAATATAACTTCATAAAATCAGAGGAGATGGAGAAAAGGTATTTTACATAGCCTAATGAAAACCTTGGTCATTTGTATTAGTTTGAAGTGCACCCTTTGGAGAAGTGGTTTAAGGACTTTTCCCTTTAGTTGATAGAATAAAAACACCCCTCAAGTTGTGGGTGACACTATATGAAGGGTAGGACTCTAGAGAGGGATGGTTCCCTTAATGAATCACCTAACTAAACCTACTATATGATTTTATTGGAAAAATGGAAATAAATAGAATTGAAAATCAATAGGAGGTGATGTATCAATGCTATTATGTCTTACATATTATCTTTTTGATAGCAAAATAAAACATAACATGAACTAAAATTATCTTACACATTCTTTAAAACATGATCTTCATACATAAGTGTTTCATATGGAGGTCATGAAATGTGTATTGGACTTGAAAGGATAAATAAAAGGTCTTATTTCAACTAAAATTAGCTAATATCCATAACAAACCACTAATATATTTAGCTTTAACACTTCATATGACTTGTATAAAATCATCCCACTAATAGCAAGGTGGAATATAATGAACATATAAGTGGGAGGATGAATTATACCAGAATTGTATATCAACAAAGTACTAGAACCACATAAGAGTATTAGTATGAATAAGGTTAAAATTAGTCCTATATTAAATCAAAGGCTTGAAAACCAGCAATACAAATGGGTAGAGTCTTGTCATACCCAATGGAGGGATGCATAAAGAGGCATTATTAGTGAATTTTATAGTAAAATCACAAGGAAAACACCACCAAGACTAAATAAAATCTATTGTTACAATGTGAATAATCCTACTCAATATTAAAAAACTAAAATATTAGGCCACAATGCCTTTTCCAATGCATTCATACCTTCCATAATGAATATCTCTTGAAGAGAGTTGAGTAAGAGTGGAGTAGAGGGACTTGTATTTGATAAATTTGTCTCTTATTGTGGATTTATGGAATATAGCTTTGTTTTAACTCTTTCAACTCTTGCATCTAGCTTTAACTCAACCCATTTCTACCTCTTTATGCATGTGAGAGGTCTATTACATGGTTGAGATAGCTTGAACATTACTTGACTTCCATGGAATTTACCTTTCAAGGTAGTTTCTAATTCCATTATTATACCTTAATCATGGTATAAATGCCTGAATTAGCATGTAATAAGCAACCACATGCTGATAGGATCAATATCCCAATGCCTTAAATCTCCATTATGGTCCTAAATGAACTTAACCCTACATCATGGCCATGCTTGACCAACCTCCTTAGAAAATTCAAACTACAAAAGACATAATATCTTAGCCAATGATATTGAAGAAGGATATAAGGTCTTATGCTCTTTGGGAGACCTAAACATGTATTCTCGAGCTTGACTATCTCCATCTTGTACTTCACCTACTTGGCATGCTCCTTTAGAAGGTAGAGTTATCATCCCATGGATATTCTTGAAGTTTTTATTATCTTGAGATTTCTTTGACATTATCCAATTTTTGATATGATTATTTGAGTAAGGATTATCCTCTCATGAAATTCCTATTTTTTATGGGGCTTTCAACTTCAAGAAGTTCTTGAACATGAACTACAACTCATTCCCTTTACTAATTCTATCTATTATTATTCATAAGAGCATGATTGAGCTTTGAATTTTCTTGCATATTTTATATGTAGGTTTATAAATTATTTTTATCTTCTAATAATCATTATTTATAGCTCATGAAGCTTGTAGAATCATACACTAACTTAGGTCTAGAGAGCTCTCCCATGCTTGTAATTTTGCTTCATGACCTTGAGTAACCCATAATATAATGATAGAACGTATTGAGACCTTAAAAAAGAGATTGAGGATTCTTGAGGGCTGTATGAAAACCTTGACAACTTTTAAAACCCACTATACCCCTCTTTTGGCATTCATACATCAAAAATATCCACTAAAGCATAGTCATAGGCTTGGATACACTCTTGAAGGCTTCCTAGCCCTTAAAACTTGTTCTCTAATTGTCTAAATAGTGTTATTGAACTTTTTGGAGATGTATTAATTTTATACTAACCTTAAACTTTCCCTTATTTAGCTTATTTGATTGTCTTAACTAGACTTTGACTCTTTTCTCAATAGAATTCCTTCAAATGACTGTTAATTAGGTTCTTGACCTTAAGAAATAGGTATGCAAAAAACTTAGTCTTAATAATATCCTTTTTGAGTTGGTTTCAAGACACAAAACCACTTTTAACACCTTAAGGACATCCTTTATCATCTATCCACAAATTTTTAGAGCATTTGGATCACTGGAACTTGAGTTATGACACTTTCAGGTTCCTTGGAAACTAGTTTTCACGATTTTTACATGAAAATATCTATATTTTTGATATTTCTCTCTCCTAAATTATTATAAATACCAAAAAACACTTTTAAAAGTTTTCAAATGTATAAATTGACATTTATTCCAAATTTTAGAAGTTTTGGAGTTCTAAAAACCAAATTATGCTCTTTTTTGTGCACTTAGGATCTGTAGGGAAGCAAGCCTACTAATTTAGTATTTTTTTAAATTTTGAGATATATAAGTTTTATAAGCTCATTATTTTTGTTTTAGGACTATATGGACCCCATATATCCTATATAATATTTTTTGGGGCATGATAAATCACAAAAATCCTCTAAAATTTCCATTTTTAGGTCTTTAGGCATGTATAAGCACCTTCAAGACCAAAATATCCTTAAAACCCTATAAGCTAAGATTATAAAAGAACATGCATATTACACTTAATTTTAAATAATTGAGGGGTTAGATAATAATAATTGGGATTAATCAATACCTCTTATTTGGTGAAGAAAAGCTCAAAATGTTTTGAAAACCTTACTCCTAAATATGTAGGCCTATCTATTTATTTCAAGGTAGGAAGCTTATTGAGACCATACAATATGTGCTTATTATGGATTTAAAGTGTGTTATAATAATATTGGAATGTGGGATGAATAATTTGGATTCCTTAAATGCTTCAAACCCTAATGATGATTGTTATCATTTTGGATTGCACCCTTGAGGCAAAGGAATTTCAAACCTACCTCATCCAAATAATACAATGGAATGATCTCTAGGTGTGGGTAGCCTAATGGGTGAGGTGAATATCTATTTTTGGGACTATCTCCCCAAATGTAACATCTAATCTCAATTAATACCTAAACCTACTTGTCTTGAAAATGAAAATGGATAAAAGGGATGAGAAATCAAACCCTATACTATAGGAGGTGATGAACCAATAGATTATATATCCTCTACTTGATCATTGAACAAAAATTATAAATAAAACAAGGATTGTTTACTAACACACTCTTTCCAAAGGAATCTTACACATTAGTGATTCACATAGAGGCCATGTCAACTACTTATAAAATTAGGGTGATGAGTGAAAGGTATGATAAAAGACACTAGTAGTCAGTTTCCTCTATGATCATAAACATAAGCATCTTCACACACCATGTAACCTATATAAGACAATCCACTAGTATCTAAGTGAGAGATAAGGTCTCATAAAGGGAGAAAATATCAACCAATTATTCAAATCAAACAAGCTAGAACACACTATAAGAATAATATGGATAAGGTTGAATCAGTCCTTATATTATCTCAAGGCTACAAGATATAAATGGGTATAACTTTCACATACTTAGTAGAGGGATGATTACAATGGATTTTGAATCCAAATTTAGAAAACATGAGAGAGAGAGAGGAATAATGTGGCATATAAATGGCTTAAATAGGCATAATGACCATCACTCATCTAATGAACAATTACAAACATGAATGAGGGCTCTAAAATAGCCTCATAACTCTCCTCATGTATTGTTTTATGGTAGAGTGGCCATTCAATTAGCCTTTTTGGCATAAAAGTGTGGTGGGTGGCCTATTTATGGTCATAGTTGACTCCATGAAGACACCATTTCCTTAAAACTGATCCATTACTCTTTGACATGAAGTAAGAGGCCATGCATCTATTCTGGGAAGGCAATTACTTATTTTAACATGGTCACTACTCACCTAGCTACCTCCCTTCATTACATTCATATCCCATTCAAGGAATTTTTCCCTCTAGTGAGTGAGAGACCTGAGACTTAAACATTTTAAATCATGTGTTAATCTTGGTAGTTGCTTGGAAATGTTGCTACAAGGGTGCTTCTAAACTATAAGGTCTCTTCACCATGTGAGTGGACCTACACCATTCCTCTTAATTAAGAAAATGAAGTTACATCTCTATTTGACTTCAAGTCTATTCATCAAAATAGATTGTGCCATGTTATGGGTTCATTAGTTATTATTTGGAGATCATTTCATCTATGCATAGGCCCAAGAGGCCTCCCAATTCACTTTGGAGCTCAAACATGCTAAAGATTATTAAAATGGCCCCAAAACTAGACATTATAAGCCATTTCATTATATATTATACCCCACACATGCAACATTTTTGGTGTATAGGGAGCACATATGACCTATGAGTGTCCTTCTTATGTTTTCATTATGTTTCATGGTAAGTGGAGTCATAAAGAATAACTTCTTGGCCATTGTGTTCTCCATGAGGGTTTTGTAGGGTTTGAAGTGGCTTACCATCTTAATGATGGTTAATAAAGTACAAGTCATAGATGTTTGAAATATTGTCATTGATGTCAAAGGTCTATAATTATTGATGATAAAGGTCCCATTTCATTTAATGGTGTTTTTAATATTCATATCTTAGCTAATGTGTGTTAATATTTATTTAATATTAATTAATATATTTTTGGTTGCATATAAGTCAAAAGAGGGCCCATGGAGAAGTCAAAGAGTCATGGGGTAAAAGATGAAAGAGGAATGGGATGCATTTTCTCATGAAGTGTCATCTTGAGGAATTCCAAGAGTCATCATGTGAAGGGAAAAAAAGGTATGGCACATTTTTACATGAAGGGACACTTTAAGGAATATGAAAAGTAACCAAGATAAAGACAAAAGAGGAAAGGATGATTTTAATTATGAAGGGTCACCATATGACTTTTCAAATGCAAATATATGAAGGGTAATGCAATTTTAGTGCCATTTTACATGAAGATTGAAGAGTCACAAAGGGTGAATGCCAAAAGTCTTTTGGAAATCTATAAATAAAGGCTTGAAAAGCCATTTGTAATATGCAAGAGAGTGCATGGCTTGTATTTGTTTTAGAGGAGAGAAAATCAAGAGATATTGTAGAGTTCTATCATTTGTTAAGTAATAAAAATTGAGAGATAGTTGTGTTTTATACACAAGAGGGGTTGGTGCTCCTGTGGGTTGGTGCTCACAAATAATTTCTATGTTAGTACTCAAGAAATGGGTTGGTGCTCCTAAAAATTTGTGCTTACCATATTTGTATTTTGAGTTGGTGCTCATTCATATACTTGAGATTGTTCTCCATGGTTTTTATCACTTTGGGTTTCCATGTAAAAATCTAGTGTCTCTCTCTCTCTCTCTCTCATGTGTGGTGAAAATTATTTTTTTAGTTTTATTGCATATCTTGAATGTGTGATTAAGTGGTTAAAGAGAAGAAATCAGTTTAAGTAAAAAGATATATAATATATTGATTCACCCCCCTCTTAGTATATTTCATACTTAACAATTGGTATCAGAGCATGTTCCTTTTTTAAAAGTTTTACATCTTGGAGGTAGATCGAGAAAGCATGATGGTTGGATCACATGAAGGATTTTATACAAATAAGGCACCTTCATTTGATGGGATGAATTATGGTTTTTGGAGTATAAGGATGAATACTTATTTGATGGCCCTTGGATTCAACATATGACAAGTAGTGGTGGAGGAATATGAAGAGACGCAGACACTTATAACTACTCTGGCAGAAAAGCAGGCAAGTGAAAATAATTCTAAACATTTAAATGCTATTTTATGTGATTTATGTGAATTAGAATTTGTTAAAAGTTATGCAATGTAAATCTACTCATGAAACTTAGGTAAAAATTAAGAATATTTACAAAGGTGATGGAAAGTTTCAATAAGCTAAGATTCAGAATTTTAGAAGACATTCTAGGAGTTTGAAGATGGAAGAAAAATAAAAATAGAAAGTTATCTTTTGTGAGTTGATCAAATAGTTAATCAGATTCAAGGTCTTAGAAAAAATTTAGAAGAATCAACTATGGTTCAAAAAGTTTTGGGATCTCTACCATTGAGATATGATGCAAATGTTTCAACAATTGAAGAGATGAAGAATTTAGCTAAGCTAAAGATGGATGAGATTAATGGTATTCTTATGGCATATGAGATGCAAATTGAACAAGATAAACCCTCAAAGAGATAATCTACTATCAAGACATCAAAGAAACAGAAGGCTAATATTCAAGAATCAAGTGGTAGTTCTAATGATGATGAAGATGACAATGGATCTCTTTTCATTCACAATTCAAAAAAGGGCACAGGTAAATATCAAGGAAAATTACCTTTTAAATGTTATAATTATGGAAATATTGGAAATTTTGTAGCTAAATTTCCAAATAAGGGTAATGATGACAATGAAGAAAGAAAGTCTACATACAAGAAGAGTTTCAAAGGTAAATTCAAGAACAGATTTGAGAAGAAGAGTTTGTATTCTAAAGATCCTAGCTCAGCTGAAGATAGTGGAGTTAGTGATTCAGAAGAAGAGATTCTATTCATGGCCATACATGAAGATGCCTCCACAAGAAAAAGTATAAATGATCAAGAAGAAGAACATGATGAAGGTAAAGTGAATATGAAAGGAGAACTCATTTGTGCCTTAGAAGAGTTAAAAACTTTGGAAAAGAATAATCAAAGATTAAATCTCTAGATTGAGAAAAATGAAAAGGAGTCAAAGGAAATAATTAAAGATCTACAAGCACACTTTGAAGAATATAAGAAGAATGAAGAAGATCTAACGACACAGTTGAAAATAGTAAGTAAAGAATGTGAAAGGTATGTTATTGAAATTGCTTCTTTAAAAGTAAAGCTTGATAAAATAAATAAATTAATCAATGATAAAATAACCAATGATTCAAAATTTGAGAATAAAACTAATATGTTGAATAAGATATTAGAAATCAAAGATCAATGTCAGATAAGATAGGTATTAGAATTGAAAAAGATAAAGAGGAGGTCACTACTTTCATAGACAAGGGAAAAGGAAAGAGCTATGCTGAAGCTCTTACAAAATAAGAAATAAAAAGGGAAGATGTTAATAATATAGAAGACATCTCAAACAAAGAAGGTTGGATGGAACAGAGATACATAAATAGGTCCTATTTTTATGGTTACTATTTTTATTGTAATGGATATGGTCATAAGAAATTAGAATTTCAAAAAAGGGCTAACAATTTTAGAAATAAGGAGAAGGAAATTCATATAGAGTCAAGTAGAAGCCACAACTCTTTTGCTCCTTTATTAGGATTTAATGAAGAGGCCATAATATGTTACAAGTGAAATAACTTTGGACACATATCTTGGTACTATAAAATCAAGTTTGATTCAGTTGAGAAGGACTAGATTTTCAAGGCTCCATTCATCAAAAAGAAAGTTCAGATAAGTTCATGGCAAAAGAAACAACCTAAAAAATCTATGTTGTTGTAGACAACTTTGAATGAAATAAATGAAGAAAATCCATGGTTCATTGATAGTGGATGTTCAAGGCGCATGATAGGAGACAAGATAAAGTTCATAACCTTGAAGAAGATCAATGGTGGCATAGTTAAATTTAGAGATAATACTACTGCCAGAATTGCTAGAAAAGGTACAGTAAGTTTGGATAATGGTAGAACTAAAACTAAAAATGTTTTGTATGTAGAAGGTCTTAAGTATAATATTTTTATTGTAAGTCAAATATGTGAATAAGGGCACACACTAAAGTTTTATGCATAAGGTTTTGAAATTAGAAGAAAATATTCAAATGTGTTGGTTGCAGATGCTCAAAGAACAAGCAATAGTTTATGTATGTTATCACATATCAAAGGTCAAAAATGTTGTTTGAGATAGATTAAATAAAGTTGGCTATGGTATAGGAGGGGGGGCATCCCATAATGGGATGGCAGGCCCCTATCTATTCTCTAGATATGGGCAGGAGAGGGCCCCTATCTGAACTGAACTGAACTAAACTAAACTGAACTAAACTAGGGCCTCCCTATATAGATAGATAGATAGATAGATAGATAGATAGATAGATAGATATGGGGGCCTCAACCGCAACCCCATCTATAGAGATCTGGGGGGGTTGAGTGCCCCATATCTATCTATAGGGCCATTGGTCAAGTCAGAGAGGAGAGTGCCCCAACTCTATCTAGGGGCCCGGATATGATCCCCATCCCCATATGGGTGGCGACATTGTTGAGCTGGTCCCTGATCATCCTATTGACCCTAGTCTCACTGGTTTCAATTGGTGGCCTGAATCTAGAATTGATAGGATAAGGGAGGAGGAATGCATGATGCGTGCTATGCTCCAACATGAGTGCATTGACTGGGAGCTGGAGCCCCACTCCCTCTCAAATAAACTGTAGATATGGAAAGACTGTGGCCTAAAATGAATCTTATTGGGGAAGATCACAAATGGATCTCAGGTCACCCCACCCCTTCTAGAGGGCCTGACAAAGGGGGGCACATAAATATTGACAATCTTTTCAACATCATCAATAAGCAAGTAGTCATAAATCTTCTAAAGATTAAAAAGCCATTTGACACGCTTTGTGAACCTTGTCAGCATGGGAAGCAGGATAGAAGGCTGTTCAAAACAAAAGAGTGCTTGACCACTTAGATGCTAGAGCTTGTTCACACTGATCTATGTAGACCTATGAGAACTCAAATTACTCAAGGTGAGAAATATTTCATGTTGCTTATTGATAATTTTTCACTTATGACTTGGGTAATGTTTTTAAAGAAAAAATTAGAAGCTTTCAGACATTTCAAAGCATCCAAAGCATTAGTTGAGAATGAAACTAGTTTGAAGATTAAGTGTCTAAGATTAGATCAAGGAGGAGAATTAATGTCAGATAAATTTATTGATTTTTGTGAAGATCATGGAAAAAGGAGACATTATTCAATAGCCAGAACTCCACAGTAAAATGGAGTAGTTGAATGGAAAAATAGAATAGTTTAGGTGATGGTGAGGACAATGCTAAATGATTCCAAGATAGCAGTTAAATATTAGAGAGAGGTATTTGCTATAGTAGTGCATATTCAGAGTAGATAATTATTGAGAGTCAATAGTGACAAGAATCCTTATGATCTATGGAAATACAAACTAGCAATAGTTGATTATTTCAAAGTTTTTGGTAGTAGATGCTTCATAAAGAGAATCGATGAAAAACTTGGTAAGTTTGAATCCAGAGTAGATGAAGGTATATTTATTGCTTATTCTTGAAAAATTAAAGCTTATAAATGTTATAATAAAACAACCAAGAAAATTATTGAGAGTGCAAGTGTTAGGATAAAATAAGATATAACACAAAGAATTAGTGATCTAGAAGATATTCATGAAATCATTGAAGAGGATGATTTTGAAGAATCAGAGGAAGATGAGAAGGATAAAAAGGAAACCAAAACTCCATCCACATATGTTTAGAGAAATCATATTGAAAGTGACATCATTAGGGACATAAATGAAGGAATTCACACTAGAAGAATGATGGTAAGTGAATCTAAGCAAGTTAATTTCTCTTTGTTATCCAAAATTCAGCCTAAAACTTTTTCAGAAGCTAGACATGATAAGCATTGGGTTAAGGCTATGGATGAAGAATTAAATCAGATAGAAAATAATGATACTTGGAAATTAGTGCCTAGACCAAAATATCACAATGTGATAGGAACAAAATGGGTTTATAGAAATAAGTTTAATGAAAATGGAGAAGTGATCAGGAATAAGGCAAGATTAGTATGTAAAGGATATGCTCAGATTGAGGGAATATATTTTGAAGAAAATTTTGCACTAGTGGAAAGGTTAGAGGCTATTATAATGTATCTTACATATGAAAAATTTAAAAATTTCAAAGTGTTCTAGATGGATGCCAAATCTACCTTCCTGAATGGGAATCTAAAAGAATAGGTCTACATTGGGTTAGCATGAGGGATTTATTCTCTCAAATATTAGCAGCCATGTATGTAGATTGAAGAAATCATTGTATGGATTGAAATAAGCTCCTAGAGCTTAGTAGGCAAGACTTGATAAGTACCTATAGGATCAGGGTTTCAAGAGAGGATTTGATGATAGTAATCTCTACATTGAAATAGAAGATGAGCATCAATTGATTATTGTGGTATATGTTCATGACATCATTTTTGGAGGAAATATTGAAAATACGACAAAAGAATTTTTTGATAATATGTAAATAGAATTTGAAATGTCTATGCTTGGAAAATTGTCATTTTTCTTAGGATTTCAAATATTTCAGTCAGATAAAGGAATTTTCATATTTCAAAGTAAATATGGCAAGGAAATGTTGAATAAATTTGGTTTTGAGGTTTGTGTACCAGTTGGAACACTAATGTGTATAGGAAATAAGGTGAGTAAGGATGAAGATTCACCTATTACAGATCAATATTTGTATAGATCTATGATTTATAGTCTTTTATATTTGACAACATTAAGGCCAGACATCATGCATGCAGTAGGTATGGTTGTAAGATATCAGTCATCTCCAAAAGATAGTCATGTTTAGTTGGTGTAGAGAATATTCAGATATATCAAGGGGACATTAGATTATGGATTATGGTATCTCACAGGTAGATATTTCATTTTGGTTGCTTATACAGATTTAGATTGGGTAGGGTGCTTAGATGATAGAAAGAGTACAAGTAGAGGATCTTTCTTTCTTGGTGATAACTTAGTATCATGGATAAGCAAAAAGTGGAATTCAATATCACTTTTTATAGCTGAAGTATAATATATTTTAGTGGTTTTGTGTTGTATTAATGTGCTTTGGATGAAGAAAAATTTGGAAGATATCAAGGTAAAGTATGATGAAACTATATTTATTTTTGTGATAACATAAGTGCTATTAATATTTCAAAGAATCCAGTGATGCATTCAAGAACAAAACATATTCCCATTAGATATCACTTCTTGAGAGAGTAGGTTGTAGATCAATAAGTTAAGATGGAGTATATCAGTACTACAGAGCAAGTTGCATATATTTTCATAAAGGCACTACCAAAAGACACATTTGAGTATCTATGAGAGAAGTTGAGAGTAATTTATTTTACTTCCTGCCATTGAGGTTTAGCATCAGTTGAGGGGTAGCTAAGTGTTAGCTCCAAGTAGGTCCTTTATCATTGATGTCAAAGGGGGAGAATAAAAAGTACAAGTATAGGTGTAGAAATAGGTACAAGGAATAGGTATAGGTTGCTATGGTAAGGGGGAGTTACTATATGTTTTTTAGATGGCAGTATGTGTAGGTTTCAAGATGTGGCAGTTTTAGTTTAAGGTTGCCATCAATGACAAATGGGGAGATTATTGTAAATATTGTCATTGATGTCAAAGGTCTATAATTATTGATGATAAAGGCCCCATTGCATTTAATGGTGTTTTTAATATTCATATATTGGCCAATGTGTGTTGATATTAATGAATATATTTTTGGTTGCATATAAGTCAAAAGAGGGCCCATGGAGAAGTCAAAGAGTCATGGGGTAAAGGATGAAAGAGGAATGGGATGTATTTTCTCATGAAGAGTCATCTTGAGTAATTCTAAGAGTCACCATGTGAAGACAAAAAATGGTGCATTTTTTCATGAAGGGACACTTTAAAAAATATGAAAAGTCACCAAGACAAAGACAAAAGAGGAAATGAGGCTTTTGCTTATGAAGGGTCACCATATGACTTTTCGAATTCAAGGATACGAAAGGTCATGTGAGTTTGGTGCCATTTTCCATGAGGATTGAAGAGTCACAAATGGTGAATTCCAAAGGTCTTTTAAAAAGTTATAAATAAAGGCTTGAAAAGTTATTTGTAATATGCAAGAGAGTGCATGGTTTGTATTTGTTTTTTAAGAGAAAAAAGTAGGAGATATTGTAGAGTTGTATCATTTTTTAAGTAAGCAACATTGAGATATAGTTGTGTTTTATACACAAGAGGGGTTGGTGCTCCTGTGGGTTGGTGCTCACAAATCTTTACAAGGGGTTGGTCCTCCTATGGGTTGGTGCTCATAAATAGTTGTTGTGTTGGTGCTCAGTAAAGGGGTTGGTGCTCTTACAAGTTCATGCTTGCAAACTTTATATTTTGAGTTGGTGCTCATTCATATACTTGAAATTGTTCTCTATGGTTTTTACCACATTGGTTTTCCACATAAAAATCTAGTGTCTCTCTATCTCTCTTATGTGGTTCAAATTATTGTTTCAATTTTATTTCATATCTTAAATGTGTGATTAAGTGGTTACATAAAATAAATCAAATTAAGTAAAAAGATATATAATATATTGATTCACCCCCCTCTCAGTATCTTTCATGCTTAACAATAGATTACAAACTTAAGTTCATGAATATTGAGTGAATATATCCACTCAAATATCCTCAATATATATTTGTCTTATTGATCTATTTTAGTGAGACCTGAGCAAAGGTTGGTATCCTTTAGGTTTTCATTAGGCAATTTTGACATGCTTCCAGTCTTAAGTATTTTTCATAAAGCTAACCCCTAAATCTATCTCTCTCCATCATGGATGGAAAGTGAATATGGGTTCTATATTTATCCTAATATCACTTAGGCCCATGCATCTTGTCATGCAATATATAAACATCCAAACCTATAGCTCAAATTGGCACAATATGATGAGAGAGATCGAGGAAGGATTATAGGCCATAAGGGCACTATTTATATCTTCCCTGATATTTGAAACCCATTTTACGACCTGTACCATCTCTATGTAACCTTATATAACTCCAAATATTCCTTAAGAACTTGTATTATCATAAGAGTGGAGTTGGAGGTCTGAGGGTTTATTCATGGTTTTTGGCATTATAGGCCTAGACTAGTCTTCAATTTACAAGACCACATATAGGTGTTTATGGTGGTATTATATCCCTTTTAATATCTATCCTATTTAAAATAAACCCTATATCTAGTTTCATCATGTTTTATATCTCTATCTCTTTCATTCCTACTCTTTAGGTCATCTATGACCATCAATGGCCTATTATAGGTTCTCAAGCTAGTTGATGTCAATGCCCTAAGTGGTCTATGTTTCCTCTTATTATCACTAATAAGGGGGTTGGAACCTTCATTTATTGTTACTCAAGATGTGTCAATACTTTCTTGAGATTGGGTCTCTTGACTTTATTCAAAAAACACTCTTCTATAGCCATACATACACAGGCTTGTGTGTTTGTGAGTGCTCAGTCGAGCCTGGGCAACTATTTCTAAACCTTGGATTTAAATTTAATATCCTAATGAATGTAAAAATGTCATATCACAATTTTAGGATAATTTTCACATGGATTTCCTCTTCCAATATATATCATCATCTAAATCAATTAGGCCTTCCAATTTTGACTATGTAGCTTGTGTACACTAGACCAACTATGTATGCAAGGTTAAAGAATCCTATTTAGATAGTTACTTTAGTAATTATTTAATGTTTCATTTTAATTTAAATTACCTATGTATCCTATTAGTTTTTTTGTGCTCCAACCTTAATGTATATATGGCATCTCATTTTCAAGTTTTGAGACAACTTGACTGCAATCTTGTAGGTGATGATTGGAGGCATTTGACTGTAATTAGAGTCTAAGGATCCTTCTATAGGTCAATGAATGAGATAAGATATCATATTGATATTTTATTTGAGTTTTTTTAAACCTCTTCAACTCCCTCAAGATAATCATGTTTCACAAGCATATAATATTTTCTTACATTTGTCTAGGCCTATTTGTAGGTGACGATTCAGGGAAGTTCTCAAAAATTGAGCTTAAAACTAGCCTTATCAACTGTGACTAACATCTTATTAGTATCCAAGCTTGATTATAATTCCTTTATCATTATAGTACAAAGTTTCATTGACCTTTCATAGCATTCTACAAGCTTTTGGTCTCTCCTTCATACATAGGCTTGTATAGGAGGGTATAGGCCTATATGTGTATTATACAATACTTTTGTAGTTCTGATTTTAGGAGACAAGGCTCACTATGAGGTTAAAATGGTTTGATGTAGTCATTATAAAGTAGATGTTTTTTAGAAGACCCCATATGGAATTTTACCCTCTATTCAATACCAACTATAGAGACCTAAACATCCTTCACTTGGTGATGTAATAAGGTAATGCATCTAAATGGGTGAATCAAGTATCTTTATGGAGAAAATGAAACCTAGGAAGCTTCAAAAACCTTAAACAATTCTAAGAAACCTTAAACTATGCTAAATAACCAATGGATTCCTTTGGAGTTGGTTTGAGGGTGTTTATCTTGAGGACCATATGGAAGTTTGTTTCCTTTGAAAGAGAAAATCCTTCACATTTTTAAATCACCCCTAAAACCTAAATAATAAATCATTTATATACTTGAAACCTTGATATTGGTTTCCATTAAGACATGTTGAGATGTGCTTTAAGCTTTTCTCTTTCTTTCCATGGTGGGCATTAAGGAGACTTGAAGGAAATATTATATGATCTATTGGTGACCATGTGAAGTATTTGAGTAACATTAGGGAAGCATATAAACTTTTCACTTATCATCCTTGTGCTTTGTTCATTCATGAAACATAAAAATTCTAACACATAAGCCTACAACTTGCTAACCATGGGATATGGGTTGTTGATCTAGCCCTATAAGTTCCATGATAACATACCTAGAGGATCTTATAACATTCATCAGACCTTTGTATATCTTTTCATATGCTCAAGTTGTCATAAAGAGCTTGAATTCCTCATAATTTTTCCTGGAATTAAGCTTATGGGGTTTATAAAGGGATTAAGACCACCTAGGGGTATTAGTGATTGTTAATAAATCTAAGTTCTTTGATATAAAAAACTAATGTCACTTATTTTAATCCTACTATGGGCCATATCTATGGCCTAGAGCATGGGATCTAAATCTTATTGTATGAGCCACACCATCTCACTCAAACTAGCCCTTGTGAGCTTGTTAAGAGCTTGATGGATATCTTGCTATCATTTATATGTTTCTCTTGGCTCTATGAGCATGGATTCTTCTCTATGATGATTAAAAGGTATCCCCCATAATATGTTTGACCTCTTATGAATTTAACCTAATTGTACAATTTCATACAAGTCTTGGAAACATCTATAAAACATCATTTCTTTATAATTTTTCAAGTTTGAGATCTCAAAAAAACATTGGAGAGTAAGAGCATGCAAATGAGAGGTCAATTACATTTTCAAATTAAAGGTTACAGATGGAGGGAAGCTATAAATTAACTTTTTAAAGCATGTGGGGCCCTTTTATGGTAAATGAAGGATATTTGACCCTTTAAAAGACTGATTTTTACATATAAGATCATATTATAATGACTTTTAATGGCTATGAAGCCCTTGAAAACTCTTAATTTCAATTTTAAATACAAAATGGACCTTCTTAAAAGCCTTATAACTTCAAGTTTAACTTTTATGACATGTTTGGCAAGCATTAGGGACTCATTGGATCTTGAAACATTATTGAAAAATGAACTATAAGAGGTGACCTTGAATGCATCATTAGACCTCATGTCAAGACTCAAAAATGACTCGGACATCAAATATAGAAGTGGATGAAACAATTAAAAATAAAATGAAAATGAGAAACCTTAATTTCTCCAAATACCTTAGCTTTGTCAAACAAGATATATGCCACTTTTTAGGCTTTAAAAGACACTTGAGACCCTTGCTCGCACCCAAGGACAACTCATGAAAACCTAATACATCACCCAATGACTCATAATATGCTATCATATGAGGATCTTTCAAGTTGTAAACAAGGAATCCATATATAGGAGATACTTATAGTGTTAGCCAATGAAATTCAATTTAAAACAAACACACTAAACACTAACACCTCTTACCTAGACACTAGGAAGAGCATATGTAACAAGCATATAATGAAAACACAACTAGAAAACTAAATAAATCAACTTTTTAACTTTATTTTAGCTCAAAAATGGCTCATTGAATTGGATTTCTCAGCTATGTGCTCAAGAAATCTATAAAGGAAGCTCCATTGCTCCACCTCTATTTAGCACCTTGGTAATGTTGGTTGGATTATCTTGGCTTATGAAATTGGCATGGTAAAACTACTAAAAAATCTTATTGCATATATTTAATCATAATAAATTTACAAAAAAAGAGCTTTTTAGAGGCATTTTGGCATAATAACATTGCACTAAAAAAGGCTTCTAAAAATCAATAGGTGAGGCCTTCTATTTATAGTCTATAAAGTTAACTCTTACCCAAGTTGAGTTAGGTTAGGATTTAAGCATGGAATGAGTTCAAACTAACCCTAGTTAAGTTAAATTTAAATCTAGTTGAATTAAAGAGGGTACATGTACTTGTGATTTTCAATTAATAGGCATGGCTCACAAATTAGACATTTGTTAGATATTTTGGGAGAGCTTGATATTTTGAATTTTTGAATTTTCATTTTTAGATATCCATTAATTTCAAATGTATTATTTAGCTAAAAATTTAATCTAGTTTAATTAGTTGATTCATTTTGATTAGCATTTTATCTCTTTTAAAAATTGTTCAAGTGCCTCACTTAATGGGTCCATAGGCGAAACTACTAGTTGTTAAGTCATAAAGGTGACTATATATAAATTTGTTAGAGGTTATTATTTCATACAGCATAAAGTTGTTCAAAATTATGGTTATAATCATTAACATCTAAATAGATGAAAAAATAATGATTTCCCAAAGGTGGTTATAATCATTGGCACTACGATTTGACACAATATGGGAAATCGAATAAGGGAGCTTATGTATTGAATATACATTCATAAAATAAGAGTAAGCTATTATATAGGAAAACATGAATTTGAGAAACCTTCTAGTATGGAGACGCATGTCCTAATTATAAAGGATTAAAATTCATTTGTGATTTAATCACTTTATATTTGGATAGATTGGTAATTTTTCAGGTGACCAAGAATAAATACTGTATCACCATTTCTTTTAATATCCCCAAGTTGATTTTTTCTGTAGCAAATGATAGTATGCACCATGATATAGAACACTATGATAGCTTATCCCCAATATACATAAGGACTAACATTTAATCTAATAAATAAGTGAAAATAATGCACCAACGATATAAACCATGATGGCAATGGTGATGTATGAATATGGATAGACTTAAGTATAATGCATAATGAATCACCTAATGAATGTATACATATTAATTCAAGGCACAACAATGAAATCAAATAAACAAGAAAATAAACCAAACACCAATAAATAGAAACACAAAAAAACATCAATAAAAATAAATAAATGAATTACCAAAAAACCAATAAATAAACATTAAGAAATAAAAAAACACCAAGAAATAAAAAATGAACAAAAAAACCAAAATAAAATCAAACAAACACAAATAATGGTTAATCATAATGTTAGTGCAAATAGAAAACAAATTTTTCATATATGTGTAATAGATGTGTTACACTCGGTGACAAGGTAAACCCTAAGCTAGGTGACAACAATACAAGTATAACAACATAATAACAATGGCACAATGTTGCCTCTAGTCTATAGGAAAGCAAAAACATAAACAAGATGATAAAAATTACCACTAGGATATAGGAGACAATGAAACAAATAGAAAAAATAAGGGGAAGAGAAGAAAAATAATGGGGTAGTTGAGCTAACTCTAAATGCACAAGTCAAATAGACGTTGCTTACATATTTTTATAGATGCAAGATCCAACATGAACTTCAATAAAAATGTAATTCTCCTAGGAAATTGGATAGAATAAAAATAATGATATGAAAAACATGACTGTGTTGTAGAAGAATATGGGAATGGTCGCATAAAATTATGAGATCATTTGAAATAGATATTACTCATAAAATGGTGAGAGCGCAAGATAAATCTTAATGGTCATTAATGTATCAAAGTTGAATACATAATATGCATAATATAAATTCTCAAAATAATGAGAGTAAGATTTTAGGCCAATAAGGATGGGAAAACTAAATGATAAGTGGTTACTTGTAAGATAGTTAGGGGTCCCAAGATCCTTAAGGCAAAGAAATATTTGGAAAAGAAAGGAAGGTACAACCAAGCTAAATCAAGATACCCCATGTATCTAAGTGTTTCCTACATAGCCTATGTAAACCTTAGGCCAATGTAGTTCTCCCATAAATGGGAATAAAAATACCAAAGTGGTATAAAAATAAATTGAACATAGAAGATGGCCCATCTCAAAAAAATTGATGGCTTTATATCTCGTATGAAAATTTTAAGCCAAATTTCATGATTTTGTGATTTTTAAGATTTTGTAGATATTTTACAAATGTTTTTGTAATTTTTAAATCATCTCAAGGCAATTGAGATTTATGAGATACTAAATGGTCCAACTCATAAAATTATGAGAGCATAGCTTAGATTTTTTGTAAAATGAAGAGAGAGTTTAAAATTAAATTGATCACAAAATTATGAGAGGATTAAAAAAGGAGTGACTAAGACAACCTCAATATAAATTGAGTACTACCTACATAGTCCTAGAATGAGATCTCAAGTCATTAAAATTTCACCTTACATCAGAGGATTTGACTAGGTAGAATCAAGTTCATGAATTTAGGCAAATGGTACAGTATAGTAATAAGAATGGCAAGGTGATGCGGCATTGCATGGTAAAGGTGTTATTCCTAATTTGACCATAGGTAGTTATAATTTAGAAAAAATGTCATAGGTCAATGATACTAATTTTCCCAAAGGCAGTTATAATTAGTAGCACAGATTGGGACACTAATTTTACCCAAGGTAGTTATAATTAGTAACACTCATAATTAAATAAAATAAAAAATAAAGGATACAATTGCCAAACCACTATCACATTGGTCTAAGATACTACCTCTATCTATAATACTAAATCAACTACTTAAACTTCATCTAAATCTCTTCATTGAAGGTGCCTAAAGAACCTATAGAATGGAACCAAGGTCAAAGGGGTGGGGAGGGAGGTTAAAAACAACTTTGGTTAATAAGGTATGGTAGAATGGTATAAATTATGGTATAAAGAAGATGATGATATGGTAAAATGTAAATGAGCGTCATAAACAATAATTCAAGTCTCTCAAGTGAAATAATGTTTTAGGTGTATGATGTTCATTAGCTCATCAAATTTATCTCCATCTAGTGTAGTGAGTCTGTATGTTCTAGATCCATAATTTGTATAAATAACATATGGGCCTATCTAATTGGGTTTTAACTTGTATTTCTTCTTCTTCTCAATCTTGGTGTTCTTTTAGTTTTCTTTGATAATAAGATCACCAAGCTTGAACTCTCTATGTTTTACCCACTAATTATATTGGCCACGAAGTCTATTTTGGTATGCTTGAAGGTTGTTAACAATGACCATGCATATTTCATCAAGTAAATCTAGATCTTGTAGGTGATTTATTATGTAATATTCATCATCCAAAACATGTTTCAATGAGATATGTAGAAAATTTAATTCAACCTTAAGGGAATAATTCCCTCAGTTCCATAGACTATGGAATATGGAGTGGCTCTAGTTGGAGTATGATAATTAGTGCAATATACCCAGAGGGTATGAAAGATTTAGAGGTGTTATTTATGACCAACATCATTGATAATATTTTTAATGATGTTAAAATTGGTTTAATTGGATGCATCTGATTGGATGTTAACTCATGGGTAATATGTGGTAGAAAAATATTGGGTGATATTGTACTTGACACAAAGTGTTTTGACATCCTTGTTCTTAAACAATCTATCATTATCAGATATAATGTCTAATGGGATACCATAGAAATAGATGAGATGATTAAAAATGAATTTATAAATATATTTTTCAATCAAGTGAGGGGTATAGCTTCAACCCACTTAGTGAAATATTTAGTAGTAGTAAGGATGTGTTATGGCCATCAGATGGGGTTGGGTTAATCTTTAAAATGAGATCGAGTCCCCATGTTGAAAATGACCATGGTTTAAGCATTGGTTTTATTTTTTTGGATGGGGCATGAATCAAATTAGTATGCCTTTGACATTTATTGAATCTTTTAACATCAAAAACTACATCTGATTCCATAGTTGGCCAATAGTAATTGGTATGTAGGAGATTTTTGGCTAGGATAACCCCGCTAGTGTGGGCTCCACATAATACTTCATGGAATTCCATAAATGCTAATGTGGATTCTATCAAATTTAAATAATGAAGTAGAGTTCCATCAAAGATACAATAGTACAGGGTTTGGCCAAGTAAGGTATACTGAAAGATTTGATGCATAAAGGTTTTTTGTCATTTGTGTGATAGGTATTATAAAGGTTTGAGTAAAAAATAGAGATAGGACCAATAATATCATAGATCATTGTTATGTTTGAAGTTTCATGAGTATGATCTAGAATATTTTAATGAGGAATTGATATTCTTTTGCCTTATTTATGTGGTGGATCAAAAAACTAATGGTGGCCATAGAATCCACTATCCTATTACTAAACTTAGGTATGTGGTCAAATTGTACCTTAATAATCTACTATTTGAGAATGTTGACCATGGCCTTATATGAAACTAGTTTGTCATCTTTGGTATGAAATTATTCTATAACCTAATTGATGATTAACTGAAAATTGCCATAAATCATGAGATGTTGAATATTCCATTGTACTTCTTGATGAAGTCATGAAATGAGTGATTCATATTCAGCCATGTTGTTATTACAAGGAAAGTTGATAGAAAATGATTTGGGAATAATATCCCCTTGTGGTGTAATAAATAATAGGCCTACCCATGATCCATGTGATGTGAATGATCCATCAAAATATGGCTTCTAGTGTTGATCCTCAAGAGGTGTTTCTATGATGGTCATGATGGATTCATATAGGAATTGAAAACTGAGGGCTTTGGTATCTGTAAGGGGATATTCAATAAGTTAATTTGTTATTACTTATCCCTTTATAGATTTATATTTGACATAATTTATATTGAACTTGCTCAGAAGCATGATCCATTTAGACATACAACCTTGTAAAGCTATCTTGGATAGTAGATAATTGAAAGGTTTTACTTTAGAAATAACTATGTTATTATTAAGCATGTAATGCTGCAACTTCTAGATTGAAAAAATCATAGCTAAATAATATTTTTATGTAAGCATATAGTTTTGTTCATACACAACTAATGTACATCTTAAATAGTACATGACATACTCTTATCCATTATCATCATGTTGAACTAGAAGTGTCCCCAAGGCTTTGTCTGTGGTAGATTGGTATAGTATAAATGGCTTTCTTAGCATTAGCAATAATAAAATAGGTGGATTGGAAAAACATTACTTTAAGTGAGGAAAGGATTTTTGATAGTTCTCATCCTAATGAAATGTGACACCTTTCTTTAGTAAGTGAGTGGAGTGGCATTTGCCAGCTAACTGTGAAATGAAGTGTCTAATAGATTGAATTTTCCCTTGAAAAATATGGAGCTTCTTCAAATTAGAAGGTGGAAGAATATTGGTAATGGCTTGTACTTTGGTAGGATCGACTTCAATGTCTCGATGAGAGATGATGAAGTCTAAAATTTTTCCTAAAATAACACCAAAGATGCACTTCTTATGATTAGGTTTGACCTTGTATTCATTAAGCCTCTCAAATATTCTTCATAGTGTGGTTGGATGATTAGCATGGTTCTTTGATTTACCTATAATGTCATCAATATAGTCTTCAAAAATATCATGAAATATGATGGCAATGGATCTTTGGTATGTGGCCCTAGTATTATTGAGGTTAAATATCATAATTTGATAACAAAACATTTCCCATAGAGTGGTGAATGGCATCTTGTGTTGGTATTCTAGTATGATCTTAATTTGATTGTACCCTAAAAATTCATCCATAAGGGAAAACATTTTTTACTTTGCTATGGATTCAAATATCATGTCAATATTTAGTAGAGGAAATTCATCCTTTGGGTAGGCCTTGTTGATGTCTCTAAAATTAGTCCATATTCTAGTTCCTTCAAGATTCTTACTAATAGGCACAATGTTTGAGATCCACTCTAAATAGTCAATCATTCAGATGCATCTCGATTTTAATATTTTTTCAAAATCTTTCTTTACTAGTACAACAATACAAAGATGCATATTATGTAATTTATGACTCATATATTTGGCATCAAGATGTATAACAAGGTGGCATACAACCAAGGTGGGGTCCAAACCTAACATGTATGAATAGGCCCATGTAAAATTGTCAACAAATTCTCTCAAAAAGGGTTGTAAATATTTTAAGTTCCTCCTCAATGAATTATTCACCTAATTTGATCCATTTCAAGCATATAGAGTCTTAATGTTGATTTCTATAATGTATTCTATAAGGAGTGTCGAGCAATCTTCCATAATGGTTGGAAATGATTTGAATTGGCCTAAAATTGTAAAGTCCTCTAGTTGGACTAGTTATTGAAGCTCTACTAAAACATATGAATCTAAATCTCCTAATGGTAATGATAACCATGTCATAAATACTGCAGTAAATTCTTGGGCAATTCGATCAAAGGCATGTTGTTCTATTAAACTGAACTTGGACCCAAAAGCAAGTTCAATTTTGATGGCCTCCTGAGATTCAATCAAAGAAATGTGAACACCCCCATCTAATGGTGCCTGAAATAGGTTTTGACCAAAATATTAGCCTTTCTCTTTAATTTTACCCTAGTCCAAAATGCCTCAAATAGGTTTTCACTTTGGAACCTCAATGTTTTAAGATTTTTTTTTTGGCTAAGGGTGTTCACCTATTCTCCAAAATAGGTTACATGATCCAATTTGATAGAGAACCCTTGTTTGTGGTCTCCCAATGGAACATTATCTCTTAGGCCTAGAAAATTGTAAAATTTTTCATCATTCTAAAAATAATCTACAAGCACTATGGATTCTTATTAGTCCTAGGCTATAATTTGAGGGTGTTAAAGAAGAAGTGAGTTATGTTAGATTATATGGGTAATGATACAAATGGTATGTGGGTCAAAAATGTTGGTATTGGCAAGGTCTTCATAAATGATTTAATCAAAATTTCATTCATTTTTGGCATCATAATCACTATTTATTGGCATTAGGACATGAATAAGTTACATGGGGTCACCCCTAAGCAGTTTAAATCTGATACCATAAATTCATTTGCACCTAGTCATAGAAACTGGCTAAAGATTACCCTATTGATTTGGTCCAAGGCCTCCACCTTCATAGGCTTGTTTATCCATGATCTTATTAGGTATGGGGTATTTGGAACTTTTTTAGAAATCATCTAATTTGTCATTATACAACTAGGATTCATCATTGGTAAGTGGGTCCTCTTCTTTGCCAATGGCTAGTGTGAAAATGATAGGATCTGGACTATGAATTTTCCCTTTCCTTTTCATTTTCATTCCATGCAAGGTGGTCTAGCTTTAGGTCTTCCATAGGACTTGGGGCTATGTGGAAGATTAAAAATGTGAAATGTGTCATACGTCAAATACTCTCCTAGGCCATTGGCCAAGATGGTAAAATGATTAGACATTTTAACATGAGGCATATGCAAAGAGTATTCAAGGATATCTAGGTATATACAGTTGTCCTCTAGTAATTTGAAAAGTATCTCTTTGTCTTTGTCCTTTTGGGGAATTAGATCTAGGCCAAAGTAATAGTTATAGCTTTTATACTCAACCTCTAAATGTTTGTAATGTTCATTGGGCTACAAATATCCATTGATAGTTACCTTCATGCCTGAGTATAAGAACTTGAGACACTGGTGCAATGTCAAAGGGATTACATGAATTTCATGTATCAAAGGTCTACCCAAAAGTAAATTGTAAGATATGTTTAGGTTTAGCATATGGCAGACTGTAATTTTGGTTAAGGGCCTAATGATAATTGACAAGCTTATGGTGCCTTATGATTCCCATTCCTCATTATCGTAGGCCTTGATAATAATTACTTTAGCCTATAGATCGATTGTTATATATCCCATATACTTGATGAGATTTAGAGATAAAATATTTAGGCCCCATACATTATTTATGAGGACACATTTGACTTTATGCCATATTTTAACAACTTCAATAAATAACGGGTTGTTGTGGAGAGGGCCAAGAGATGACATATCACTTTGGTTAAAGGTAAACTATTGGCTTGGGGATAGATGTCCAACCAGATCTTATAATTCTTTTGGGATTATGTTATTTGGAACTTGGGATTAGCTTAGGATCTCTTTTATGATGTTTTTGTGGATAGTATATATATGCAACAAATCCAAGATCAATATCTATCTAGGTTTAATATGAAGTTATTCTATAATATCATATGGATTTTACTTAATGATGGTATATGGTTTGTTCCTAGACCACACAGTGGGTTAAATCAGTTTAATGAGAGGAGGTTGTGGCCATGGAATTGTAATTTTAGATTTCCAAATTGTGATTTCATAATTGAGATTGGATATAAGACCATTATAACTTGATGATGATGGATATGGGATAGATAGGATAAGTCTCAATTGTCAGTGCACCTAGTTGTGGTCATGGGGAAATGATGATTTATCAATATAAGGCCTTAAAATAGTAATACCTAGTTTTTATTATGTTTGGTTTCAGTCCCAGGTCAACGAAGGATTATTGGAATAGATAGGTTGATTGGTATTAGTTTCCAATGGTCCTAGTCTATTAGCACTTGATCTAGGATTAATGGTGATGGTTGAAATGTGACCTCCCATACTATGAACTACAAGTTTATTTTATTCATGTGAAATTATGTGGTAAGTCTATTGATTATTGGAATCATTTTGGCCTTGGTTCCTCCCATTCAATTGACATTGTTGTTTTTGCTAATTTTATTGATGTTGTCACTAGTATTGTTGTTGTTATGGTGGCATTTGCTTTTATTATGGTTTATTATTATTATGTTATGAAAAAGTCTTTTGGTAGATACCTAAGTTCTGATTGGATTTAAATGCTCTATTATCTAATGTAATCTCCCCATTTTCTAACATATTTTCTATGAAGTGTTTTAACTTCACATAATGGCATATGGAATTTCCATGAACATGGTGATATTTATAGATATTATGCTCTTTGTACCATTTTTAATATTGAATAACCTTATGATAGTTCTCTAGAGTTATCCAAATAATCATATTAACTATAACTAGTTTGTAAAACACTGCTTCTATAGGCTCATTACGTAATTTTTTAGTCAACATAGTGGCCAATTGTTTGTTTGGTAAGTTGTGGGTGAAGAAACTAAAAAGCACTCTCTATCTCTATAAATAGCTTATAAAGATGTCATTTACCTTTTTCTTGGCTTAAGTTAAATCTACTAATGAAATCTCATGTTCAATATTATAGGAGAAATGTGAAAACATTTGTTTGGGAGGTTATCAAATCAAATACAAAATTCTTTGGTATTTTGACGAACCACTCTAAAGCATGTCCTAATAGACTTCAAGGAAACAAAAGGAGTAAATAAATGTCACTATAGTCCACTAGTTGGTAAGTGATAAATAACTCTATCAAAGGGGCCTTATGTTTTCTTTTACCCTTGTATTTGTCAAATTTTAATGGCTCATAACCTAGAGGAAATGGTATTCAGGGATACTCCATGTTGAATGTGTATGAACACATGACCTTTAAATTGAATTTATTATTTTGATTCCCTACTTAAATGTTGGCAATAACATCTTCCATTTTATAAAATTATTGGGCTAAAACACTAGATTATACATTTGGCTGAGGTGGTGGTTAGGCAGTTAAAGGTGGATTACCCTAACTAGGGTAAAATGGAGGCATGATTTATTGTGAAATTTTGGTTTGATGGGTGAACTAACCAAGAATATGCATATATGAATTTTAATGTGATTACTGAAATTGCATGCATTTTTGGGCTATATTATGGTTTGGACTTGGTATTAGCCTTGGTTTTGAGGGATTTAGGGTTGTAATGGAAGGATATGTCTTTGGGTAAAATATTATGCCTATTGAGGTTGAGTAAAGACTTGATATCAATTATTCAAACCTCATTGAATAAGGGGAACTTGTTAACCAAGGCCCTATCTTTGGATATTTAGTTCATGCTAAGTAAAAGTTAATTATTACCTAATTTTTACTTGCTGGACAATGGTACCTCTTTGTTGTGCAAACACCTATTGTAAACTAGATGCTTGTTGGGTGTTTGATATTTGTCTTTTAAAAATAAACACATGTTGTTTATTAGAAAACATTCATGATTATAAATGCATATTGGTCTAAAAATGTAGAAGTACATTTTTAACGACCTATCAAGGTGGAACACTTGTTGCCCCTATCGAGGTGGAATAGTGTTCGACCTCTATTGTGGTAGTAGATTAGATTATGCCTATTATTTTGGAATGTTAGATATCACCTATTAAGGTTGGATAACGCTTCTCATTTGTTATTAAGGCAAACCAATAGCTAGCACTTGATTACTTAATCCCTTTGGTTGTGTGCTTAATGAAGTAATTGGTTGAGGGTTGGAAGTAACTTATTATGGTTTAGATGTAAGAGTTCCTTACCCTTACTATTTTGAAACACTCATGGTATTACCTAAAGGCACTTATTTTTTTGGACTATTTGTTGGTGTATTTAAACCACAGAGGCCTAGATTAGAAGACACTTGTGTGTCATCTACCATGTTTGGCACATTGTTATGTGTAGAAGCCATAGTCACATATTCAATAGATGGGACATTATACATGTCATCGACTGAAGTGCTTCCTAAAAATAGGTCTATACCCAAATTATATTGACCTATCAACTTGATTAGCACTCATGTTAAATGATTTATCTCTATGAGTGGAGTGTTTGACATGGCCATGGAATTAATATTATGTGCTAGATTCAAATAGGTTTTATATGCTTGTTGTGTTTGTATAAAGTGGTCATCTATGAGGCCCTTTCCTTCTAAAATCATATTTTCATCTTGATATTACATCGACATGAGTGCTTGAGGATATCTACTAGAGGCATGTTAAATATCTTGGGTATAAGGTGTGTTTAGAGGCATTTTAATTAGACTAGGTAAATTTTCATGGGGGAAGTATGCTAGAAAATTAGCCCCTACCTCAATAGGTCTGAGGAAAACCTCACCCTTATTTTCAAGTGATGATAAAGTAAATAAGGATCATATGTTGAGGGCATAGTGTTGTAATACAATTGTTTTTGAGGTTATTATATAATTTATGGTATGTTAAACAGGTATTGTGTGGTTTTCTCTTAGTCTTGATCTAAATATGGAGGTGTGTTAAATAAATAATAGGCTAGGGGATATTGAATTTATTCCTTAAATTGAGCAATGTAAGGAAGATAGGGATCAGTCTCAAAAACTACATCATTAGTGTAGGGGTCTTGAATAAAGTTGTCATTCATAACCATGTTATTATAACCTAGATTATACATGTATCCACTACGAGTGTAAAGATACATATACAAATTAATGACTAATGTTCCGTAAATAAGGTCTAGATTTATACAAACTCTTAAAAATAAGGTTTAAAAGATAAATGGTCTAAACTTGGTAAAACTTGGTCTAAGAATGGATTTGTTTCTCCAAAATAGTCAATGATATAATCAATCCAAAATGGTCTAATGTCAATTGTATAACACAAATGATCAAGTTGATGGATAACTTTGAATTCCAATCTTGGTAAATAAGTGTTTCAAATAACTCTAATCTAGGTCCAAAAATGAAATATGTTATTAGGTCTTTGGGAAAAAGGCATAAATCAGCTTAAAACAACTAGGTCTAAGATAAAAGGTAAAATTTTATAAATTTTAGAAACATGGCATGAAATTTAGACATTAAAACACACTAGGTATAAAATAAAAGGGAATTTCTAGTGGAAACATGACACAAAAGCTAAACTTGACACAAACTAGGTCTAAAAGGCAAGATAATTAATCTAAAATTTTGAAAATTTTGGAATCAAACTAGGCATTTAGATTTAAACATAAACTTGACCTTTGAAAAAATACATTGGACTTTAGGCACATAGAGGATATACCACTTCCCCAAATCTAGGCATTAAAATATTCTTTAAATCAAGCAAGGAATTAGTCCAAGTTGCACATTCCAAAAGTTAGATATAAGTGTCTAAGACAAAATTATGTCAAGCATAGGCATAAACTAATAAATTTTTGAATTTGAAATTATCAAGACCAATTTATAAATTTATTTATAAGTCATGGTGCTTAAGTGGACAACAAGTTAGTTCAAAATAGACATCATAATGATACTAGGCATAAACTAAAAAGGCACACATGGTTTTGAAATTGCGATTAGATACAAGGAAATAAGTCTTTGAAATAATATGAGTATCCTAACAACACTATCATTATTTAAAGGTATGAAAAATGGTTTGTTTCAAAACTCTAAGGCACAAGACTTGGAATGAAATGGGTAGCATAATGATGCCCCTTTCAAACAAGTGATACACACACACACACACACACACACACACACACACACACACACAAGTTTTTACAAATAACCAAGGCAAAGTGTGGTGTCAAAAGGATGGAATAACACATATTTTAAAAAAGATTGATGTGTAAATATGGCTTGTTTTGGACAAGGTATGATAAACAAAAAGTTTTGACTTAATATAATGCAAGTAAAAAAGGAAAAATGATAAAAACACTTAAGTGTATAATCTTATTCATAAAAACTGACAAGGTGGCTTTGTACTGTCAAATTCCATCCATATAATTTTTATTGAGAGGAAATAATGTATTTAATCCATAAAATTAAATTTTCATGAAAATTAGGGTTTTTAGGCCCCCTCTTCTCTCAAGAGTTTGTTTAAAGACATGGAACTTTGGGTTAGTTGCTTTGTATTATAACTATATCCATAGCAAATAGGATTGTCTATAAAATATCAATTTTTGTATGTCTTAAATTTTCCCATACGTATGGTTAACACTAGGGCACAACACATCATTTAGATATGCATTAACTATCTTGTTGTGAAGAGGTCTTGTCCTTTTCACAACCACTACATCTATTAATTTCTTAGTTTAGTGTGTGTAGAGAGTATTACATAACATGATTAGTCAAGTATTAGTCCAATAAATCAAAGGAAGAATGAATAAGAAAAAAAAATTAAGCCTATCAATTCATGTGTGAATTACAAAGGATAACAAGAAACATATGAAAGAAAGCAACACCATATTACCTTCCCAAATGGATTCACCATACCAATGAGGCTCAAAAGCATGCTCTCCCTTGATCAAGAGCTCTTGTATTCAACAAAAATGATGGAAAAATCCTCAAATGTATCAATAACTCCTTAAAAAATCAATGATCAAATGTGAAATATTATGGAGATAATTCAACATAATAAATTTGCATAAATGAAGCTAGAAAATGATGTTCATGGCCTCTCTATTTATAGATTTTTAAGATTGGTCAAGATCAAACATGACCATCCATCTCAAGATTGAGATGTGTGGCTATGGATTAATCCAATATTTTAAATTAAATGCATAAATATCCTTAATATAAATAACCATTAAAGAGGCATGGGAGCCATTAGCTAGGCATGGGTGACCCATAATCCTAATATTTGTGGCATTTATGGCCTAGGGATGCCTTCACAAAATAATGATGTCACCTAATGATGTAGTTAATAGAAATCAATTTCTAAAAATAAATATTCAACAACTCTCATGAAAAATCCACTTAAGTTGTTGGTTTGGATTAATTAGCCTTAAATAAGTTTAATCAACATTTATACAATTATTTAGAAATTAATCCTCAATTAATCAAAATAGTCTAAAAGTCATATTACTAGGTCATAATTTGACTCAAGAAGAATTTGAAGGTGATACACCATCCCATTTTGGATGTTTTTGATACCAAATAACAAGGGCACTTATCTTGTGCAAGAGATTTGATAGAAAAGAGTAATCCAGGGCACCTAGGTATAAAATTGGCATTTTGACTCAAAATTATTTGATCAAAGTTAACTAGACCATAAAATGAATTTCCCCATTTAAGGATACTTTAACCTAAATCATCACTTTTAAATGACAATTTTAAATCATTTAGGGTGTTTTATGTATTTTACCCTAAAATGTGCATTTGAGTGAAATTTGAGTAAGATTGACAATTTCAACATAAATGGTGTTAAGAATTGGATGTCTATATTTTACCACTATTTGAGAAGGTGTAGTGAGACATTTAGACAAAGCAACATCTTTTCAAAGAAAAGAGTTATCAAGAAGAAATTGGAACAAACCCATGATGCCCCCTCGAGAGGACATACTAGGATGAAAGAGAAGAATGGACTCTCAAAAAGAGAGGGACAATGAGAGAGTAACCCATGGAGGAGATCATATCTAAATGAGCTAAATCTTGTACATGTGATTACCATAAATTATTAAAATATAATTATAGGTACAATAGGCCCTATTAAATGGGGGTAATGGGAAAGATATAATCCATAAGTGTAAGGGATACACTTTAAACATACCCAATTTGAGAGTACAAGTTGTACACTTACGACTTTGATTAATATTGAGACAAGTTGCATACTAAAATATTTCCATCTTTGGCATTAGTTTGGAGATCTTAGAATGAGAGGAAAATATAGAACATTTTGATTTAGGAAGGGAAGCACCAATAGAATGGGGTCAATAAAGAGAAGATAATAAGGAGTGTCTAAGTAGAGCAGATTTGATCATGATAAAATAGTTATGCCCTGGTAGGGATAATTTTGATCATTGATAAATAATAAATAATGGTTTACCCTTATAAAGATGATCTGATTTTGATGTTGTTTATATGTTGTGCCCCAACATGGGCAATTGGCAAGCAAAATAGCTTAAGGATATAATCCAACAAATAGGTTAAAGTGAGTGGGCTTAAATGTACATGTAATGGTGTAATGGCTTAGAAAGACATATAAAACCCATCATATAAGAATACACAAAGAGATGAAAGAGAATAAAATATGAATGAAAGATAGCCAAGCTAACTCCAAATGTGTTAGATAAGTAGACATTGCCTACATAGTTTCATGGGGACTCGTGTTCCAACCTAAACTTTAGGCTAATGTAGTTTGCCCAAGTGTAGGAGAGAATGGTATGAAGAATGATGAAAACTAGCCAATAATTTATTAAACTCATAGTGTATATAAATAGATGCACATCTAAGCATAGAGTCAAGTGCTAAAATGCATGATACCTAGATGCCTATTTTCACATCATGAACCTAGATTATGTAAAGTGTTATTGAGAATTGTTCATCAAAGTGATGTTGACATTAAAACTTTGAGACTTGCACACAAAGTGCTTGATATAACAAAAGAAATTAGGCATCATATAAATGAAAAACTTAGAATGATAGAATATTCCAATTATGTTGAGTTGGTTCAAATGTGAATATCTATAACTAAGGATAATGGTAAAATAATGGCCAAAACCAAAGTTATAACTACTTACATTTAAACAAAAAATAAAAGACAAAGAAAAAGAAAAACATAAATAAACATAACTTAGAATCAAGATATGATCAATCAAGACTTAAGTAGGAACAAAAATGCTTAAAAAAAATCAAGAACATCTTAATGACATGAGACTAAGATATAAATAATCAAGATCTATGTGGACCATCAAGATATTCTTGAACACAAAAGAGAAAAGCAAAATCAAATAGAAAAATAAGACACCAACAAAAATCAAATAAACAAAAAGGTCCAAGAACAACTTAATAACATAATATCAAGATATAAATAATCAAGATCTATGCAAATCATCAAGATGTTTTGAAACACAAGACCAAGATGAGATAAGAAGTAATAAAAAGAGAAAAGAAGAAGAAATAAAAGGAGAGGTAAGAAAGCATAACAAAACACCAAGAAAAAATAAATAAACACACAAACAAAAAACTAAGTTAGTGGGGTTTAAAGACAAATGTTCATGCATGTGTGGTAGAGGCATTACTTTCCACCACAACATAACAAAGAACAATGACACAAAAGTTGTTATCTATTTAAAGAGGAACAACAATAGAAGAAATGGGGGAAGAGAAGAAAATGAAGGGGTTGGCCAAGCTGACTCTAAATGTACAAGACATAGTTCCACCATGTTAGTTATATGGATGCATGTTCTAACATGAACTTCAGGCCAAATATAATTCTCCCAAGAAATGAGATAGAGGAAAAATGATGATCAAACCAACATGATTAATGTTATATAAGAAATGGAAGATATGAGAAACAAATGAGAATGGTATTGTAAACAACAAGTTGATAGGATGATAGCAAGTGCATGGGACAAGATGAAATGGTGTTCCTTTGCTTAAAAAATGGTAAGAGCATAGTAGGGTGGGATGGGAATGTATAAATGTAAAAAAGCATGAGATAATGTTTTTTTTTTCTTTTATGGATTGTGTTCTAATGTTTTTTTTAATTTCCAAACTTTTTATAATATTTTTGGTGTTTTGGGGATAAAATATGCACAAGGTGGGACTGCCTAGTCAAGGAGATGCATGTCTAAGAGTAGAGGTTTTAATAAAATATCTAAGTCAACTATAATGACCCATGCTCACAAATTAATGAGAGCGAGGATCTTGATAAAACAATAAAGAGTAGAAAATGTGATATAGAATAGTGTGTAGCATGAAGTAACTCTAAAGAAGTATCTATGTTCACCTATCCATAATAGTGTAGCAAAGGTCTGAAACTAAAAATATGCTCTTACTCACTTATCTATTAAAGAAGCTAAAAAATACTATTCTAGCTAAACTGCTTTGTAGAACTAGCATTGAGGATGTTCATAATGTTTATGAGACATAATTAGGATCATAATTGGTTAAGGAATAAAAAGTGTTTAAGCTTACAATATGCCCAAGACATAACAAAGAAAATGATTCTCAAGGATAATGGTCCAAAGAATAGGGTCCTCAAAGAGAATGGTCTAGGATAGGATTAAAATGTGTTTAGAGTGCCAATGATTCAAAGCCATCACTATCTAGAGTTGTGAAGAGTGGGCCAAGGTAGTATGGAATGTGTTCAGGGTAGGATAAAATGATGGGATAAAATTACTTTAGCATAAGTTTCCCCAAAGTCTGGGGTCTTATAGATAATGGTTCAAATTTGTTCATGCATATAACCTCTTAAGGTGTATGATATTCATGGGCTCTAGAAGTTCTTCACCATTAGATTTAGCTAGTTGATATGCCCTTGATCCATAGTTCATTATGATAATATAGTTTCACAACAAATTAGGCTAAAATTTACCTTTCTTTTTGTATTCAACATTCTTGTTATTTTATCTTTCAAAACCAAGTCACCAATCTCAAACCCTTGAGGGAAAATGCACTTGTCATAGCGTCTCCACAATCTATTTTGATAGGCTTTAAAGTTTTTAAGGGCAGCCAAATACTTACCATCAAGAAGTCCCAATTCTTACATTCATGAGGCTCTATAGTCTTTATCATCTTTAATATGCTCCAATGATATTCATAATGATGGTATCTCAATCTTGACTGGGATAATAGCTTTAGTACCAAAAACAAGGGAGTATGGAGTGGCTCTTGTTGAGGTTTGATGATTGGTTCTATAAGCCCAAAGGGCAGGAAGAGTTACAAGTGCCAATTATAAGAAGTGCAATTGAAATTTTTTCTTTAATATAGATATAATTGTTTTGTTTGATGCCTCAACTTTTCCATTGCCTTTTGGGTTATATGGAGTTAATTTATTGTGTGTGATCTTGAATTTTGCACAAATAGATTTTACATCATAGTTCACAAAAGATTTTCCATTATCATATATAATATGGGTTGGGATGCTATATCAATGGATGATATGGTAATGTATGAATTTGGTTATCTACTTCTCAATAAAATAAGTGAGAGGAATGGCCTTAATCCACTTGGTAAAATACTTAGTTGAAGTCAAAATGTGTTTATGGCCATCTGAAGATGTTGGGTTAATTTTATTGATGAGATCGAGACCCCACATTGAGAACATCTATGGTGTTTTGATTTGTTGTAGTGGTAAATAAGTTACATGTATCAAGTTACCATGATGCTAATAAGGAACACACTTTTTCACATAGTATTAAGCATCAGTTTCCATTTTCGGCCAATAATACCCCATTCTAAGGAGCTTCTTGGCTAGGACTACATCATTGGTGTGAGCCCCACATATTCCTTCATGAACCTCCTTTAGTGCCAACTTGGATTCTCTTAAAGATAAATAATGAAAAATCATTCCATTATAGCCTTTATAATAAAGTGTGTTTCCAAGGAGAGTATAACATGTTAAGTGATGAAGGAATAGTTCGTATTGGTCATTGAAAAGGTTAGCAGGGAAGACATGACTATGGAAATAGTTATAAAAATCTTGGTACCATGGTAGCTTGAGTGAGGGATTAGGACCAATAATGATGCATACCTTCTTTAAATCTATTATTATATGCACAAGCTAAAGAAGATTTTCAATCAAGAGCTGATACTCTTTAGCACTATCATCCATTTGAATCATGGAACCAATTGTTGCCATTGCATTATTAGATCTATTGTTGACTCTCTAAATTACAAATATTTAAAATGTGTTTTGAAGTTATTGACAATTTTATTTAAAGGAACAAGATTGTCATCTCTTGTTTGATACTGATCAGTGCTATGATTTATGATTAAATATGAATCTCTATGGACCTTTAAGCTTTGAATATCTCATTATATATCAAGGTGAAGCCCTACAACCAAGGCCTCATACTCAACCATATTATTTGTATAATCAAATTATATATGTAATGATTTGGGAATTAAATCCCCTTGTGGTGTGATCAACAGTATGCTAGCTCCAGATGCATGAGATATGAAGGATCCATCAAAATGGAGCATCCATTATTCAAGTTCCTATAGTTCTTGTTCTATCATCATGATAGAGTCATTTGGAAGGCCAAATCTGAGAGGTTGAGTATCTTTAATAGGATCTTTTGTAAGTTGGTAAGTAATTACTTTCCCTTTGATTAACTTTTAATTTTGGTACTCAATATCAAACTCACCTAGGAGAATAACCCATTTAGCCATGTTCCCTTGAAGAGTTGCTTTAGATAATAATAACTTGAGAGGATCCACCTTGGTGATGACAATAGTTTTTTAATTTAGTATATAATGTTATGATTTCTAAGTTTCAAATACCATAGCTAAATATGCCTTCTCAATAGGTGTATAATTATGTTCATAATCTACCAATGTGTAGCTAAAATAATAAATAGTGTGTTCCTTACCATGATCATCATGTTGGGCCAAAAGTGCCCCTAGTGCATATTCTATGGTTGATATATAAAGGAGTGGCTTTTCTTGTATTGGTGGTCTTAAGACTAGTGGATTGACCAAGTATGTCTTAAGCTTCAAAAATGTTATCTAACAATCTGTATCCCATTGAAATGTTATGCCTTTATTCAAAATATGAGTAAATGGGTGGCACTTATCTACTAATTGAGAAATGAACTTGCATCTAGACTGGATATTTCCTTGTAGGCTTCATAACTATTTAAGATTATTTGGTATAGGTATTTCCATAATAGTGTTGACTTTTGTAGGGTCAACTTCAATCCCTCATTATGATACAATGGATCCTAACAATTTACGTGATATGACTTCTAAGACACATTTCTTAGGATTCAAGTGGACTTTATATTCACAAATCCTCTCAAAGATTCTTCATAAAACATCAAGATTTCTAGCTATTATTCATGATTTTTATATTATATCATCAACATAGTCCTCTAAAATATCATGCATCATGTCATGGAAGATGACAATCATTATGCATTGATATGTTGCTCTAGTGTTCTTTAAGACAAATGACATGACTTGGTAATAAAATGTCCCCCACAGAGTGATGAAAATAGTCTTTTGCTATTGTTCAAGGGTTATCTTGATATGAATGTAACCAAAAAATCTATCCATTAAGGATAACATCTCATACCTGGTAGTTGGATCGACGATCATGTCAATGTTGGGTAGAGGAAAATCATTTTTGGGACATGCTTTTTTGATATCTTAGAAATCAATAAAAATATGTATATCTAAGGTATTTTTAATTACTATAAATATGTTGGAAACCCATTTAGAGTAATCTAGTGGTCTAATAAAATTATCTCCTAACAACTTTTCTAGCTCAACTTTAACCAATTGGGTGATGTGTGGATGCATCTTTCTCAATTTTTACTTGATTAGTTTAGCATCAGGATGGATAACAAGGTGATGCACAACCAAATTAGGGTCTAAGCCTAGCATGTCAAAGTATGCCCATGCAAAGATATCTATATAATTTTTATGAATGGATATAATAGCTCACATTCTACTTTAATAAGGGATGCTCTAAGATAAATAATTTTAGGATCCTCATAGGTTCTCAAGTTTACTTTTGTTGTGTTTTCTACAATAAGTGTAGATCCATCTTCTAGAATTATAGGCAAAGTATGGTTTTGATCATCTTCTACTACAATATCCTTTTGTTATTCTTCCCAAAACTCTAGATAGTATGAAGAATCAAAATCTACCATCTCAAGTAAAAGCCAAGTAGCAAAAACCTCTGGAAACTCAAGAATAAAATGCTCAAACATTTGATGCTGTTCTGAAGAAATGCTTGTATTGACTATGGAAATTTGGCTAGATGAAACCTTTATGTATTGAGGGTATGAGCAAACTTTCCCACCTAGGAGTGCCTAAAATAGGTTTTCACTTGAAGGCTTATCTTTTTCTTTATTTTTTCCCTAATTGATGAGTGCCTCAAAGAGGTTTTCACCTAAATATCTTGATGTTTATTCTTTATTATGACCAAGAAATTTTTTATACTCTCTAAAGTAGGTAGAAGGATCCAATGAAAAATCAATGTCCTATTTTTGATCACCAATAGAAAATCCATCTCGTAGTCCCATGTACTCTGTAATTAATTCTTCATTTTGAAACTCATCAAGGTGTATGACCAAATTTTGTTGGTCCCAATTTATGAGTTTAGGATGGAAAAGGCATAGGGAACAATGAGGGTTTGATTTAGGATGGGAAGATTCAATGGTAAAGATATAATGTCCTACTTTAGGAAGGGAATCACCACTAGGATGGGTTCTTACTTTAGGATGGGAAGTTCCAATGGGCATTATGGTTAGTATGTCATATGAATCAAATAAATCAGAGCTAATAAGCTCATTGAAAAGGCTATAATGGGATGATGTGTCACTACTAGGAGTATTTTCACTAATCACTTTGGAAGAGTCACTATCAAAATTCATGAGGTCATGCTTTGGTGGTATAAATCCAAGACCATGATTCTAATTGATAAATCTAGTTGATAAGGGCTCTAAGATTCCTTATGCTTATGGGCCAAGGCCTTTCCCTGTATAGTCAAGATGATCCATTATTTGGTTAGGGATATGATACTTTGGATTATAAAAGCAATCAAGAAGGCCTTAGGAATATTACCAATCTCTCTTGGTAAAAGCCTCTTAATCTTTCTTTGGTGCAATTATAGGTACAAAAACCACATGTGGTTTCTATTGTTTTTTCTTTGGCTACCAAATCTAGTTGGGTCCATTAGGGGTCTTGAATGTTTTAAGTTTTCCAAATGATTTAGGGGATTCAATTATTTTTTCAATATGGAGGATGTCCTCAAGATGGTACATAGAAATACCCACTTCTTTATTAACAACTTATTTTGCAAGAGATATGGGAAATGGATTGGCTAAAGTGGAAGCTAGATCACCAGGGTTGATATAATTAGGTGGAGATGAATGGGAAATATTTACTTTGTTCCTATTCAGAATGAACCTAGAACCTAGGCAATAGTTATAGTTATGCAACGTAGCTTCAAGATGTTTGTAATATTGATATGGCTACTGATCAATAGGAATAGTAACCTCAATCCCATCATGGGGAAACTTAATGCACTAGTGAAGAGTAGATGGGATTGCCTATAGTTCATGGATCTAGGGATGACCAAGAAGTATATCATGAGGAATTTTAATATCCAAAATATGGAATAATGTGTGATGATAAATAGACCTAACCATGATAGGCAATCAAATTATACCTAAAGACTCCCTTTCAACATTGTCATAAGCCTTGATTTTAATAGTTTTTAGTTACATGTCCGTAGCCCAATCATCATACCAACTTCAAAGATATGATGTTTAACTCTAAACCATTATCTATAAGAACCCACTTGATCTTATGATTTGTAATGACTATTTCAATGTATAGTGGGTTATTGTGGTTTGGGCCAAGAGTGAACATGTCTTTTTGATCAAATGTGATTCACCAAAATGAAGACAAATATCTAACTAGGTTCTAGTACTGATCAAGGTTAATATGATTAGGCATAGTAGATTCTTTCAAAAGGTTTTTCATGATAGTTCTATGAATATCAAATGTCCATAAGAGTTTTGATCAAGAAATCTATGTAGGGGTTTTGTTCACTTGGTCCACTAAACTATAGGCCTTTTTGATTATGGATTGAGATAGTTTAGTATTTATTAGCATAGTATTTAGATTTGAAACCATTAGCACAATGTTTTCATTAGGTTTCATGGAATAAGTGGGTGAAGAGCCCTAGATGGTAGCTGATGGGCATCTAGTTGTGACTGCACAACCTAGAAGTGGCAAGGAGTCATTATAATTAGAAGAAGAAAAGAAAGGGCCTTGGATGATGACTCATGGGCATCTAGCTATATTTTTATATTTTTGGGTCAATGAGGAGCCTTTACAATTAGAATAAGGGTGTTGTTATTTATAACTAATAACCCATACAAATAGAGTTACAACATGATTTTGTGAACTTGACATGGTATTACTAGGGGGAGAGGGTGTTGACCCTATAATGATGGGTCCCATGATGTGAGGAACATGAGATTATCCATGTGGTTTTATAGTAATAGTGGAAACTTGGGAAAAATGTGCCCCACAATATTGTTATAGTTGTAAGGCATGTTATTATAAGCCACAATGTTAGTATGGGCATTATGATCCCTACTACGCTCATTATGATTTTGACCCTGATGTTGGTTCTAATTTTTCCTCTATCCTTGATTCTAACCTTGGTTTTGATTCTTTATTGATGGAAATGGATTATGTCAAGGAAATGGGTCTTTGTAGATTCCCATATCCTAATTTATGTCCTGATTAGGGGCCAAATTTATTTCCAATTCACCACTTTTAATAAATTCCTCAATAATGTGTCATAATTAGATGCAAAAATATGCACCATGACCAACAACACAATGGAAGTTTCACCATTCATTTTATTTGTACCGATCTAGTTTTGGTTGATCCTGAGGAAATGGTCATGATAATGGCCATATAATCAAATTACTTATGATGAGCTTTTGGAACATTATTTCAACTAATTATCCTAAATTTATAAAGACTATAAAATTATTATGAAATATCCTTCATGGAGGTTGTCTCTATAAAGTAGGTGGTGGATTTGTGGGAGTTAATTGTACATTTGGGGGAGGCATAGCCTACACCATTTATATTTGCCTTGTTTCAACTACCTCAATTCCAACCATGTTCATATTTTTGTTAAAGCCCTTAGGATTTTCATGTGAAATCATTTGAACTAGTGATTGAGTCTACTTAGATGTTTGAACCTATGAAAAAATCTTGACAAGGCCTTTAGCAATAAGATATTTCTCAATTTGCACTTTTTTGTCAATAATTTCTTCAAATGAATTAGCACAAGCTAATCATAGATTATGCACAACTTCAAGATATAAGTTTTGTGAAAATATATTGGCCAATTATTTGTTTGGAATTTTATGTTGAAAGCAACATGCCAATGTTCTCCACCTTTGCAGATATGTATTAAAACTTTCACCATCACGTTGTTTGGATTTGCACAAGTCAATAATGGTCATTTCATGTTTTATGTTATATGAGAAATGATCAACAAATTTTTTTGATAATTCATTCTAATCTACAATTGATCCTTTAGGTAGTTTAAGTAGCCAATATAAATCCTATCCCACTAAAATCCATGGAAACAGTCAAAGTAAGTACTCACTACTATAAGTAGCCTCTTGACATAAGACAAAGAATGCGTACATGTGCTCATGTGGATCTCCCTTTATATTTTTAAAAATTGGGTGACTCAAAATGAGGTGGAAAGGGGTTTTGGAGAATAGATAAATCAAATGGATATGGGCATATCTCATCAAATTTATACTTTTTAACTCTATTTTCATCTCTAATCTATGAACAATTTCCTTCATAGAATTCCACTCTTGCAAGTTTTGTGTATTTGTGGATTAGATAAGATGATTTTGGGGTGGGATGTACCCTAGCTTTTTTTTTGTTGGGGTGGAATGTGCAACTATTTTTGTTACTATTTGGATGGAATTTACCCCTAGTTTTGTTGATATTTGGGTGGACTATGCCCTTGGTTTTATTGTTGGGCTGAAATCTGCCATTAGTTTTGTGTGGATCTATAGGGAATGTATACCTTTCAATCCATGTTTTGGTTTTGATTCACTCCTTGAGTTGATAAAAAAGGCTATTTATTCTTGGATTATAAATTATTCCTTGAATTCATTTTTTTAGTGCCTTGTTGATTTGGGATAGTTCTATGTTTGTTTACCAATTTTTGTGTTGGTTGGAATGAACTAGCCAAATTATTTTGAGGGATTTACTAAATTCAAACTGCGTGTTTGGATTTATAATTTAGTAAAGCAACAAGAGGTTCTTAATGATTAAATAATGTATGCTCTGTGTCAAATGGAACATTTTGTAAGATATCTTGTGACTTTAACTGTTCATTTATGTTACCTTGATCTCCTATGGTTATATTTTCATCAAATGTTTGTTTCATACCTTCAACCACATTTCCTTATTATTTGGAATCATCATTATGAATTTAAGTGGAAAATAATGAGTCATTTAAGTCTACGACAAGTTGATCCACATATCATTGACTTATTATCTTGGTCTTGGCTAAAAGATCTAGATTTGTGGGTTTTAACTTTATTTGTATTTCTTTTCCTTTGTTAGAATAAGAAGGTATGTTTATTTTTGCAAAAATTTTATCTTTCCATAATTATTCTCCTTATCTTACTAGGTATGTAATTGTTTTATAGTAAAGTTTGAAGGTAGTCTAGCACATGATTCTATCAACCTATGAAGTACTTCATCTTGATCTCCTTAGGGTTGATATTCATTGTAATCATCTTCAAATCCTACTATTGTGGGGATACCATAAAAAATAATGGGGTTATCTTGACCATCATAAAATTACTCATCCTCATAGCTAAGGCCAAAAGAGGCCCCACTATGAGTGAACCTTTGAGTCATGTCTAAAAAGAGTTATTATCTATGCTTAACTAGATTTGGATCAATGTTTTTGAAAATGTTGAAACAAAGTATGCTTTAGTTATCTTTAAACAAATAACTAAGGTACCAAAGACACTATAAAGGAGAGTGGCTTAGAACCATAGACAATTAGAATATTTGGTTCACAAATTTACTCAACTTTTGGTAAAGCTAAAATCATATAGATTGGAAGAGGGTAAGTTAACTCAAAGATCCAAGGTGAAAACTAGTACACCAAATCCTAGATCTTTGTGATACACCTATAATGTAAAATCTAATTCCAAATTAGATGAGTTGACCCTATAAAATTAGAGTAAATCTCTCTAGATTAAAAAGAAGACAAAATGAACTAAGCAACTCAAAATGTAAAAATATGCATGAATCATTAAGTATAAAACTAGGGCCAAATGGACAGCATAATGTTTCCACATGGTTTTAGTAGAATAAAATATGTTCTAGGACTCAAAGTGTGAGTGATACACAAGATGACTTGAGTCCACAAAGATTATAATGTGAGTTTGAGTCTAATAAATGGCCCTTAATTGAAATGGAAAATTGAACCCAAGTTAGAACAAGTTTAGTGTGCAAATGGTGAACCAAATTTAACACACCAACACTTAAAACTATGAAAGGTTCAATTTTGAATGTGAATTATAAATGAGGGACTTTAAAAAATTGGGTAAAAGGTCTAGACTCAATTTGGCAGCATGATTACACCAAAGTGAATGACATGACACAAAATCTTTTGATAATAATTTGAACAAGGAAAAGATATATTTTCCAATTGGACAATGTAACACCTCCCTTGCTCAATAAAATTGAGGATAAAGTGCTTTGGTTTGGTTCATTGAGTTAACAAGCAGTTTTAGACACAAATCAAGACCAAGTAGGCTAATGACAAAAACAATCATCTTAAGTCTAACTGACAAGGTATGGCAAAGTGGGGTCAACTAAAATAATAAGTTTTTGAATATTTCTAGGGGAATAAATTACACAATGAATTTCATATCGTGGTGCAAAAGAAAAACATGAAATTAGGTGTCTGTGGCACTTGGATTATTGAAAAAAGGTTTAGTCCTTTTTTCAACCACTACACCCTGTTATTCACTCAGTGTAGTGTGATTTCCAAAGTATAGATACATCTCATGTGCAACTCCATCACTAAATGGTGGTTTAACCACTCAAACCTCTAATCCTAGTGGGACTGGATGGAGTCAGTGCCAAGAGGTGAAATATTAGGTCAAAGCTTCCCTAAATAACTAATGGGAGGTAATGAATTCCACTTTGTAAGCCAAGTTTGCATTAAAAAAAACATAAAATAGAAAGACTTTAGGGTCATTTTCAAGATCACCCAAACTATTGCAAGTTTTTGGGGAATGATTTAGACATCATTATTTCTAAGCCTTAGACTAGGCTTTTTGAAATAAAGATGGGTGATTTTAATTACAAGGGTTCCCTAAAGGGGATAAGTGGAAGAGAATACATGTGACATCCCTGTCTTTGCCAAACAAAAAATAGTTCAAAGAACTATTGAATGCAAAAAATTGGAAAGATGAGTTCATTTTTAAGCACCAATTTGAAATATTGAGTGGTGTTCTTTTTGGCCCTTAGCCTTAATTGTTAAAATGGTAAAAGATTACACAAAAAAATTCCACATGAAGTAATAAATATCTAATTTTGTTTTAAGCCCAAATTGAAGATGCAAGACTTAGCCTAGATTCATGATTAAAACACCAAATTTAAAATGTTGCAAGAGTTATGATGTGTTTTAAACACTGAATGAAATGTATCTAAGACTTAGTTAAATCTTAGGTTTATTTTAAGTACTAATTCAAATGTGTGAAATCAAGCATGTTGATTTTAAACCCAAATGAAAGTGTGTTTGGTTAGTTAAAAACATTCAAACCAACTTTTAAACTACCCCCTCAACTTGAAAAAACATAATTATAAGGGCCTCCTTTAAATCACTTAAGAGTTAAAGAAAATGACATTAATAATTTAGATCTCAAGTTAATAGTCGAGTTGGATTGACAGGTGAGTTAGGTTGATAGGTGAGATAGGTTGATAGGCGAGCTGGGCTGGATAGGTGAGTTGGGTTGACAAGCAAGTCAAAGAAAGATAGAGGTGAGTTAGGGTGATCTAGAGCTAAGTCAGGCTGAGCCAAAGCTAAGTCAGGGTGAGTCAAAACTAATTCAAGGTAAACTAGAATCAAGTTAGGCTAAACCAGAGCTGAGTCAGGGTGATCCAAAACTGAGTTATGCTGAGCCAAAGCTGAGTTGGACTAAGATAGAGCTAAGTCAGGGTGAGCTAGAGCTAAGTCAGGTTAAACTTGAGCCAAGTCAGGGTGAGAAAAAGATGAGTTGAGGTGATTTAGAACTAAGTTTGGCCAACTTAGAGTTAATTTAGGTCAAACTAGAGTTGTGTCAGGCCAAGCTAGAGCTAATTTAGGGTGAGCTAGAGTCGAGTCAAGTAGAACTAGAGCTAATTTAGGTCAAACTAGAGCTAAGTTAGGGTGATCTAGAATTGAGTTGGGTTGAGCTAGAGCTGAGTTGGGTTGAGCTAAAGTTGAGTTGGGCTGAGCCAGAGTCGATTCAAGTTGAGTTAACTGTGATTTATAAAAATGGACTTTTTTGCTCAATATTTTTCTTATTTTCTTCCATACTCCAAGATCCTACATGATAATGGTTAGTAAGTTAATTATAGAGGCTTTGTGAGAAAATTTTTGGGTTACGGTCCCACTGAGCATGCCAAAATGTAGAGAGTATTACATAACATGATTAGTCAAACATTAGTCCAATCAATCAAAGGAAGAATGCATAAGAACAAACTAAATTAAGGCTATCTATTCATGTATGAATTATAAAGGATATAAAGAAACATAGGAAAGAAAAAAACACCATATTACTTTCCCAAATGGATTTACCATACCAATGAGGCTCAAAAGCATGTTCTCCCTTGATCAAGAGCTCTTGTCTTCAATAAAAATGGTGGCCAACTCTTCCAATGTCTCAATAACTCCTTACAAAATTAATGATCAAATGTGAAATATTATGGAGGAAATTTGGCATAATAATTTTTTATAAATTAAGGTTGAAAATGATGTTCATAGCCTCTCTATTTATATTTTTTTGAGATTGGTCAAGATCAACCATGACTATCCATCTCAAGATTGAGATGTGTAGTCATGGATTAATCCAATATTTGGATTTAAATCCATAAATATCCTCAAGATAAATAAGCATTAAAGAGGCATGGGAGGTATTAACTAGGCATGGGTGACCCATAATCTTGATATTTATGGCATTTATGTCCTAGGGATGTCTTTCAAAGAAATGATGTCCCCTGATTATGTAGTTAATAAAAATCAATTTTAAAAATAAATACTCAACAACTCTCATGGAAAATCAACTTAATCTCTTGATTTATATTAATTAGCCTTAAACAAGGTTAATCAACATTTATGTAGTTATTTGAAAATTGGTCCTTAATTAATCAAAATGGTCAGAAAGTCATATTACTAGGTCATAATTTGGCTCAAGAAGAATTAGAAGGTGATGTTAGATGCATTGGATCTATCATCCCATTTAGGATGTTGTCAACACCAAATAACAAGGGCACATGTCTCATGTAAGAGATTTGATATAAAAGAGGAATCCAAGGCACCCAAGTGTAAAATTGGCATTTTGACTCAAAATGATCTGATTAAAGTTAACTAGCTCCTAAAACACATTGCCCCATTTAGGGATACTTTAACCTAAATCTACACTTGTAAATGACAATTTTGAATCATTTAGGATGTTTTATGGATTTTAGCATAAAATGTGCATTTGAGCAAAATTCGAGTAAGATTGATAATTTCAACATAAATGGTGTTATGAATTTGATGTCTACAATGAGATGTCAAAGTTAAAACTACATTCTAAGGTAATATTTTACTAGAAAATCTTGTTTAGCCACTCAAACAAACATCTTAATAGGTCAACCCCAATCTATCTACCCCTATCATGGGGTGGGGTTAAAGAGATTCTATTAAGCATGGGATGTATTGAGAGGGGGGTGAATCAGTATATCATATATCTTATAAAACTTTCCTTTAACCAAATTCCACTTAATCAAACATTCAAGATATGCAATAAAACTCAAACAATAAACACCACACAAGATAGAGAGAGACACCAGATATAACGTGGAAACCTAATGTGGGAAAAACCATAGAGAACAATCTCATGTATATGAATGAGCACAAACCCAAACAATATTCATAAGCCAAGCTTGCAGGAGAACCATACCCCTTTGTCGAGCACCAACCTAGCTACTATTCATGAGCACCAACCCAAAGGAGCACCAACCCCTTTGCTGAACACCAACCCAACAAAAATTCATGAGCACCAAACCACAAGATCACCAACCCCTTTGCCGAGCACCAACCCAACAACAATTCATGAGAACCAACCCATAGGAGCACTAACCCCTTTGCCGAGCACCAACCCAACAACAATTTGTGAGCACCAACCCACAAGAGCACCAACCCCTTTGTGTATACCACACACCTATCTCTCAATGTTTCTATCTCAACAAATGATAAATCAATACAACATCTCTTTCCTCTCACGTTTGCTCTTCTATGCCAGATATAACAAATACAAATCATATTCATCTCTCACAATTGCTCTTCTAAGATAGATATTACAAAATCAAATCAACCTCTATCTCCATATTACAAATGGCTTCTCAAGCCTTTATTTATAGCTTTCCAAATGACCTTTGGACTTCCCCCTTTGTGACCCTTCAATCCTCATGGAAAATGGTGCCAATCTTGGATGACCCTTCATATTCAAGTCTTTGAAAAGTCATGTGGTGACCCTTCATGACCAAAAATGCCCTTCCCACTTTTTTCCCTATCTTTGGTGACTTTTCATATTCCTCAAAGTGAACCTTCATGATAAATTGTGCCCTTACTCTTTTGTCTTCACCTAATGACTCTTCATGGGAAAATGCATCCCATCCTTCTTTTGTCTTTACCCTATGGCTCTTCAACTTCTCCATGGGCCCTTATTTTATCTCATATGCAACCAAAAATATATTCATTAATATTAAATAAATATTAACTTATATTAGCCAAGATATATTTATTACAGAAAACATTAAATGTAATGGGGCCTTTATCACCAATAATGCTAAACCTTTGACATCAATGACAATATTTCCAACAAATGCTAGTATATGAATTATTGGTTTAACACTTCCCTATATAAATTATGGGGAGGTAATGAACTCCTTCTGATAAGCCAAGATGCATGAAATAAAAAAATCATGGAAGGAATTTAGGGTCATTTTGGGATTACCCAAATCACTCAAATTTTGGGGAGCACCTTAGCAAATTTCCTTCCACACTTTGGATAAAGCAACAAAGGTAAAAAGTGAAGAATTTTTTTATCACCAAGTTACATAAGGGGGTTGGGGGGAGAGCATACACACTACACTTGGTTTAAAAAATAAATACACAATAATTACTAAAATAACAAAAACTCATATGAGTACTTAACTAGAGTGTAAATTCATTTTTAGAGCACCAAGCAAAATATGTTATGAATTTTAACCCCTTGACATTTTTTGAGAACTTAAAAAAATGAAAATAAGTCAAGTAAATGAGTTTTAAGCACAAAATGTAAATGTGAGTTTGAATCTTAGAGTGTTAAAAATGTCTTTGCTTTCTCTTTGGGTCCTAAAAAAAGTATTACGGGGTCTTTATATTTATAAGATAAAAGCAAGTGAGAAAATGAATTTTGGAATTTAACTCTCAATTTTCTTATGTTTTCACATATTTTAATACCATATATACACATAGAAAAACCACAACATTTTTTGTAAAATCACAATTGGTTAGTGCAAAATCACAACTTCTTACAAAACTGTAACTTTAAAGTGTAAAATCATTGATTATAGGGTCAATATCATAGATTTTGAAGGAAAATCATGATTATTAAGGCAATATCATGACTATCAAAGTAATATCATATATCTTAGGATAGAACTATAACTATAATATGAAAAAATTCAAGTGTAATATCACTACTTCATAGTACAAAAATGCAACTGCAAAGAGAAAAAATATGACTACATAGATCAAAAGTTCACTTCCTATGTAACATCTATGAGATTCAATTTTTCACATTTTTAGCCAACAAGTTAATCTTTTGATATGAAAAATATTATAAATAGGTCTTAAAATGCCATGGGAAAAAAATTTTGGGGTGTGAGTCCCATCGAGCGTGCCATCATGTGAACAAAGAATCCATAGAGGGGAGATTATTATAGTGTTAGTTAATAAAATCCAATCAAAACTAATACACTAAACACTAACATCTTTAACCTAGACACTAAGGAGAGAATATGTAACAAGAATTTAATGAAAACACAACTAGAAAATAAAAGAAATAATCCTTTTACCTTCCTTGTAGCTCCAAAATTTCTTGTTGAATTGGCTTATTTAGCTATGTTCTTAAGAAATATTTTTCAATGAATCTTCATCACTCCACCTCTCCTTGGAACCTTGGTAATGTTGGTTGGATTAGCTTGGCTTATGAAATTGGCATGGTAAGACTAATACATAATTTTGTTTCATCTATTTAATCATAATAACTTTACACCAAAAGAGATTTTTTGAGGTATTTTGGCATAATAACATTACATTAAAAAACCTTCCAAAAATCAATTGGTGAGGCCTTCTATTTATATCCTCCAAAGTTAAATCTAACCCAAGTTGAGTTAGGTTAGGATTTAAGCATGGAATGAGTTCAAACTAAACCTATGTGAGTTAAATTTAAATCTAGTTGAGTTAAGGAGGGAAAATGTAATTATGATTTCAACTAATATTCTAGATATTTTATGAGAGCTTGAGAACTCACAAAGATAATGATGAAGAAGCTTGATATTTTGAATTTTTGAATTTCCATTTCTAGATATTCATTGATTTAAAATGGATTATTTATCTAAACATTTAATTTGGTTTAATTAGTTGATTCATTTTGATTATAATTTTATCTCTTTTATGAATTGTTCAAGTACTCCTCTTAATGGGTACATAAGCCAAACTTCCAGTTGTTAAGTCACAAGGTGACTAGAGATGAATCAATGAGAGGTTATTATGTGTGGGATAATACCCCAAATATGGATGCTTCAACATGATTTTAAGCACTAATGTCTTTTTTGTAGATGAAAGTGGGATGTTTAGTTATTTCTAGGCTTAATTTCTAATGTTTGGTAGAAATCAGTTTAAAGTCTAGTCTAAAGCCAATTGTGTATAGAATGGGGTGTCTACACAAGTAACCTCTAGTACATATAATGGAACCTTAAACAATTCTAATAATTTTTAATTAACCATTTGAATACATCAAAAGGCATGTAAAATACCATGAAATGTATGAAATCATGATAGTCATGTTTGTTACTATAAGGATTGACATTTTGACCTTGGTGGTCAAAGTTAGTCAACATCATTGGTGACTCCCAGGGGTTGACCTACAAATCCAATTATGTCTAGAATGGGGTGTCTACACAAATAGCCCCTAGTACATATAATGAAACCTTAAACAATTCTAATAATGTTTAAATCACCATTTGAATACATTAAAAGGCATTTAAAATACCATGAAAGGTATGAAATCATGATAGTCATGTTTTTTTCTATAAGGGTTGACATTTTGATCTTGGTGTTCAAAATTATTCAACATCACTAGTGAATCCCAGGGGTTAACCTACCTCTTGGTCAAGATAAAAATCAATCTCACACATGACATTCATGATCTAATTGAGAAGACCACTTTGTTTGAGATGAAAACAAGCCTTCAAGGACTAGAAACAACCTCACCACTCACAAAATAAGGAAAACACACCAAACAATGAAAGAAGTAAACACACCACACTTTTATTGACAAACAATTAATGGAAACAAGACAAAAACAACCTCTACAAACAACTAACTTGAACATTCCTTCTTCCTCCTAGGTCAAAGTGGAAGTTTCTTGGATCCTTTACTTCATGAGATGAAGAATGGCATGAGGTAAGATTAATTTTAGACCTTGGTCTTATTGTCTTCATATTATCCTTCAATACCACTCCTTTTGACATTCTCTCAAGTGAAGTGATAGATAATAACTAGTATCCTATGAAGATATACTCTTCTTTTACTTCAAGATTCACCTCATATTACTTGTTAGTTGCAACCTCAATAAGTGTTACTTAATATAAGTATGCGTCTTGATTCTCAATAGCATCTTGGGTGACATCATGCTTCCTATCATCTACTAAAATCTCATCAAGATCTTTAAGGAGATTTTCATACTCACTCTAAGATTTATCATTATCCTTAATAAGTGTGCCTTGAATAACCTCTTCATGTTCATGCTCTTTAGTAGGAAGTGTGTCTTTACAAAGAGATTCAACCTTTTGGAGTAACTCAATATACTATTGCCAATCATTCTTTAGAATTTTTTTTTATAAATCAAAATTGGACCATTCTTAATAATGTTTTCCTCTTACTCCTCAAGGGCAATAGGGATGTCAAAAGTTTCAAATTATTCTATGCATCCATGATGTGATTTTAAGGTATCTTCATCAAGTTCACATTCATGTTATTTTAAGGCCACATCAAAATCATTGAAAACCTTATCTTATTTACGTAGAGAGTATTCAACATCAATACCATCTGTAACCTCATTCTTATTCTTCCTTGTAGTCTCAAAAAGTATTTAATCAAGTCTTAAACCAACCATCTTGATCTCTTGAGTAAATTCAACTAGATGACTTTTTTCTACAAGATTATCTTATAACTCTCCTTCATACTCTTTAATATTCACATATTACTCATTAATAAGAAGAATAGTCTCAAGAAAATTCTCACTCTACCCATTAAGAGGGTTAAACCTTTCAAGAGATTCAAGTTCACTAAAAACAGCCTAATATTTCTACCACATATTCTCATCATCTTCATGTTTCGTTGTGTGAATTGAAACCAATTGGGCTACATCTTCATCATCTCCCTTAGGATAAATAAGACTATCAAGGAATTTGAGGCTCTCTATGAATTCATGATGTAGTTTGGGACCAGCCTTTTGATGCTTAAACTCTTACCTTTTAGTAGTCACCTCAACTACATCTAAGATCTCAACTTGTATTCTTTCTTCCATATCATCTTCTTGCTCAACTTTGAAAACTAATTTTCCCCTATCTACACCAAGAGTTGTCCCAATGAAGATATCTTCCTCATAATCATTTGTAACATCTTCAAACTATGCCATTATAATTTGATTTGCCTCATTTACCTTCCACAGAATAGGATATTTCTTTAAAATGGAGGGGGTGGGAGGGTGATTAATGTGGTCATGATTTGATTTAGGTGTCAAATCAACACTCTCAAATTTTCAAATATTAGGTATAGTAGACTCCTCTAGAAATTCTTGGGAAGAAACCAAATCTAGATGTCCTATGAGTGTTTTATTTTTCTTTTGAATATCTTCTTAGACTAGTTTCAAATATGGAAAGGTTCAAGGCTCTTGGATAGGGAGGGAAGGGGTTTTAATGGACACAAGGTCCTCTTATTTAGCTTCAATTTCTTGGTGTATACATGAATCATCCTTCCTACCCCATGAATCTACCATTTAGTTCCATGTTGGGAGTTTAAAATAAGGATCTTCCTCTTGAACGTTATTGCATCTTTTGGGGTGAATGAAGGGTTAGAAAATCTTATAAATTTCATCACTTCTTGAGATTCCATTGCCTTTGTTGATATGCTTATTTGAAACAACTTCTCATTTTCAAGGTCAATCTATCTAGCTAGATTAGCTTCAAAATCAAGTCTTGTCTGCTCAAAACCCTCATTAAACTAACTAAGAGGAATATAATATTTCCAAGGCTGATTTAACTCATGATCAAGAGGTATATAGGTTTGATAGTAAGTTTGATTAGATTGATGTGAAGGCTGAACAACTTGGTAAGGATGATAATGAAGTGAGGGATATAAGTAATCTTGATAACTAGGATGTTCATATGGATAAGAAAATTCATATAGAGGATAAGACTCACATCATATGTCTAATGTGTATCATAAGGAGGATAAGGATCAAAATACTATTGGTAAGGATCAATATAGGGTTGTTATGAGTCATGATGCAATTGATAAGAAAATGTAAGAAAATAATTTCCTCCATATCTAGCCATTAAACATCATGAGGCAAACAAATAATAAGAAAAATATCAACAAAAGTTATTATTACCCTTGGATGAAGTTCTTGTGATGACCTTTACCATGAAACTTGAGTTTAAATATGCCATTATAATGTATGAGACTCTTTGAGGTCACCAAATACTGAGAGTAAGTGCTCCAACCTTATTGAATTCTTGTCCCACTAGGCATGCCATAAACTATTATCATTCTAAATTGAATCCTTGAGATAAATGATTTTCAAACCTACCTCATCCATATGATACAATAGAATCACATATAGTTGTGGGTATTATCATGGGTGAGGTGAATCTCTAGTTTTGGGGTTAACTCCCCTTATACGTAATCTAAGCTCAAATACTACCTAAACTTAATTGTATTACCAATGAAAAGGAATATAAGGGACATGGAATCAGACCCTATATTATAGGAGGTGATACACCAATATATTATATCTCTTATACTTGATTATTCAACAACAGTTATGGACAAAATAAGGATTGGTTACTGACACACTCTCTCCAAAAGACTCCTACACACTAGTGCTTCATATGTAGGCCATGTCAAATTATTATAACTTAAGGGTTATGAGTGTAAGATCTAATAAAAGACACTATCAATAATTTTCCATTTTGATCACAAGCATAATCACCTTCACACACCATGTAACTTGCATAAGACAATCTACTAGTATCTAGGTGAGAGATAAGGACCTATAAAGGGATAAACTATCAACCACTTATACAAATTAAAAAATATTGAACACACTAAAAGAATAGTATAGATAAGGATGAATCCATCCTTATATTATCTCAAGGTTGAAAGATACAAATGCACATAAATTTCTCATACCCAGTAGAGGGATGATTACAATGACTTTTGAATCCCAATTTATAGAACATGAGAGAGAGAGAGAGGAATAATATGGGGTATAAATGGTATGAATAGTTGTATACATTAATGATGGGTAGAAAATAGTCTCATAATTCTCCTCATGTGTTGTCTTGTGGCATAGTGGTCATTCAATAAGCCTTTTGGTCATAAAAGTGTGGTGGATGGCCTATTTTTAGTCATATTTAACTTCATGAAGACACCATGTTACTTTAAACTGATACATTAATCCTTGAAGTGTATTAATAGGTCATGCATCTATTCTATGAAGTTAATTACTTGTTTGAACATGATCACTACTCATCTAGTTGCTTCCCTTCATGACATTCACAGCCCATTCAATGTATTTGTCCCTCTAGTGAGTGAGAGACATGATACTTAGAAATTTTCAAGTGTTTGTTAAGATTTGTAGTGTATTTTAAATGTTTCTACAAATGTGATTCTACTTTATAAAGCCTCTTCCCCATGTGAGCAGAGTTATAACGTTCCTCTTCTTTATGCAAATGAAGTTACCTATCTCTTTGAGTATAATTTTATTCATTAGGCTTGATTATGACACTATATGGGTTCATTAGTGATTATTTTTAGATCATTCCATCCATTCATAGGCCCAAGAGACCTTCCAATTCACTCAAGAGCTCAAACATGGTCAAAAATTATGAAAACAACCCTAAAACTAGACATTATAAGCCATTTCCTCACATATTTTACACCACACATGACAAATTCTTGGTGTGCAAGGATCACATAGGACCTATAGGTGACCTCCTAATGTTCTCATTATGTTTTATGTCCATTATATTCATCAAGAATATCTTCTTATCCATTCAGTTCTCCATAAAGGTTTTGGAGGGTTTGGAGTGGCTTACCATCTTAACGATTCTTCATAAAGTACATGCCCTAGATTGCTAATTCAAGCCATTAATATTGAGTGAATATACCCCATAAAAGCTCCCTAACACCTCATGGCCTAAGGCATCTGGTCTGATGAGATTTGGATAAAGGTTTTTATCCCTCGAATTTTTGTTAGGTAGTTTGAGCATGCTTATAATATTTATGATTGTTCATAAATCTACCCCCATGAATCTAAATATCTCCACCATGGATGTAAAGTATATAGGGTTACTAAAATTCTAATATTTTTGTGCCCCATGCATATTTTCATGCAAGATATGAGCATCCAAACCTATAGCTTGAATTGACACACTGTGATGAAAGAGGTCAAGGAAGAATTTTATGCCAAAAAGGCACTATTTATGACTTACCTTATATTTTACATCCCTTTTAATACATGTACCATATATATGCAACCTCATATAAATCCACATCTACATGAGGAAATTTTCTTATCATAAGAGTGGAGTTGGAGGTCTAACGGTTTATGTAAGGTTTTAGGCTTTATAGGTGTACACTAGTCTTCAAGGTATATGACCACTTGTAGGTTTTTATGGTGGTTTTAGATCCATTTTATAATATATAATTTTTAAAATCAACCCTATTTTTATTTTTATAATGGCTTATATCTCTATCTTTACCATTTATCCTCTTTAGGCCTATTATGACCATTATTAGCCTATACTAGGTTCTCAATCTAGTTGATGTTAGTCTTAGTAGTTTGTGTTTCCTCTTCTTCTCACTAAAAATGGGGTTGGAACCTTCATGTATTATTACTCAATATTTTTCATCACTTTATTGATACTTTTTCTCCTTCATTTATTCAATAAACACCCTTTTATAGCCATACACATATAGGCATGTGTGTTTCTGAGTGCTTAGTTAGGCTTAGGTAGATCTTTCTAAACATTTCCATTGAATTAAATATTTTTAAAACCATATATATGTTATATCATCATTATATTATCATTTTCACATGGATTTACTCTTCCAATAGATCTCATCATCTAAACTGATTAGGCCTTATAATTTTGACTAGGTAGCTTGTGTGCACTACACTAATTGTGTATGCAGGGTTAAAGAGTCATGTTTGGTTAGCTCCTTTAGTAATTATTTCATGTCTCATTTTAATTTAAATAACATTTTTACCCTATTCATTTTCCTAAGGTCTAACCTTAATGTGTATGTGGCATATCATTTTTAAGTTTGGAGACAACTTGATTTCAATCGTATAGGTGATAATTAGAGGTGTAGACATCCAATTCGTATCACTATTGTGAATAAATTGTCAATATAAGAAATATATTTTGTTAATTCATAATATAGTTTAAAATTATATGCAATGTTAAATGTATAAGATCTACAAATCAATCCTAGCTAAGAGAAGATAAATCCTACTTATAATTCTAATTGGGTGTACATTAGATAACTAAGGTCATGACCAATATAGATATAAAAGACCTAATCAAGGGATCACTTAACAAAAATAATATCATTATGGAGGGTTTAAAAGCCTCTAGTCAAGCAAAACTATGTAGTAACCCTAACTAGGTCATATGTTTTCAAATTCACTAAACCAATACCAAGTAAAGAAAAATCTAATCTAGTGTTCACCAAAGCTTGTGGCACAAAGTGGGGGTAATAAAAAATAAAAGTAAACATGTCTAGAATAAATTTACTCATATCAATGTATACATAATCCTAATGCTTGGAAGAGAAGTTCAAAGGCATATCTATCTACTCTTACAAAGGAGGAGTAAAGTTAGGAACACTTAGCTTTGAAGATGAACCTACTGAGCCTCAATATCTCCCATGGACAAGGTGTTTTACAAGAGTTTTTTATGGTATTTAAGGATAACAGGGATAAATCAGATATAGTATACACAACCTATCAATGCATCTAAAATACTTCTCCACAAGACAAGATCCATATCTCTAAATAAAGTATGAAACCCTAAGCTTTCTCCTTAAGTAGAATGGTGGATAAGTAGATGCATAATACATCTTAATTTTTATTTTATTATTGATAAATGATGGAAATAAATGTGTTTATATAGGTGTATATAACCTTAAAACCTTTTTAAAGTTTAGTTTGACAAGGCCAACTTAGTCAACCTAGTATTGAAATTTACAAAAAACTAGGTTATGAAATATGTCATCCATGGCAGACCTAGTTCTTAATAATTTTTTATTTATAACAATATAAGGTCAATGTGAAATAAATAGTCATGTAAACTACCAAAAATGGGTTTATGTTAGTTAAATATCTAATGAAGGTGGTACATGAGTAGAGGAGGGTACAAAAATAGGAGCCAAAGCTTAGGGGAATGGCTTTTAAGAGACATGTGTGTAGATAACAAGTGGTAAAAAGGGACAACAATCCTAAAAAGCACCAATGGTATACCCACCCATTTCCCAATGCACCCCTTAGGGCACACACTTATAAAATTTTATACTTAATAGGTTCCTACAAGATATAAAGTGTTAATAAGTGGTAAAGTTTAAAAATATTATGTATATACATATGCCCCACTTTAAGCTCATCATGTGTCACATCAGTGTAATAGGGGATGGTGTTTCAATAAATAACATAAAAACACATGAAACTAAGATAAATAAAAATGACATACAAAATGTAATGCTAAAATTAAATGAGAGTAACTAAAAATACCATATACATACATTAACTTACCATTCCACTAAATGATTGTCTACAAACATCCTAGTATTGATCATGAATGATGTTGTACCTACATTTGAGAAACCCAAGGGATACAAGACTAGTAATATAAGTAATGCATGTGTACATATGATGGTTAAATTAGTAATGAATTACTTAGTAAAATTATCAAATTATGATTGTTAAGTTAAGGTTAGAATCAAAACATTGATGGAAAGTGAATGATAAAATTATGGAAAATGAATGTAAAACACATTAAAGAATGTAAAACATTAATGGTAAAAAGGAATGTAAAACATACTAAATCACATTAAGAATTATATAAAACATGAATGACAAATGAAATATCAATGCAAGAAAACTTTAACAAAGATATCTAAGTGACAAGTAAACCCATGTAAGATAAGCATGTTGAATCAAACATAAAAAAAATGAATGACTGAAAATGAAATGTAAGTCAAGATGTAAGACAAACATGTAATAATGTCAAATTTCATATTTAAGATAAGTTAAGTCCATAGATATCAAATAATAACATGATGGATAAATGAAAATCATCAGCTCTAAAGGATGAAAAATAAAACTTAGTGCTTATTCTAAGATGCAATGTAAGAAAACACAACCACCTAATGACATGATTAGGATGATAATGGTGAGGTGAATAAATAATGTAAGGGTGTTTATGAGGAAGGCTTGGTCCTATCCAATGTCTTAGAATGCAACTCAAAAAATTTAAAATAAAAAGCGTAAGTAGGTAGAGGTGATTAAGGATGTGATTAGCTAAAAGAAATATCCAACAAGGGGAATATAATGAAAATATAATGTAAATAAGGGGAATGAGGCACCACATGGGTGATGTGAACATCCTTGGCAAGAATGAAACACACTAGGAAAGTGAGAAAGGATAATAACTATCAACACCAAGGAGTTAGGAAATTTTGACTAATAAACACAAATCTTGGTCTAACAAGTGAAGTACATAGATCAACCCATGAGGCTATATGTCTAACAAGTGAAGTACATAGATCAACCAATGAAGGCTATATGCATGAAAATTAAAATGGACCTATCTTCCCACAATGCGTTCCCCGTTCCTTAGGATCCCTTATAGATCTATTGGTATACTATAAAGATTAGATACTTTTGTGAGAAAGTAGGTGGTACTAGATAGTATATGATATAATGGGACCTCCTACCCTAGTCTACTAGCCTACTGCACTCTAATGGACCCTAGCTCTATCATGACACCAACTATGGAGTTTGAGCTTTAACTAAGATATGAGATGTGCCAAATATAGATCATGTCTTTTGGTGTGATCTAACTTTTAATATTATTTTTTTCCTTTTATCTAATGCCTTTTATTTGTGTTTTATGATTAGGATTTTAATTTCTTTTGGATTTTTCTATTCCTCCTCCTCTATATGGATTCATAAAACTAAACATGAGTGAAATAAGTGAAAAATAGAAGAAACCTTACAATTGGTCACTAGATAAAAGGACCTAAATACCAATGTGTCTAAAGACTCCTAGACTTTCCCACAAGTAAATGTGCAATCTCAAAACTGATCGATGTGAGCCTCAAATGAAAGGAAATTAGGGAAATATGGGGATCATAAGAGACCCATCTATGTAATAAGTGATACCATGATAAATATGCTCATACATGATCATAAGGAGGTAAAATAATGTTATAAAAGGGATGGATCTATGCTTATGATAGTCATGTCACTAGATAAGCTATATTAACCAACAACATATCTATCAAATACACTCATTAAAGTAGTAGTTATCGAAAAAAGTGAATTAAAGATGTTTTAATGTGGTAATTTGTGAGGAAGGCCTGGTCCTATTCATGGTCTTACAATGCAACTCACAAGGTGAACACCAATGAGGTGAATGATAAGTAATGGGGAAAAATAATCATAAAGCTACTAAGGCAAATAATGACATAAAAATACAAAAATGAAATAGATATATATGAATCAAAATTAAAATAAATACCAAAATATGATGTTTCTTGTATGTCATTTTATGTATAACCCAATGAATGGAGTATTGCTATTATACATGAATTTTCATTTGATTCATTATCAACTATTAAAATATGATTGGGATTTTGATCAATATATGCTCATATACATAAGGCATGAAAATCAAAGTCATCATCCACGATTTCAATATCATAAAAATTAATCAAAGGACATGGTTGAGAAGTCTGAATAATTGTACCAATAAATAAATATAATGGATGATCATATGACTCAAAAAGTAGATAAGCATTATACACATGATGTACTATTTAAATATCCTTGTTTAAATCATAATTTGGAAATGGCTCATTAAAAATATTCAACTTGGATTTTTCCTTTTTTAGGCTTACTTTCCTATGTATAAGTGCCTATCTCAATGACATTGTTATCAATAAGATCTTGAATAAAATGTTTGAGCTTGAAACATTTCTTAGTATTGTGGCTAGTACATCTATGTTAATCACAATATGCATTTTTATTGAATTATTTACTTTAGGGTCTACTCATATCAACCTATATGGTGGAGGTAGACCAATAAAATTTCACTCAACTAACTTTTATAACAATTTACGAGGTGGTTGTGGTAATCTACAAAATTACTTCCTTGGATATTTTGATAAAACAAACTTGTTGGAAGGTTGAGACATAACATTAACCATGATATTTGCATCATTTTTGGTATATGTTGGCTTATATTTCTAATATGGTTTTATTTGAAACTTCATTATTGAAGTGGAAGTAGATACAGTGCATATTTGAGCTTGTTAAAAGTAAGAATTTTAACTTCTCTTTCTCTTCTAATATGACAAAGTTCCTTAAATGATATATCTTGAAATTAATTAACTCAGATAAAGGTGAAAGTAAGCTTTGTATGAAAATATCTTATACTTAATTATTTTACAATGTGTTATTCATTTTTGAAAGCATGGTCTTATAACAAAGTACATAGTCACTGACAGGCTCATTAGTTCCCTTATTAAGTTTAACAATCTGCACATAAGAAAGCTTTTCATCAATGTTTATAAAAAAATTATTGAGAAATTGATCTTATAATGGATTGAATTATTTACTTTATTAAATAGGTAAATCATAAAACTATGTAAAGTGCAATCTTTTATAATTCTTAGAAATAACTTGGTTAGGAACTTATCATTGAAAACATAATTCAAAAATGTTGCATGAAAAGATTGAAGATATTGTTAGAACCCAAATGTGATAATGATTCTAGTAAAGTAAAAAAAGAAGTAAAGTGCACAAAAAAAAGAAACATGAGACAAAAAATAACAAGTAAGATCTATGCTAATGTCTTTATCAAATATGATCATGTGAAATACAAGTCTATAAGTCTCAAAAGGTTTCTTGAATTTGTTTTTTTTGTTATTATGCATTGTAGAATAAGAGTGGGAATTGTAAGATACCCCAATGTGTAATTTGATGTAGGAATGGGCATCACAAGATGTCCCAAGGTCTGAAGGGATAAGTGGATGGGAATCACAAGATTCCCCAATATTTGAGGTGGAGTGAGGTAACATTGAACCATTAAAATGATTTTTATTGGGTTAGTAGGTGCATTTGGAGATAGGTTAATGTGTTGGTTTTTTAGATTTTAAGGATGGTGAAATTGAGATAATATGTGTAGGAGAGGTATGAAGAGGTAAAGGAGGACCATGCATGATATAATTTGGAGTAGGCATGTGAAGTAGGTACTCTTTTGGTTCATGTAACCTAAGAGGTTGAGGTTTAATGGATACAATGATATGTTTAAAGTCGATCATGTTAGATATCATTTCTTTATTAGTGTAGAAACAAGGATAAACTTTTGTTTCAATAATATTAGTGGATGAGGTGTAGGTATGGGATAATTATTGTTATTAATTAGATAGTTGATGTTGATATGATTTTGGTTCCTTAGATTGGAGTTTTGAGGCTTGAATATAGTCTTGATATCATTTTTTTGTTAGAGTATCAAGATTGGAATGTGGACCAAGCAAAGAAGTAAGAATAAATTGGTGAAGATGATGACGAGACTCATGATAATGACTTATAGTAGCATGCCACCAACAAAACTTATTAAGATTGTACTATTTTGGAGGTGGTTTGGAAGGATCAAATCTCATAGGTTTAGAGGGTGGAATTTTTAAAAAATATTGATCTAGACTCAAGGCATGGTGGGTTGTGTTAAAATTGGTTGAATTGGATTCTCCATTTTGATGTTGGAGAAGCTTGGATGACTCAAATTTATGAGAAAATGATTGGAAAGTTTATTTAGTATTTGTTTGAGGTGTTTCAAATTGAGTCATAATAAAGTCTTTCCTTTTTTTCTTAGTTTAAGGCTTCCTCTAAAGTTTTAGGGGAAAAGATTCAAACTTTGTATTGAATGGGATATTTAAGATCAGTAATAAATAGTTTTAAAATAGTATAATCATTCATGTTATGGTACACTTTGAGAGCTATACACTTCCATAATTTTATGAAAGTGTGAGTAGATTCTTTTGGAAGTTTCTTGGCATTAATGAAATGGCTAAGGTAATTTTCAAGAAGGTCATCATGTTGGAATTCCTTCACTAGAGCATTGAATAAATCTTATAGTTGTGATATAGAATGTCTTGGAATTTGGTTATACCATTCAAGTGCATCACCAACAAAGGTTTTGGATAAGATCTTAGTGGTAGCAAAGGTGTTAGTTTGGACCCATTCCTTATATATATTACCAAAAGACTTGAAAAAAATAGTAGGGTCCTTAGTCCCATCATATGTGATTGTTGGAGAAGTGTTTCTAATATTTATGGATGAAATGATTGGGTTTAAAGGTTAATTTTGAATATGTTTAAGCATTTTGTTATTCATTGGACGTTGAGGGATGATATTACCATTGGCATCTATAACAATAGGGGAAAAAAAATTATTTGTTTGAGACATGATGAATTGAGGTGGTTGATTAGTCATGTATAATAAATTTTGTTGCATGTGCATCATTTGAGAATGATTAGTTGTTTGTATGATGTTCATTTTTTGAATTATTTGATAAATAATTTAAATTGTGTCAATTTTTACATTACTATTTGAATGTGGGGTTTTAGTGTTGTTATTAGGGGGATTACTAGTGTTGGTGGTAGAAAGGGTATTGGGTGTAGGATTATCAACATTTGTATTTAGGGAGGACTAGGATGAAGGACCTCAATTGTATTACATTGTGTAGTGATTGGTTCTGGATTAGGAAAAGATGAAGGAATAAAGTGAATAGTTTCATCTAAAGTAATAAAATAAGTGAGGTTCTAATCTAAATCCTTATTTATGCAATTTTCTTGACTAAGTGGAGGCTAAAAATATGACATCATTATGAAATAAGACTAGATAACTACATATAGAATAATATCAACTAAGGTGTATAGAGTTGACAAGATCAACTATGTACTATTTAGATAAAAGTACATAAAATGAAGATAGATTGGTCAAACATATAACAGGGTCAATGAAGTCAACTTATTACTATAATCCAACTATCAAAGAAGAGTACAAGGTCAACAAGGTCAATTGAGTATTGCAAACAAGGTAGGAAACTAAGAAAAAAAGGATACATTGCTAACCAAGTTGACTTAGTACAATAACCTGACTGGAAAAAGGGATACAAAGTCAACTAGGTTAACTAAGTATTGCAAATGGATTGGTAGAAAAGAATACAGGGTCGACCATGTCAACTTAGTACTACAAACTAATTGGTAGAAAAGAGTATAGGGTTGACTAGGTTGAATTAGCACTACAAATAAAGGAAAACTCAATTTATAAAAGACTGTGTCAAAAAGAATAATAGTGTGCTTAAATTAGGGGAAAAGTTTCAATGTAATTAAAGAAAAAAATGGAAGAAAACACAAATAATTTGATTAATGAGATGATCCAATTGGGGCACATAGCATAAAATATTTCACCAATGTTGGCTAATGAAATTTTTTGTAATACAACACACAATGATCAAAGAGAAAGCAATTAAGTGAAAAGTAAATGCTAAATAAGTGGTGATCCTGAGTGTTATTAGATTATTATAAATTTTTATTTTAATTACGATAAGGAAGTTGGCTAAAAATAGGGAACTAAAAAGTAATCTATGGATGGTTTCAAGGCATTTAGGCTGGAAGAGATCTATATTGCCAATGGTATTGGCCTAGTATTGGGGCCTACCCCCTCACTTCATAATCCCACAATGATAAGGGTGTTGGGTGTTTTTCCAATATATACTATTAACCACATGTTTATACTTGGCCATAAAACCAAGTTGAGTTTCCCCTTGGTGATAAAATCCAAGTAGGTAGGCCTTGGGAAGATAAATGTTAAATGCATTTTTAATATTGTGTGATTTGGTAGTGTGTGTAAAAAGAGAAAAATAGTGTAACTAACTGGTAATTTGGAAAACCACCTAGTTAGACTATGTGAGCTACTCTAAGAATGCAAACAACTGATAATGAAAGTGTGAATTAATTACTACAAAATAGTTGTTAATTCCCAAATTAAGAATGGTACAAAGTTAATTTAGATGTCACTATATGCAAACATTGTAGAACATATTCGACTGGGTTGATACCATTCTGTGGAAGTAAGAGTCTTTAAGAATAGATTCGACCAAGTTGACTTAGTCATTTAGATATAAAATAGGCTATAAAACTAAGTTGACTAGGTTGACTTAGTTTGCTATAGGATTGAATTTTTGAAGACTTAAAACTTGCACAAAATAGAACTATAATAAAGTAATTAATTTATAGAGAGAGAAATAGAGGAACCTTGATGTGTTAGAGGATGATGAGGATTGAAATTTTTTTACTGATGTGATTTGAATGTTGCTTTCAATTTATATAAACTAAGTTGACTAGTTTGACCTAATTTTGTAACACCTTATGTGTTGAAGCAATATAAGATGATTAAGTTAACATGTATGACTTAGTTTGTTGATCTGGATGCAGACTGGAAGACTAAGTTTACCTATATAACTTATATTATTAATCTATATGTTGATTAAAATAGTAAGTTGACTTGCTTAACTTAGTTTGTTGATCTGGATGCTGATTAGAAGACTTGACCAATCTACCTGACTTAGTTTGTCGATCTAGATTCTAACTAAAAGACTAAGTTGACTTGTCTGAATTAGTTTATTTTTGTAGATGTTGATTGGAAGACTAAGTCAACCTATATGACTTAGTTTGTTGATATAAAATTGAAGAAGAGTATTATGTAAACCTATTCAATCTAGTAACCTATATCTAATGAAGATCTGCATATAAATAACATAGTCATTTTGATATGATAGTGCGTTAAATATGCACATAAAAGTTAGAACTATACTATCATGGTCAACATAGTATCACAAATATAGAAATATGATAGAAATTAAAACATGAAAGAAAATTTTTTAGGGTTAGATTCACATTGGGTTCATAAGAATGTATGCAATGGGAAATGTAGCAAATCTAAAAATAAATCCTAGCTCAGAGAAGATAGATCCTACTTGCACTTCTAATTCAGGATATATTAGATAATCAGGGTCATGACCAATATGGATATGTTAGACCTAATTAAGGGATCTCTTACCATGGATAATATCACTAAGGAGGGTTCCAAAGCCTCTAATCAATAAAAACTATGCAATAACCCTAACTAGGTCCTATGTTTTCATATTCACTAAACTAATTAACAAGTAAAATCTAATCTAGTGCTCACCATAGCTTCTGGAACAAAGTGGGATAATAAAAAATAAAAGTAAACATGTAAAGAAATTTTCCCCACTTTCTCTCACATCAATGTTAGCACATGTGAGTTCCCCCATGGGCCATTCCACATCATCCATAAGCCAAATAATATGATACATCATTAAATAAGTCAATTTTCACATCACCTACCATGTCACCATGAATAGTGACATGTGAATAGTGTTAGTGAATAATACTTGTGAATAGTACCTTATGAATAGTGATTGTTGACCATTTTTACCACAAGTAAAAATGGGTCAACCCCTATAGTAAAAAATTGATATAGGGGTTTATTACAATGTCATAGGGTGTGTCATAGTTTATTTTATATGATTTAATGTCTTACTAGCCTTGGTCATAGTCCATATTAGTCCTTATGTCATTTAGGGGACAAAAATGGTTGATAAATGAAAGTGGTATAGTTTTCAAGGTGTCCATGTACTCTAAAATTAATTCCAACATAAAATATGTCATATTTATTGTCAATAATGTTAGGACTAACTGAAACTTGTAGGTTCCTAGCTAAAAATCAAGAAAATAAGTGAAAAAGGAGTTTCAAAGGTTGTACGGCCCATGAAGGAGATTGGCACATGAGAGAAGCTTATTTAGTGACCCCTTAGCTCCCCTAAATCCATTTAAATTTTTTATCTACTTTTATGGTTCTAAAAATAGGCTAAAACCATTTTATCTCTCCATCACTCCACTATGCAAGCAAAATTGGTCAATAGGTCTTTAGATAGTACGACTAGTAAGAGGACTTCCAGGTCAAAATGTCTTAATGGTGGATAGTATGATTGGTTTGTTTTATTTTCATGTTTTTATTTTGAGTAATTTTGTCTCAAACTTTATGAGCCATCCTTATCAAGTTGACTATCTAGTTTTGCATGCTAATCCCCACACCTTGTAGGTTTTTCTCCTGTTTGAGCTATTCTATACAAATCAATTGATGAATTTAATTGTATAGGATGTGTAATCCATCCTATCATGTTTTAAATATTTATTTTCATATTTTGAGTTGTTTTCATGAGCCAAATATTTCAAGTTTTCAATTTGATGTTGTTATTGAAGTTGCAGTCAGTTTTCACCAATTACAAAAGGTTTCTTTCTCTGCAATGGCCTCAAATAAATGTATGGTGTTGTGTTCCATGCCTATGATATCTTATTCATTTATCTCATTCCAATATTACTCAATATAAACATCATGAAGGTTTCAATCAAAATGTGATACACAACCAACTTGTTTCTTAATTTCACTTTTAGTCATGGCATGTGGGTTCCTAAAAATGGTCATGGAGATGTTTGAAGAGTTCAAAGGGATTTGAATAGATTAATTTTGAATTATCAATCAAAATAATCCCTTTCAAGTGACTCAATATTGTAAACGTCCATTTGGTTGTGTTGAGATAGGTCTAAACATCATTGAATGTCTATATATCATGCATACTATCAACTTTCTCACAGTCACTGCTTGCATAATAGAAATGTCCACCTATAGGTAGCCCCTTAGACATCTATATTATTATATGGTGGATTTTAAAATTTTTTTGAGACCTTAATCAGGTTTTAATTATATGAATATGCATTGAGAGATATGTATAAGGTCATGTGACATATACATTGCTCAAGTTTTGCCTTCACTACTCTATATGTTGTTGTTTGTATTCCTACATGTTTCTAGAGAGGAATAAATATGTTTTAAGGAGAGATTTGACATGATTTGAACCACATGAAGTTTTTATATGGTAAATATACCTTAATAAACATGTTTTAATTCATAATTAAGTAGGCTGAAGTGATGGGTCACTTCAAGAGAAGAAAATTGTGTTTCAAGGACAAGTTTCCCTAAAACACCAAAATAGAGGTCCAAGCACTTTTGGTGTATATATATAAAATTATTTCATAGATTTTTGATCAAACCAAATGATTATAACATGTATCAATATCCTAGGGGAAGAACCTTGAAAAAAGGGATTAATGTGTGACTAGAGGAGGGTAGTGTTTAAAGGCCTCAAAGTTGCAAATTTGTTCACTCAAGTTTGGTAGTGATGACTATAGGTTTTGATATTCAAGTAACCTTCACACCTTAAGGTTACAATATAGAGACTATCACCATGAAAAATGGTTGTAAATAGTTTAAGAACACGTCAATGATTCAAATTTCATCAAGGGTTTAATTTTAAAGCATTATCCTCCATCAACACCTATAGGTGTGTTTTTCCCTGAAACAACTCAGTTACAGTTGTTTATGGAGTCCTATAAGTACATAGTGTAAGATTAGGCATGGAAACCTACAAAAATGACATTTTAAAAGTTAAATATGCTTCCAAGTCTTATAATGGGATCCAAGAATAGGTATCACTAATTTCAAGGTGGATAGCTACCTACATGACCTCATTTTGTTCCAAGATAATCAACTGTAGCTAACTATTATTGACAATGAGATAAATCATGATGTGATGGGTTTGACATAGCTTGAATAGTATAAAATATTATAAAATGGAATTAGATACTTCAAGGGAAAATCAAGGAAATGATAAAATTCCTAAATCATACAAATACACCTATAGGTGTCTCTTTCAAACAAGAAACATGGTCAATCAACCTGTAGTCGTAAGTAAATTAAGATGAGAGGTGAACAATGTAAGGTTGATAAATAATTGATGATAAAAATATATTTAAGAGGCCACATAGTGATAATTAACACATCATGACACTCTCATAACATGTAAACATTGTAGATAAAGACTCTAATAATGTAACTTATACCTTGTGCTCAAGACCGTACACATAGTCTACTTCTCACAGTCTACCTAGAAGAATATATGATGTTTGAAACATCTATCCTTGTGATAAAGTTATAAAACATTGTTGAAATAATATAAATAACTTTTATAATATCACAAAATAATCCATTTACCTATGAAAATAGGTTAAGTTCCCTCTATTTTGTCTCAGATAGAGGGGACTCCCCAATGGTGCAAACCTACAGATTGGTCATAGAAGTGGTGAGAGGGTAAGATAAAATTTGATGAAACATTGTAAGAGGGTGTGGTAAGATGAATAATACATGAATAAAAATTAACATCCATGCACATAGGTTAGAAATAGGTTAAGGTGTTCCAACCTATAGATATGCAGGCTAAGCCTATTAGGTCTTGGTTAGGCTTAATGGCTAAAGGGGTGCCAATAAAATTTCTAAGATCAAATATAATCCATTAAAACATGTTTTTATGGAGGTATAAGGTGTGTGTTCAAGTTGTTTTATTATAAATAAAATCATAGGTAATCCATTTCTTGGCCTAGATAAACTCAAGCCTACAAAAAATGGTAGACAAAGCTTGAGAGGCTCATTTGAGATGCTCACACATACTTGGATGTTGTACATGGGAGTCTAAGGAGTTTATGAATGTTGAATGAGGTCTTGAAAAATAAATTTGTGTAATTTTTTAGATAATTGGATTTTAGACCTGTATGAAACATCCTTAAAGGTCAAAACTACTCTAAACCCTCTCAAACCCTTGCCAAAGACTCGATTGGGAAGATGAAGAAAAAGAGGCATCTTGATGGCATAGAATGGATTGGGAGATGATTGGAGTTTTTAAAGGATTATCTTGGGATCTTCTTCATCAACTCAAGTGATACCCTAATTGTATGGAAAAGTAATAAAATGGTTTTATTTGATAGTTTTTAGTGTTTTTTAGGTTTAAGGAAGATTCAAAGGATGAAAGTCACTTTAGGAGATAGGTTAGGACTTGAGATAACTCATCATGTCCATTTATTGTAGTAAAAGATCTCACAAGTGTCTCTATAATTTACTTCATCTTAGGCAATCAATATTGGCATAATGGACAAGCTAGTGAGAGAGTGAAAACTTCAAGTGGGAGGCTTTCTAAGGACTCCCTTATATAGATGAGATTGGAAAATTGAAGGTAGTTTTGGTGCCAAGTATGAAAGGTGAGTGAAAGAGGAGTTACTTGGATTGTAGATAGTGATAATTCATCTCTAAAATAATCTTAATGGTTAGGTACATATCCAATGCATGTTAGAGAATGTCTACAACCCCTAACTCTTATTTCAATCATCATATTTGTCCTTAATCAGCTTTGGGATGTTCCAAAATTGCCAAATGATAAAGGCAATTTTTGAGCAAATAATTGAGGAGTTCTACACCACCTTTCAAGAGTTTCAAGTTTTGAGGGATGTTTGTCCAAGTAGACATTTCATGGTATGTTTCATATTCCTCTCTCCTATATGTGAAATTCATTTTCTTATCATGACACATGTCCTAGTGTCTCTTTTACTTCATTCTTTTCTCCTCTCTCTCAAATTCTATAAGTAGTAGCCATTTTAGATCTTTTAGACTAATATGACACCATGTATGGTGAAGATATAATGGAATGACATTGTATTTTCACTTTGAAAAATTAATACAAGTCTAGTTTTGAGTTCATAAACATTTGTTTAAATGTATTAAGTGATGTATGGTGATGTTAGTGATAATTCTCTATCCTTGCTTTCCTTATCCTTTCATGTTTATGAAAGAGTTCCTATTCTAATAGGTCATCTAGAGTGTAGCTAGTTGTTAAGAATATTTTCAAGTGTATAATTTTCCTTAAATTGTGCAATCTACCTTATGGTTCACTTACCTTATGTTACCTCATGCATATCACCTCTATGTTGAAATGCTTATCTTAGAACCTTATAAGACTTATAACATAGTTTTTATGCCTTGTTTCTTAGTGAAAGAGATATTATGGTCATGTGGAAATCATCTTGGTGTATCACCCTATTAGATTAGTTTAATTTCATGCAAACTTTTATCTCTTTTCCCACAAGTAACTAGTTAGTTATGTGATAAGCATTTCAAGGTATATTCAAGGAGCTAACCCTTAAACCTAGAGATCTACTTCTACCTATATTGCCTAAACTTAAATAAGAAGCTCAATTCCCTCATCCTAATCTACCTTTTGAAGAGAAAGAAGATTTTGCTAGCCAATAAAGTGAAGTGATTGAATAAATTGAATATATTGAGGAATATATGGCTATGAAACATGCCTTTCTTACCTTTAATACTAAAAATCCAATTCACCTTCAAGTCTATGATGACATTCTTCCTAATGCCACGAAGAGTGTGTCTATATTCAATGGTGAGAGTCATGTTACACCTAGTGAACACATTAGGGATATATTTATTTTTTATAGATTTCACATGTCACTGAAGAGAATATTTCCATTAGACTCCTTTCTATGTCCCTTAGAGGGAAAAAACTTGATTGGTATAAGACTTTGTTCAGTGGATGCATCACATCATGGGATGACTTTGGAGTGTTATTGAATTCAATATTTGAAGATGAAAGTGAACATACCTCTCTCATACATCATCTCAATGTGATCAAGATAAATCCTAAGGAAACACTGCATGACTTCAATGAGAGGTTTCAAAAAACTTTTAATATATTTCCTCATCCCATGATACCACCTACTAGTTTTGTGTTCCATACATATTTGAGAGCTATTAGTACTGATATTGCTATCATGCTTCAATCCATGGGTGGTTTCACTCTTCCTGATGCATTTGATCTTTCCATTAGAGATAATAATGGCCTCATTCAAGCAGCAAATTTGCCTCCTAAGGTGTCTATGCCTCTAATTCCTAATACTTTTGCTAATACTCCAAATATTGTTCCAAGTCCTAATGTAAATGCTAAGTCAGAGACTATTCTTAAGAAGGTAGATGATGCCATGGATCCATATATAATAATTAAATTGTTGGTAGCTAAACTTAGGCAAAAAGGTGATCATCAAAATACATATCCATATCAATAAAATTATGGTCAATAATATGGGAGAGGAATAGGTTAAGGGCAGCCTAATTTCAATAGGCTTGTTAATGCATATAATCCTAGTTCAACATCTAATATAAGAGCAATGGTCCTGGTTCATATAAAATTGATACAAAGGGAAGATTGGAAATAAGAAAAATTCATGGATGATAATGATGTTGTATAGAAAGATATAGTTTCTCAAAGAGGAGTCACTCCTCTCTTATCAATAGAAGATGAAGTCATGATGCAAGAAAATTAGGATTAGCAGTCCCAAGGAGAAAACTTCACCAACTTCCTAGTTGAGGACACTTTTGTGATCAATAAATGAATTTATATTATATAAAACACAAGGTATAAGAGAAAGTCTCTAGGATATTACAATAGAAAGCCTAAAAGATCATCTAAGCCTTCTACATGGCAGTAAAGCATGGTTATAAGCATGGCAATCACTAATTCTCTTACACCTTCTCCAAATCAAAACATTGGAAGGTATGCTCAAGTTGATTCATATTATAAAGTTTAAATAACTTCTTTGCCTTTAAATACTCAAGATAAGGTGAGTAATATTGTCTTCAACATAGTGGATTCTTTGAAAAGTGCCAAAGCATCTATCTCCTTGTGGTATGTCCTTCATATGCTTGGCCAAAAAGAGTTATTACAAAAGTAGTTGTCCACTATTCTTACTAGTCCTTCAACTTCAATTAAAATTCATGATCATTTTTTTCTTGAAATTTCCATAATACCATTATTAAACCATATAATAGGACTTAGAAACCTCCATCATTCTACCTCACTCTCATAGTGGGTGACAAATTGGTCCATAATTGCATAGTTCATAGTGGTGCTTCTACTTTAGTCATGCCCAAGGTTGTAGATAATAGGTTTGGAATAAAATATGAACCCCATATAAAATTAGTTCTTCAATTAAATGGTACACCTATTAAGGTAATAGTTTTGATAAAAAATTTGAAGGTTTTCTTGCATGATTGTCCTAGTTTCCCTATCCTTCAAGACATTATTATTGTTGACCTCCAAGCTCACTTTGAAATCTACCTTTCAAGAGACTTTACAACCAAGATAGGTGGTTATCTCTCATCTAACTATTCCTTCTTATCCTTTTAGACAAGGTATGAAACTAAGGGGAAAATAATAACTCAACCTCTTATATGGTTTCATATTGAACCCTACATTTAAACAAGTTCTATCTTGAATTATGTTGTCCATGAGAAGGAAGAATATAATGTATATGATGATGATTATAAAATTGAGGGAATTTATGACTTGTTCTTAGATATATATGGTGTAGATTATTATGAACATGATCCTTATGCATACTTTGAGCAAATTGACCTTGGTACATATATCATACATGAAGATCCATTTGAGGGTGCTGAGGTAAGTGTCAAACATCCTTTCTCACAAGCTACTAAGAGTAAATATTTGATTAATGTATATGATGATGATGATGATGATGATGATGATGGATTAAATAATATAATTGATCACCATAATGGAAATAATGAGGCCTTTCTACCTACTATTGATGAAGTTTCCCTTGATGGTGACAATCATGAGGAAGAGGGGGATGACCTATGGCTAAAATTCAATGTCATATGTCAATAATTTGACTAGTTGAGTAAGGATCCTTATCCTCTTAATAAATGTATATATAATGTGTTTATTGATAAGACTACTGAGAAAACTATTGTGTGTTTTATCATGCATGAAAGTAAATTCCATGTTGTGAAAGAAGATTGACATCAATATATTATTCAACAGCCTATAGTCCTAGGAGGACATAGTGAAATCAAGATAGAAAGTTTTGTTGTGCTTAAAGGATAGACAAGAGCTCCATATAATGTTAAGTAACATTAAAAATTGTTATATCATAAAGAATAAGAGATTAATTCTCCCAAGCATGAAGTATATCATTCAAAAAAAGATAGAAATGTTGAGGCAATTATCATACATTCTAATCTATAGTTTAAGGAAGGAATATGAGATATGGAAAATATCAATCAACTTACATCTCCAATAAATGTTTTTAGATAAATAAATAATTCATTCATAAAGGAGCCTAATATCCCACTTTCAAGCATGAGAATGTATAGACTTGGTAAGCTTCTTGACTATACATATGCAAGTGTTTGATGATGAGCATGCTACTCATTCTATATTGCCTTCACAGAGTGACAAACATGCAAGGGGAACTATTTTTGACCTTGGTTGAGGTATGCTAAGATGTTTCACCTCAAGATTGAGGTTTTATAAATAGTATATTAAGTGTGTGTGTGTCTCTTTTAGTTGTGTTGTATTCCATAACTATTTTAGTTGAACACATGTGTGTTCCTTTTGGGTGTGTATTGTTTTTTGTGTCTTTCCATTATTAATTTTGTGGTGTATAAGGCAATTTGTGTGTCAATCCTATGTATATGTGACTCCATGATCCAATGGATAGGATAAGGCAACTGATTTTGGCATAACAAGCATACCCCCTCGGGAAATCCCCAAGAATGTTGATGATTTTTACCACAACTCAAAATGGGTCAACCCCCTATGGTAAAAAATTGATATGAGGGTATATTATAATGTTATAGGGTGTGTCATAGTTTATTTTATGTCATTTAATGTCTTATTAGCCTTTGTTATAGTCCATATTAGTCATTATGTCATTTATAGCTCATAAATGGCTCATAAATGAAAGTGGTATAGTTTTCAAGGCATCCACATGTTCCAAACTTCCTTCCAATTTCCAATATGTTACTGTAGACACCTAAAAAGTGTCTAACCCTTGGTCTTCCTCTCTCCCCTTGGTCCCTTGCCACTTCAACTATCCCTAACCTACCTAAGTCTTATTAATTGAAAATAATCACCTATTTTTAATTAAATAAGACCCTCTTCCTTCTCCTTGCCACCTCGCCATCCTAGGATACCTTCCTTGGATCCCCTTCATTCCCCACATGGCCATTTAATGCCTTAGACTCCCATTCCAACCTCTTCTCTCACCCATTTAACCCCCCGTCGACCGTTTCATCCTGGCATTCATTTGACCCGGCCGTTGGGAAACGGATGAAAGGCTATTTTTAGCCTTTCTCCGGCCTTTCAGCCACCGACGTCGGTCATCCTTCAGCCGACGTCAGCGATATTACCGGCGTCGGCACCCTTCATAACGGTTTCTTCACCATTTTCTCTGTCCTCTGGTTTCGCTTGGCTTTTCTTGACTTCTCTGCTTCTCTAGCTCTCGGATCCTGACTCTTAAATCTTTGGCATCAGACCCTTGCATCCATCCTCTCACTTGATCTCTCTACCAATCAATCTGACTCTCCCCCTCAACTACACAGCAAGCTTCTGCAAGTGAACAACGGGGATTCTTCATCAGCAACAGGTCTTCAACAAGTGGCAACAACAACACCTTCTTCAGCAAGGCACAGGTATGTTCTCTGTTTGTATTCTTTATGCTTTCTAGTTATCATGTTTTAAGCTATATTCAGCTCTTCTACCCCCTCAGACCTGACTGTCACCCAGACCCAGATTCTTATCCCCCAAATTGGCTTCCTCTATCTCCCTGTCCCTCTCTGTCCTTCTGACTAAAACCATCCTCAAACCAGGCCCAGAGCAGACTCAGACCTTCGTCCACAGACCCGTCCACAGACCAAGCCCGGCCCGGACTCTGTCCAAAACTCGACCAGACCCAGACCATCCACAGACCGGACCCTGCCATTGCCCCGACCGACGCCGGTCATTACCCCCACCGACGTCGGCAGACTAACCGACATCGGCAGACCCGACAACCGACGCCGGTAAGACCACCGACGCCGGCGACTGCAACCAGTTTGACAGCTTCTCCCAGGTAAGCCTTTGCTTCCTTTTCTCTTTCAGTTTGCTATCATTTTTGTCTATTTTAGCATTCTGTCATTTATCAGTCATTTATCTTTTATCAGAATAGTGGGTTGACCTCCCTCAAGGAAGTTCTCATACTTCTGGGAACAAGCTCTTGCTTGGCAACCCACTGTCTATCTATCTAACATCCTCTTGTCCAAGTTTTCTTCTTTTGCAGGTGTCATTCCTCCACAGCCAAAGAGGAGTGCTCACAAGCGTCTGGATTTACAGCGCGCAATCTTTAGTCTAGGTACTTCCCATGCCTCGTCTATTACTTTTTTAGTTTCTTCTTTCTCTTAGATCTAAAAGCGAATTTTGAGTGGAAACATTCTGGCACGCCCGGTGGGACACTAGGTTCCTCCTGGGTTCCTTTTTCTTCATTTAGGAGCATTAGGTTCTTACCTTTTCTCCTCTTTCTCTTCTTCTTAATGACACTATAAGCAGGACTAAAATGAATCTTTCTTCCTTACATTCTAGACTAGTCTAAACATCATACTCTCGACCCTTTCTCAAAACTTGTCTGCATCACAACATCACATTTCGACTTGGGCATTAAAACGTATTGCACTTTCATTTCTGCTTGTGCTTGCATTAGTCCACATCTAGTAACTTAGATGCATATTGAATGAACCGTAGACACTTGATGTTACACTACCAAACCACATGCACTAAAACACACATAAAACTTACCTGAGACAAGGCCCGACTGGGATTTCATCACCCAGCGGATACCTTACCCGTCCCGATGACCCTACTTGGATTTCATCACCAAGGGGGAAGCCCACTCCGTTCTCTGGCAGAGTCTAAACTCTAGGCGAGGTATATCTTGGCTAAGCGAGACCAGCTAACCACTGGAATCGTGAAGTGAGGGGAGCTTGCTCCTTAGCACCAGGCCACGTACCAGACCCTAACACAGATCTTTGAGCACCTAAAACAACACTCGAAACCATCTTTAGACTGCCTTCTTCTAGGACCCATTTTTCAGCCAATCTCCCCAAACATCCATCTAAGGCATAAGCCACAATTTCTAAGGTTAATTCCTAGGATTTATCGCTTAGGCTTGTCTGTCTCTCTCTATTTTCCTCTTCTCATCTATTTGTTTGAGTGTGTGAGGATGCTTTCTTCTTTGTTTTTCCAAGAATCATCAAACCTTTTGGTTCTCTGGAAGACACAGTCACCGACATCGGTTCTACCACCGACGTCGGCCTTCCCCTGTCACCGGCATCGGTTCTTCTACCGACGTCGGCTTCATCTGTTACCGGCATCGGTTATCTGACCGATGTCGGCCATCTTTCTAACCGACATCGGTTTTTCGACCGACGTCGGCCTCTGTCACTGTCCTTTTTCTTCAAAACCAGCAGCCTGAAACCTGTCCCTTCTCTGTCACAAACTCCATTTTGGTTTTCTGAGACTGTAAAAACACAGTTTCTGGAACCAGGACTCTCTTCTTAACCACTTTAGCCAACAGCCGCTTCCATCTATCCTGTCTCTAACCAGTCCTATCATGGAGTTCCACTCGGAGACTGAAAGAACTCCTACAGGACCGACCCCGACTCAAATTCCCATCATTCCTAAAGGGGACCAAGATTTCGAGAGATTCTTGGACCTCAATACCGTAGCCCTCCAAAACTATCTCACGAGAAACCCAACGCGAGACCTTTCGGGTGACGTGGCGATGACATCCACACCATTCGCCACCCAACCCTTTATGACTCAGCCTTTTGCCTCAACTATTAACCCAACCATGGCCAATACGCAAAGTTTGGCCTCCCCGTCTATTTTTAGACCGACCTCCATCGGGGTTTCGTTACCCCCTCAATCACCTACAATTCAACCAAGTTCTACATCATATCAGAACTTGATTACCTCGACCCCTCACACTCTTACGCCCACAAATATAGGAGTGCCAACCTGTCTTGCTACCAGTGCCGCCATTCAACCACCTTTGGCAGTGCCCAGTCAACCTATACCTTCGACCTTCGTAACGCAACCACCTCTAGCCTCCACTTCCGCCCCTGCGACTAGTCATCCGTACATTGTACAACCGACTATGTCGCACGCCTCCTCTAACCTCTTCCAAGTGCCTTACAACTTAGGGGGCGCTCAACCCGCCAATCCGTCAGCAGATCTTGTCAAGATACTGATGGATAAAATGTCCAGTCTCGAAGCCTCCATTTCCGGTTCAAGCAATACTTTGTCATATGAGCAAATTTGCAATGAGCCCATCCATCCTTCCGTCCCTATTCGACCATACCCTAACCATTGGGAGCTTCCTAAATTCACTCACTTTCAGAGTAAGGAAGACCCACAACAACATCTATGGGCATTTAGACATGCCTGTTATCTTATTTCCCATGACGATGCGTTACTTCTACGCACGTTCCCTATGTCCCTTTCTGGCCCTGCCCTTGACTGGTATAGTTCTCTTGCCATACACTCTATCTTTTCATTCATCCAACTCGCCCAACTATTTCTTGACCATTTCTCTATTAACATCACTAAACAAGTCTCAATCACAGACCTTTACTCCATCAGGCAATTTGACGACGAATCAATTGTCGACTTTGTCGCTCGTTGGAGAGGTCTGATTAACCAGCTCTCCTTCTCTTTACCTCAACCCGAGCTCATCGAGCTCTTCTCTCGAGCATGTGCCAGACACATCTCTTCTACCTTGCAGATTCAGACATTTCGCACTTTTGACGAAGCTTTCATCATGGCTCGAAAGCTTGAACTCTGTGCCCTTGAAGAAGATAAGGTCAAATTGCGTAATACCAACGCAAAATCTGCTGACCATTCTTCTTCCGGACCTCCTTCTTCTGCCAACTCCAAGTCTAAAGGAGTGGCCAACACTGTGGTCGTTAGATCACCATCCTCAACAACAACAAATTACTCTCAACCTTCGACATCTTCCAGCATCACCAAACAATTCCAACAACGGTATATCCAGCGTTCTTACACTCCACTTGGAGAACCATATGCTTCCGTTTTGGAAAAACTTCTCAAGCAGGGGGTCCTCAATCTCCCTCCAATTCGACCACCTCAATTTGACCCTTCAAAGGCCATCCCTACATGGTATAGGGAGGCCGACTTCTATCCCTTTCATCGCGTCCAAGGCCATGACATCGACAACTGCCGAACTTTCAAAAACATCATCCAAGACATGATCGACAAGGGGGATCTTATTTTAGATAACCCGAACGCCCCACCTAACCAACATATTGACATCTTCAAACAACCATTTCTGAATCATCCACCTACTCAAAACAACATTCAGACTTCGACCAATGACCCTCAAGACCATGACATTCACACGATTAGCACTATCTTGCCTCTTGTCCTTGACCAACCTCTTTCATTAAAGGATGAGGAACCTCCTTCTCTTACTAGTCCTCCATCTACCTCTCTTGTAGCGGAGGATGCTTTGACCACATCAACGCCATTAAGCCCACCTTCATCTGAAGACCCTACCTTACCTACTCCTCAACTACAAGTGGAAGGCACGATCATCCATGCCCTCTGCCCACTTAAGGAGCCAGACTCTCTTATTTCTTCTCCACCAAGAGAAGAACCAGTCTCTCCACCCGTTTCAATCGAGGAAGACCCAGTCACGGTTTCCTCTTGTCTTTTGCCTGAGATTGTTACATCTCACTCACCTTCGTCCACATCCAAACCCAAACCCACATCTAACCTCACCTCGCACAACGGTGGCTCTCGACCCAAACACACGAAAGCTACTAGACCACATCGGAGAACTCCTCCCCCACCTTCGTCATTACCTTCAATCTTGGGCCCGCATCTGTCCACTTTAATAGGAGTGCTTCCCACTCCCATCCTTCACAGAGGCATATCGCCTCCATTACTTCCTCATCCCATCAGACATACATCTCATCTGAACCCTTGACCTATGCCTCTTTCACCTCTCAAACCAACGTCACCAACCCTCACTGCAATAAAGCATCCAGACCCGTTAGCAGGTTCATATGCCTTGCTCTTACGGCACTTGTTGCAGTCGTCTCGTATCGACCTCCCGCCTCTTAGGCAATATCAATCTCTCAGACCTAAACCACCTTGGTTCGACCACACTTGCATTTGGCGTATCATCGCATGCCTGGACATGACACGGAGCATTGTCATGCCCTCAAGGTCGCCATTCGCCAATGTCTTGGGAATGACACCCTTCTTCCCGACCACGTTATCAACAAGCCCTCAACACCACCCCACTCATCAACTCTCAGATTAAGACCATCTTGGTTCGACAACTCCACATTTTGCCATTATCATCACACTCCGGGACATGACACTGAGCGTTGTTACGCTCTTAAAGCTGTCATTCGTCAGCACCGGAAAAAGGATTCCCTTCTCATCAAGGGTCCTCTTGACCACCTTTTTGACAAAACATCAACCTCGACCCATGCCTCTCCAACCTCATCACCTAAATCAGGATCTCCACGCCAGACTGTGGTCCCTTTGCCACCTTTGACCCCCTTATTCGACATTAACATCGTCCATCTGACCACTAAACCTCAACCGACCTTAACCAACCTTTCAAACATTCTCCCTACCCGCTGGGGGAAATCATCCTTTATTCAAACCTCGACCAACTGTTCAACCCAGTCTCTACCACATATCAATCACTCATTTTATCTTAAAACCCAACCAAGTATCCATCGACCCAACCCCCGACCAATTATTCGACTAGTCTCAACCAAATTTCAACCAAATATCAATCACCCTGACCTCTCGACCAAGCATTCAACCTTTCTCAACCAACCAACGACAATGTCAACCAACTTTACATCCATCAATCAACACCTGACCAATCTGAAAAGAGGCAAATGGGGCAGGTTTGCTCCCAATTGACTCAGACCTTAACGCATTAGCATGGTCTAGGGTCTTATTAGACCTTAAACCCCTTTTCTATGTCTTGCGTCTTCGACCATTCTTTTGCTAGTCGAGTACTCGTCTACTTGACACGTAACTTGAGCTCGTCCCTTGAGCAATCCTCGTCCTCTTAATCCTCATCCCTTTCAACCCTATTCCCCTTTAAACAAGTCCTCTACGACCCTTTTATGATACATGGATGCTTTGTCCTAATAAAAGGGGCGTCCTTGAACTTCTACAGCCTTGTCCATGACTCAAAATCAAAACAATATATATCAAGATGTCAAAACATATCCATGGTCACAAAGTCAAAGTCAAAATCAAAAAGACAGACTGCTCCCTCGAAGGACAGCTGTACTATCATTGCTGTATTACTAGACTGATCCCTTGAAGGACAGCTAGGCCAACTTTTCAAACATTATTAAGCAAAAATATAGACCACTCCCTCGAAGGATGGCTATGACTAATCTTGCTACAAACATCACTTTTCTTAGAAGCTTCCCGCATCGATCAGCTTCGCAACATGACCATTACATCAAGTGACATCTCTATGCAGGCTTCCCGCATCGATCAGTCTGCGCAAAAAAAAAAAAAAACGAGTCACGGACATTGGCTTGTAGTTGTCTCAGGGTCTCCTATAAAAGGGGCAAGGTTATTCCTGCTCTTAAACTGGGTTACCCTATCCTCCTCCTATCACCTGCTCAAGGGACTTCGAGCTCACTTTAATGTCAAAGTGATTCGATTACCGTTCTAACTCAACACTGGTCAACGACGTAATGCATAAACGGGGCTTTTGTTCTAATAACCCCTATCTATGCTTCCTTTCTGGTCCTTGTCAATGAAAGAGCAATTTGCCTTTCATCTTTTCTCTTCACTTTAGTCACATTTAACCGCATCAATTGGCGACTCATCTCAAACCCAGCCATTTTCATCATTTTTAGCTGACATCGTCCTAGACCATTTCACATAGTTTCTATGGACACCAGTACACATGGAAACTACCGACTAGACCCAATTTATGTTAAGCATAAACCAATACTTACTGAAGCATAAATAGACTTTTATTCATTTTTAGCATATATCCATCGCGACTATGGAAACTTGCTAGGGATGAAAGACTCTCGACCAATTCTACAGAATACACCATCTGTAGCATCATTTTATCCTCATCTTACCCTCGTCATTTCAACACATGACCAATCTCATTATCGACCAATCTTCTCAATTCGTCCAAACTACATTGGTCTGAGGCCCTATGACTAGGGCTATGTAGGTAGCACTCAGATAACACATCCTCTGAGGTTAGCTCGACCACCCCCATTTGTTTGTCTCTTTGATGAACAAACCTTCTCTTCTGCGACCTTGACCTTGACCTTGACCAAGACCAATCATTTTCTTTGACCAAGACCAATCACTTTCTTTGTCCAAGACCAATCATTTTCTTTGACCAAGACCAATCATCGACTTTGACCAAGACCAATCATCGACTTTGACCAAGACCAATCAATCCCTCCGACCCTCCCTCCCTTTTAGGGAGAACTACATCGGCCTGAGGCCCTATCACCAGGGCTATGTAGGCAGCACTCAGTTGACATGGGGTCTTCTGGGGTTAGCTCAGCCGCATCCTTTTGTCTATCCATCCTCTTAACCAATGACCATTGGCGATCATGCCTTTCTCCTTCGACCTCGACCACTTCCAAGCCAATGTTGCCTTGGTTGTTTTTGTGTGTGTGCTACCTCACGGCTGGTTAGCAGAATTGTCCGCAGACTATTTTTGACCCTTCGCAAGTATAGGATCACGAGCCAATTGATCCCTACTACTTGTGGCTTTTTTCGTGTTTTTGGGAGCACTTCCTGAGCCCTGGATACCTAGAACACGATGACCATTTGGAGCTTCAGCTTAAATTGAGTGACCCGATCAATCCCTTACCTGGGGCAACCACTCCCTGTTTTTGTCTTGCAGTTCATTCAAAACAATCAACAAGACAAAAAGGGGCAAATGTAGACACCTAAAAAGTGTCTAACCCTTGGTCTTCCTCTCTCCCCTTGGTCCCTTGCCACTTCAACTATCCCTAACCTACCTAAGTCTTATTAATTGAAAATAATCACCTATTTTTAATTAAATAAGACCCTCTTCCTTCTCCTTGCCACCTCGCCATCCTAGGATACCTTCCTTGGATCCCCTTCATTCCCCACATGGCCATTTAATGCCTTAGACTCCCATTCCAACCTCTTCTCTCGCCCATTTAACCTCCCGTCGACCATTTCATCTTGGCATTCATTTGACCCGGCCGTTGGGAAATGGATGAAAGGCTATTTTTAGCCTTTCTCCGGCCTTTCAGCCGCCGACGTCGGTCATCCTTCGGCTGACGTCAGTGATATTACCGGCGTCGGCACCCTTCATAACGATTTCTTCACCGTTTTCTCTGTCCTCTGGTTCCGCTTGGCTTTTCTTGACTTCTCTGCTTCTCTAGCTCTCGGATCCTGACTCTTAAATCTTTGGCATCAGACCCTTGCATCCGTCCTCTCACTTGATCTCTCTACCAATCAATCTGACTCTCCCCCTCAGCTACATAGCAAGCTTCTGCAAGTGAACAACAGGGATTCTTCATCAGCAACAGGTCTTCAACAAGCGGCAACAACAACACCTTCTTCAGCAGGGCACAGGTATGTTCTCTGTTTGTATTCTTTATGCTTTCTAATTATCATGTTTTAAGCTATATTCAGCTCTTCTACCCCCTCAGACCTGACTGTCACCCAGACCCGGATTCCTATCCCCCAGATTGGCTTCCTCTATCTCCCTGTCCCTCTCTGTCCTTCTGACTAAAACCATCCTCAAACCAGGCCCAGAGCAGACTCAGACCTTCGTCCACAGACCCGTCCACAGACCAAGCCCGGCCCAGACTCTGTCCAAAACTCGACCAGACCCAGACCATCCACAGACTGGACCCTGCCATTGCCCCGACCGACGCCGGTCATTACCCCCACCGACGTCGGCAGACTAACCGACATCGGCAGACCCGACAACCAACGCCGGTAAGACCACCGATGCCGGCGACTGCAACCAGTTTGACAGCTTCTCCCAGGTAAGCCTTTGCTTCCTTTTCTCTTTCAGTTTGCTATCATTTCTATCTATTTTAGCATTCTGTCATTTATCAGTCATTTATCTTTTATCAAAATAGTGGGTTGACCTCCCTCAAGGAAGTTCTCATACTTCTGGGAACAAGCTCTTGCTTGGCAACCCACTGTCTATCTATCTAACATCCTCTTGTCCACGTTTTCTTTTTTTGCAGGTGTCATTCCTCCACAGCCAAAGAGGAGTGCTCACAAGCGTCTGGATTTACGGTGCGCAATCTTTAGTCCAGGTACTTCCCATGCCTCGTCTATTACTTTTTTAGTTTCTTCTTTCTCTTAGATCTAAAAGCGAATTTTGAGTGGAAACAGTTACATTAATTTTAAGGAATGTTAGGACTAACTAAAACATGTAGGTTTCTAAATGAAAATCAAGAAAATAAGTGAAAAGGATTTTCAAAGGTTGTACATCCCATGAGGGAGAGTGGCACATGGGAAAAGCTTATTCAGTGACCCTTCAACTTACCTAACTCCATTTACATGATTTATCTTCTTTGAAAGTGACAAAAAAAGATAAAACCATTTTATCTCTCCATCACTCCACTATGCAAGTAAAGTTGGTCAACATGTCTTTGGATAGTATGACTAGTAAGAGGACTTCTAGGTCAAAATATCTTGGTGGTGGATATTAAAATTGGTTAGTTTTATTTTAATGTTTGTATTTGGAGGAATTGTAGCTTATAATTTATGAACCATAAATAAAAAGTTGACTATCTATTTGTGCATGATAATCCCCATACCCTTTAAGTTTTTCTCCTATTTGAGCTATTTTATATAGATCAATTGATGAATTGTATTATAAAAGATGTGGAATCCATCCTCTCATTGTGTCTATATTCATTTTCATATTTTGAGTTTTTTTCATGATCCAAATAGTTCAAGTTTACAAGTTGATGTTGTTATTGAATTTGTAGTCAATTTTCACCAATTACAAAAGGTTTATTTCTCTATAATCGCCTCAAACAAATGTATGGTGTTGTGTTTCATGCCTCTAATATCTTATTGTATCCTCTCCTACCAATATTACTCTCCAATATCAACATCATAAAGGTTACAGTCAGAATGTGAGACACAATCAGCTTGTTGCTTATTTTCAATTATAGTCATGGCATGTGGGGTCTTGAAAATTTTCATGGAGATGTTTGAAGAGTTTAAATGGATATAAATACATTCATGTCACATGATCAATCAAATTAAGCCCCTCCAAGTGACATAAGAAATACTATGATAGTCAATGCTATATATATACAAATTCAACCATGAATGTGCACCTATAAGTGCTCTCAAGAGGATAATTACATTGAGACAAGGCATATATCTCATTTAAAACCATCCAATATTGTAAAACAATTTTTAAGGTTCTTAGATATGTCTAAACATCATTGAATTTGCATATATCATGCATATTATCAACTTTCTCATAATCACGGCTTGTATAACATAAACATCCACCTATAAGTGGCCCCAAAAATATCTCGATTGTTGTATGGTAGATGGTCAAACATGTATGAGACATTCATCAGGTTTTAAGTAGATTAATATGCATTTAAATCCATGTATAAGGTCATATGACACATACATTACTCAATTTTTTCCTTCACTGCCCTATATGCTATTGTGTGTACATATACATGTTTGTAAAGAGGCATGAAGGTATTTAAAGGACACATTTGACATTATGAGAACCCAATGAAGTTTTTATATGTTTCATATACCTTAATAAACATGTTTTAAGTCATAGGAAAGCAGGAAAAAGTGAGGAGTCACTTTAAGAGAAGATAACTGTGACTCAAGAACAAGTTTCCCTAAAACACCAAAATAGAGGTCCAAACACTTTTGGTATATATATATATATATATATATATATATATATATATATATATTAGTGTTGCATAGATTTTTTATCAATCCAAATTATTATACCTTGTATCCATATCTTAGGGGAATAACCTTGAAAAAAATTATGAATGTGTGACTAGAGGAGAGTAGTGTTTGAAGGCCTTAAAGTTGCAAATTTATTCACTAAAGTTTGGTAGTGATGTCTACAGGTTTTGAGTTTCAAGTAATCTTCACAACTTAAGGTTACAATATAGATTATATCACCATCACAGTTTTTTATAAATAATTTAAGAACACATAAATGATTCATAGGTCATCAAGGGTTGAATTTCAAATCAATATCCTCCATCAACACCTACAGGTGTGTTTTGCCCTAAAACAACTCAGTTACAGTTAACTATGGAATCCTATAAGTCCATGCTATGATCTTAGGCATGGAAACATATAAATATAAATATTTAAAAATTTAAAAAATACTTTAAATATTTTTAAGGGGATCCAAGACTAGGTATCACTAATTTCAAGGTGGATAGCTACTTATAATACCTCAATTTATTCCAAGATAGTCAACTATAGCTAACTATAGTTGATAGTGAGATAAAGCATGATGTGATGGGTATTGACATAGATTTAAACATAGATTTAATAAGTCAAAATTATTTTAAAAGGTAATTATATAATTAAAGGGCATATTAAGGAAATGACATAAGGCCTAAATCACGAAAATACACCTACATGTGCCTCTTTCAAGTAAGAAACATAGTCAGTCAACTTGTTGTCCTAAGTAGATGAAGATGAGAGGTGAAAATTATAAGGTTAATAAATAATTGAAGATAAAGATATATTTAATATATACCATATTGATAATTACCCCATCATTACACTCTCATAACATGGAAATAATGTAGAGAAAGGCTTTAATAATGCAGCATATAGCCTATGTTCAAGACTCTGCACATAATCAACTTCTCACAGTCTACCTAGAAGATTTTATGGTGTTTGAAAGAGTTATCCTTGTGATAAAGTTATAAAAACTTGTAAAAAACATTTCCATCACTTTTATAAGATCCAAAACATTCCATTTTATTTGTAATATAGGGTAAGTTCCCTCTATTTTATCTAAGATAGAGGGCACTCCCTAAGGGTGCAAACCTGTGAGTTAGTCATAAAAGTGGTAAGAGGGTAATATATAATTTGATAAAACCTTGAAGGAAGGGTGTGGTAAATTTAATAAGACATTAATAAACATGAAAATCAATTTATATAGGTGATAAACATGTTAGGGTTTTCCAAACCTATAGATGTGTAGGCTAAGCCTATTAGGTCTTGGTTATGCGTAATAGCTAAAGGGGTGACAATACCATTTATAAGATCAAATAAACATTAAAATCCATTGAAACATGTTTTTAGGGAGTTATTAGGTATTTCAAATATATTATAATTCAAATAAAATCATATGCAAGCCATTTCTTGGCTTAGACCAACTCAGGCCTACACAAAATGGTAAACAAAGCTTGGGAGGCTCATTTGAGATGTTCACACCTACTTGGAGGTTATGCATGGGAGTGTGAGGAGTTGAAGGATGTTGAAGGAGGTATTAAACAATAAATTTGTGGAATTTATTAGAGAATTAGATGTCATACTTGTATGAAACATCTTTAATGGTTAAAACTACTCTAAACCCTGTTAAACCATTACCAAAGACCCGATTGGTAAGATGAAGTAAGAGAGGTATCTTGATGGCATATAATGTTATGCCTTTAACTATTGGCATGTCTAGGGATATGTGTAGCTGACTTATGGCTTGCATAACCTTTTTTAATATTATTTTACATTTATTTATGAATTCTTATACTTAGTAGGTTAGCCTATGCGTGGCATATGGCCTTGTTAGACTATATATAGGAGGTAGGGTTAGTTATTCATCACCATATTTGAGTATTCATTGTTATTAAAATAATTTGAGAGGTTTCCCCCATGAAGTGGCTTATCTATTATTCATATTTTTACTATATTTCCATATAATTTTGATATATAGCTATATATCTACTTGTTTAGTGAATTAATATCATTCCAAGTGGTATCAGAGTGTTGATTTGGGCCATAATCAGGTCAAAAACCTTAGATCTTAAAAATTGGATATATCTTGCAAATGGGTTCAAATTTATCTAAAATTTTCTTACTAGAGTTGTGAAATCATTCAAGTTTTCATTAAATTTTTAGATCATTTGGATATGTTTTTAAAAATTTATTGCCAATTTAGGGTTTTTAAATAATTTTCTCCATAGCTCATAATTTGTATAATTTTTCAATTTTTTTTATATTTTTGGAAACCATGGAAAAAAATTAGTTTGGTTATATTATTTTATATTTATGATGTGAGGCTTGAATATTTAAAAAACTTAGTGGTCAAAGTTGGGTCAATGGGGCAAAATAAGGTTCACCATCAAGCCTTTGTATGGCTAGTCCTAACACTTGTGGATGGGGGAAAGGAAAAAAAGCTCCTAAAATTCCTTTAGGGGATGACATGGATTATGAAGCATCTAATATTATTTCTCAAATCTAGTCAAATCTACATAGCCTAATGTAAAAGGATATGCAAGTCTAAACTCAAATATCAACAACGCAAAGGGAGTTTACCTGTATGAACAATCAATTGCATCAAATCATGACATAATTGAATACCAATTCATCTCATTTACCACTAAACAACCCTCCATTTTTTTGGTCCTCTTCTTCTTAATAATAACTTTACCAATATGAGGGTAAAATTAATGTTGCCAAAAGTAAATTTACACAAGTTTTATGCTAAGGATCCACTCACTTGGATCACTCAAATTGAAAATCTATTTGTTTTACACCAAACTCCTAGCTCTCAAAAGGTGGTTTTTACATATTTGTATCTAGATCATGAGCCATTCATTTGGTATGGTTAGTTTTGTGCTCAAAAGAAAAATAATGGTACTCCTATTACATGGTCACTATTCTTTGATAAACTGATGTCTCATTATCAGAATAATGTTTCAAAAAACTAATTTAACCAACTAACCAAGCTATGACAAATAGGAACAATTAAGGATTATATTCATCAATTTTAAAATATATCCTTACGTGTGGACAATATCATTGAGGAAAATCTAATTAACCTTTTTTTGGGTGGACTAAAATATAGTATTCAATTGTAGGTTCATATGTTTAACCCAACTATATCTAAAGCTATACCAAGGGCACACTTAGTAGAAGAAAAATAGATGATCAAACATCATCCTTTCACTAATAGTTGGGAATGCACCTTCCCAAATCCGTCAAGGCTTCAACCTCCTAGATTGACACCAAAACAAATTGAGGAGAAGCGTGTTAAAGGGTTGTGTTATGTTTGTGATAGTAAATGGAGCAAAGGTCACATGTGTGCTAAAAATAAATTATTTTATATTGAAGGGCTGACAAGGATGAAGAAGATGAGGAGGCATCTATTGAGGGTTTTAAAGGCCCTGAGGATGAAGTTGTAAATTATCAACCTACTATCTCCTACCATGCCCTTTTAGGTATTTCTACTCCTCAAACTCTTAAGGTGGTGGGTTTTATTAAGAAATAGAAGGTCATATTGTTGATTAACTTAGGTAGTACACACAATTTCATCAATAGTAAGTTGGTTGCTCATTTGAATTATTTCATCTACCTAGTCCCATAATTTCAAGTCATGATTGCTAATGTTGGTATAATTAATTGTTCTAGAAAATACCACAATATTAAGTTAGCAATGACAAACTATTTGCTAGATTCTCATATGTTTGTTATTCTTATGAGTGGGACTGACATTGTTCTAGGAGTACAATGGCTCACCACATTTTATACTCTTGAGATGAATTTCCATAAAATGTTCATGCATTTTTATTTTGAACACAAGCTAGTATAACTATGAGGATTAAGATTTAAATCTCCACAAATGGTTAGTTCACATAAGATGACCAAGATGTTGAAGGATTTGTGGTACACTTTTTTTCCATTGATGTTTAACAAACTAAGGAATCTACCGATTCTAAGTTAAAAAAAATATTGGATGAGCATTCAGTTGTTTTTTAACCCATGACAAAGGTCTTCCTCCTAGTCATACTCATGATCATGCCATCAGACTCATTCCTAGAAGTATGCCACCAAACATTAGACCATACAAATGTCCTTATGCCCAAAAGAGTGAAATTGAAAAAATAATATAAGAGTTGTTGGAGGTAGGTACCATTCACCATATCCAAAGTGAATATTTTTTTCCAGTAGTCATGGTATGAAATAAGGATGAAACTCAGAGGATGTGCCTAGATTATAGAGAGCTCAATAAGTTCACTATCAAAGATAAGTTTCTTATTCTTGTAATTGATGATTTGTTAGATGAATTACATGGTGATATTTATTTTACCAAATTCAATTTGGGTATCATCAACTTTGTATCCATGAGGAGGACATTCCTAAAATAGCTTTCCATAGTCATGAAGGCCATTATGAATTTTTTGTCATGCCTTTTGGTCTCACCAATGCACCATCCACCTTCTAGAGTTTGATGAATAAAGTTTTTAGGCCATTTTGAGAAATTGTTTACTTGTGTTTTTTGATGACATCCTTATTTATAGTAAAAATTGTGAAGACCACTTGCATCATGTGAAATAGGTAGTCTTAATTCTTTAGCAACATTAGTTGTATGATAAACCATCCAAATGTGCTTTTGGAGTTTAGGAAGTGTAATATTTGGGTCATATTATATCACATGATGGATTAAAAGTTAATCCTATAAAAAATCCATACCATCATGGAGTGGTAGATTCCCAAGACACTTAAGAAACTAAGGGGATTTCTAGGGCTAACTAATTATTATAGTATGTTTGTCAAAACTTATGGTAGTATTGCAACACCGATCACTTCCTTGTTGAATAAAGACTCCTTCCAATAGATTAATATAGCTAACAAGGAATTTGAATAATTAAAAAAGGCTCTATGCACCACCCTAGTATTGTCTAATCCATATTTTTATAAAACATTTTTGGTTGAATGTGATGCATCTGGATATGGTATGGGTGTAGTAATCATGCAAGAGGGTAGGCACATTTCCTTTAAAAATAATCAAATGAAGGGTAAAAATCAGATCAAAACCATAAATGAGAAAGAGATGATGGATATTCTACATGCATTCAAATAATGGAAACGTTATCTATTGGGTCATCACTTTCAGGTAAGGACTGATCATGAGAGCCTTAAATATTTTTTGGAATAATGATTATCCTTTGAAGAACAACAAAAATGGGTGACAAAAATGTTATGTTTTTATTTTTGAATAGTCTACAAGAAAGTAAAATAAAATGTGGTGGTTGATGCACTATCTAGGCAAGATGAACCAATTGAGGCATTGTGATGTGCCATGACCATTTGGTAGGCAGACTAGCTAAAGGAAGCAATGGTAGAATAGGAAAATGATAGTATTAACGATGCATTGATTCAAAATATTTAGTAGGGTTATGATGGTATTAAAAAGTTTACATGGAAGGAGAATGCATTATGGTATAAAGATATATTATATGTGTTAGAATTTTCTTCTTAAATAGAAAATCCTTCAAGAACTTCATGCATATTCACTTGGCAGTCACTCAGGGTTTTTGAAAACCTATCAGAGAGTCAAGAAGGATTTTTTTTGGAAAGTAATAAAGGGGGATGTACAAAAAATATTTGTATGAGTGTATGGTCTATCATAAAAATAAATTTTAATCCATTAAAACCCTAAGTATTTTATAACCTTATCCATCCCTAATCAATGATGGGAAGAGGTATCTATGGATTTCATTACTGGGTTACCATGATCTAAAGGTAGAAATTTTATCATGGTTGTTGTGGATAGACTCAAAAAGTATGCTCATTTTTTTATTTATCTCAAAAATTAGTATCTAGTATAGTAGATTCTTCCTTCTTCAATATAGTTCAAAAATTGCATGGTACTCACAAAATTATTGTTAGTGATCGAGATCCCATATTCACTAGTAAATTTTGGACAAAATTATTTGCATGTTTTGCAGCCCAATTTTCTTATATATCTCCTATCATCCTTAATTTTATGGATAAACTTAGTATTTAATAAGTTTTTAGAAAGGTACATTCATTGTTATGTGTCAAATAAATAAGATAAATGGGTTCAATGGTTTCCCTTGGTTGAATGGTGGTATAATACTTTAGTGCATAGTTCATCCAAAATGTCTCCTTTTATGTAATTGTATGGATACCATCCTAAATACCTCAATTAACCCTTGAATACCCACCTAAAGGTACATAAAATTTAGGAACACCTTTAACATCAATAGGAAGTCCTTTCTTGTTTGCATGAAAATTTAGCTTTGCCACAAAATCACATGAAGCAATAAGTTGATAAACATAGGAGTGAGAGGCATTTTAAAATTGGTGATTAGGTGTTTTTTCAATTTTATACATATAATAATATGTCCTTTAATAAATATAAGAAGGATAATAATCTTCTCCCAAGTATTATGTCCCTTATCAGATCTTGCAAAAAATTGGTAGTGTGGCCTATAAGCTGGAATTTCATCCATCCACTCACATTCATCTAGTATTTCATGTATATTTCCTTAATAAGGTAATTGGATAGAGAGTTACCACTAAAAATAAGTTACCATAATTAGATGAGGAAAGGAGGGTTATTCTTGATCCTGAAGTGGTCCTTTAAACATGCACTAAGCAACTACAATCTAGACTAATTATTGAGTATGTAATAAAATGGATGAATCTACCTTTTAAAGATGCTACCTATGAGGATGAATAATTCATGAAACTACATCCAAGATTTATTCAAGGTTAGGGATAACATTGTTTTAAATGGGAGGAGCATGTTATGCCCTTAACTATTGGCATGTCTAGGGATATATGTAGTTGACTTGTGGCTTGTATAACCCTTCTGCATATTATTTTACATTTATTTATGCATTCATATACTTAGTAGGTCATACTATGGGTGGCACATGGAATTTTTAGATTATATATAGGAGTTCCGTTATTTATTCATCATCATATTTGAGTATTCATTCTTATTGAAAGCATTTGGGAGGTTGCCCCCTCAAAGTGGCTTATCTATTATTCATATTTCTTGTTATATTTACATATAATTGTGATATAATATTGTATATATAAGTATTTTTTGAATTAATATCATTATATATAATGTATTGGGAGATGATTAGATGTTTCATAAGACTCTCTAAGACTCCTCCTCGTCAACTTGGGTACTACCCTACTTGTACATATAGGTAAGAAAATGGCTTTATTTGATAGTTTTTATGGTTTTATAGGTTCAAGGAAGAGTAAAAATATGAAAGTATATTTTTGAGATATTTTGGGACTTTATATAACCTCTTATGTCCATTATTTGTATTATAATATCTCACAAGTGTCTTTGCAAGTGCCTTCATCTTAGCCAGCCAAAATTGGCATAATGGACAAGCTAGTGAGAGAGTGAAAAATTTAAGTGAGAGGATTTTGAGGACTACCTAAGAAATATAAATAAATTGGGGGGTATTAAAATGTTTCATACACTCCCTTGAATCGATTAGATTGGAAAAATAAAGGTAATTTTGGTGAAAAGTGTGAAGGGTGAGTGATAGAAGATTTACTTGGACTGTAGGTAGTGATAACTCATCTCCAGAATAATCTTGATGATTAGGGACACATATAATACATGTTATATCATCTATACAACACATAAATCTTATTTAAATCATTTCATATATCCCTATTCAGGTGTGGGATGTTTCGAAAAAGCCAAATGATGAAGGTAATTTTTTAAACAAGTAATTGAGAAGTTTTATGCCACCTTTTAGGAGTTTCATGTTTTGAGGGACATTTTTCCAAGTAAGAATTACATGGTATATTTCATATTCCTCTATCCTAAATGTGTAACTCCTTTTCTCAGCATGACACATGTCCTAGTGTCTCTTGGACTTCATTTTTTTATCCTCTCTCAAATTCTATAAGTGGTAGCCATTTTGGCTCTTATAGACTAATACTGCACCATATATGGTGAAGCCCTACTAGAATGAATTTTATTTTTCATTTGAAAAATTATAACAAGTCTATTTTTGAGTTCATTAACATTTTTTTAAGTGTGAAAAGTGATGTGTGGTGAATTTAGTGATAATCCTCTATCCTTGATTTCCTTATCCTTTCATGTTTATGCAAGAGTTCCTATTATAATAGGTCATATAGAGTGTATTTAGTGTGTTAATAATATTTTAAAGTGTATAATTTTCATTATAGTGTTCAATATACCCTCTATTTCACTTAAATTGTGTTCCCTTATGCATATCACCTCTATGTTGAAACACTTATGTTAGAACCTTCAATGACTTAAAACCTAGTTTGTATGCCTTGTTTCGTAGTGAAAGAGGTATGATGGTCATGTTGAAATAATATTTGTGTATCATCCCCTTAGATTAGTTTCATTTAATGCAAAATTATATCTCTTTTCCCATAAGTAACTAGTTAGTTAGGTGATAAGCATTTTAAGGTATATGTAGGGAACTAGACCTTAAACCTAGAGGTTTACTTCTACCTATAGGTAAACCCACACACCTAGAAGTATTCCCATGTTACCAAAATATAGAAGAGGATTGAACACCATCTTATAGGGTGAAATATTTGGTGACAATAGTGACCCACAATAAAATTCCCATATAACACCCAAAATAGCCTACGAGAATAGAATAGGACACTAGTATTCATAAAATGTCACATTTGGGAAAAAGGGTACATTACAAATAATTCATTCCAAAAGATTAATTGTCCTCAAGTAACCTAGTTGAATTCATGGATATAAATACTTGGATCTTAAATCAACTATGGGATTTTTTTGATCCTCCATCCTTGATCCTTATTGTGATGTAATTAGCTTCTATTGTGATACTCTGATTTGATGAGGAATTGGAAGCACACTCTCTATCTTGACTATAAAAACCTCATCTACACCACATTTTGGATTTTACATACACATGATCAACTCCTCCTTCCATTAAGTGATCTCAATATTCTCACTCTCCAACATACATTGAATTTCATCTTCCTTAAAGGGTTGATCCTCTATAGTTATCTCCTTATGTGCACTTGCATGCACAACCTACACATCTAATGTTGGAAAATATACTTCCATTATCTCCTCATGACTTCTAAACTCATGCAAAGATAATAAATTGATATTTGTAGTAATTCCAAAATCATATTTTTCTTTATTCATTGGTAAATAACAAAGGTATCATGCTATTTTGTAGATGGATTAAAGAGATCATCTAACATTTGTAGTTATTTAGCATCCACTTATTCATTATCTTTATCAAATTTAAAACCTTGGTGTCCTAAATATTTTATGGGAAGTTCCTTTAGGGGTTACTCACTAACCTTTTCTAGAACTAGATCTTCCTCTTAGATGGTGGATATATCTATACTTTTCTTCAACTCTAGCTACTTGGTCTTCCAACTTCTTAGAGACCTTTTCCTAAAATTTATCTATTTATTGAATTATTATATCCGTGATTTACTTTTTCCATTAGCATATTTCATTGAGCCTTTGCAAAATGAATTCATTTTATCTTTACCTCAACACCTCTTGTATTGTGGGTAAAAACTTTGGAATATTCCTCCACACCATGATTCCTATATCAATAAATAAATCTATGACACAACCTACATAAGATGGAAGGATGCATAACTTTGATACCAGTTTAATATACCTAAGTGGGATATTATGTTAAATACTCACAGTACTATAAATCCAAACCTAAAACACTAAGCTCTGATACAACTAAAATATCTCCAAATGGGATATTTACTAAAAATACATAAAACTATAAAATCCAAACTAAAACTTAGACTCATATAAATTTTTGATACCACTAAAATATCCTTTTTAGGATATTTAACTAAAAATAGATAAACATGTAAAATCTAAACTTACAAATTATATTAAAAGACTCTACTGTGAGATTCTACTCCCAAACCCCACACTCACATTGATAAACACATACACTATGGAAATAGACTTATATTGAAACATACATGAAAATAACACAACCCATTGATATATTAATGGAAATCCTTCTATTACATGACATAATAAGCTCTCACATATACTAAACCAACAAACTATTCTCAACAACTCCTTATAACTCTCAACATGAATAAATACTACCAACTAATAACATATCAATTACATGAAATATGAAATACATATACACTAAGAAACTACAACTTATCACATTTATAATACTACACACTCACTACTCCAAATCTTAATATGCAATTATCCAGCTAGGGTAGATCTCTCACCATAAAATCTATCAACTTTGTATGAAGTCCACATACAATCCCTAAATGGAATCACTAACACCAACTAGGATTGATATCCTACCACAAAAACTAGTTATATTAAGAGGTTTTCCATCCTCTAAGATTATAACACTCCAATGTGTTTTTATCCAAAGAAAGCTAGAAGTATGAATAATAGTTCAAACTTTACAAAGGTGGGTTTTCATAATGTTCAACATATCTTACAAATGGATAAGCTCTCCTTAAATAGAAAATGAGAGGGAAAGAGAGAAAGAGAGGAAACTTGGAGTAGAAGTAAATAAATTTGACCTCCTTGAGTGGGTTCACTATTGAAATATAGTGACAAGCTTGTCACCATGTGAGAATGGTCAAAAGTGGATCACATGGTCACCTTTTATTTTGTCTTTATCTCCCACCTTTCATGTGCTTCTAAAGGGTAACCTCACTCACACATATAAGATAAAATCTAGAATATTAAACCTGTTGTCCTCTTTCCCATATGTACATGAGCTTTTAAGACAATTCTTCAATCACTTTTGACCAAGTGGTAGACAAGAAAATCATAGATCCACCCATAAATTCATCCCATAACTCACACATGTGACTCATTTCAAAGTAATTCACATGCCAATTCAAGATTCCCTCTTAGAAACTCATCCCACTTTATCTCACATCAACTTTAAACATCTGATATCCCTCATGGGCCATGCCATAGAATCCAAAATGCACCTCATATGTTACATCATCAGTTGCATCACTTTACACATCAACTTCCATGTCACCATTAATAGTGACATGTGAATAGTGTTAGTGAATAGTACCTTATGAATAGTGACCCACACTAAAATTCTCATATAACACCCAAAATAGCCTATGGGAATAGAATAAGCTACTAGTATTCATAAAAGGTCACATTTGGGAAAAAGGGGACATTACACTTTTTACTTTTAAATTAATAATTAAAATCCTCTTAAGAAAATGTATATAAATATAATTCGATAGTAATATATAACCTTGTTAGTTTTAGGATTTAAGACATTAAACTTAGTTGTGTTTTGTCATTTTATCCTTTATTTACTTTATCTTTTTTTGGTCTAAGACTATTTGTGTGAAAAACTAAAACATGTCTAGAAAGTAAACACTCTATTATACACCATTCTATTTGAATAAAGAGGCATTACGCTGACCAAATTGAAAACACTTCTTGCCTTGTTCAAAATGGCATTTAAAACATTGTGTTTGTATTTTCCAAATAATGTTGTTATATTATTCACTTGAGTCTAGGCCACTTGTCCACTTTGAAAAAATCTCGAAGTCCTTCATTTTTGTCTAAATTCAAAATCTTACCTTTTTAAGTTTTAATCCAAGGTGCTATTAGTTTACCTTTCGCACTTGGTTTGAGTAACTTGGGTATGATTTCCCATTTGTATTGAAGGTCATTACCTAGAATCATCATAATTAGATCCTAAATGTGGACTTAGATTAATTTTTTTTTGCTCACGGTCTAAGTTCCTAGATCATTCTATATCTTGTTTCCATGTGGCACCATTGTGCTACATGTTTAATTTTAGCTTTATACTTAAGATTTCTTGTGTTAATCCATGTTTTGATCCTCTTAGTTCTTATTTTTATCTTCTTGATTAGAAATACCTTATTCTAATTTTCTATTCACAACTCCTCATAATTTTATCTATATTTTTATGGTATTGATGTACTTTTTACCTAAGTTTATTGTGCTAGCTTTCACTTTGGGTTCCAAAATTGTCCTACCTTTTTCTAAATTGATAATATAAACCCACCAAGGTTAACTAAATTCATAACCATTTTCTTTTAATTATTTGGTACTATGCCATGTCCTTTTATTATAGTCTCATCTTACCTTGTTTCTTGTTTGAATTAATCCTAACACACTTTTTAAACATTTATAAAACACCTTTCACAACTTATCAAACATATAGAAGAACCAGATTCAAACATGATGCAAAGGTATACTCATAGTGGGATCTCTTATGGCCCTTATTACAAGGAAGAGTGTTATTATGATGAACAAGAGAACTTTACCATGTTTGAGGATATCCAAACAACTGTAGGGTTTGAATAAAATTATTATGAACATCAACCCTTAGAAGACAAGGATGAATCCCTTTTATAGTTGATAGAATCAAGCACTAGGTTGCCATAAGATTTCTTAATGGAATAATTAAACATAATTTTTAGGATATAAGAATAGTATCAAGATCAATTTCTCAATCATATTGAAAAATAAAACATTACTTCTTATATGAAGGGAAAATAAACACTTATAGAGTCCACTCCCAATGATCAGGATCTTACTACCAAGATTTAGAAAACTAGTCAATAATATGCATAATATCTTATCATAGACCTAATAGACTCTTTGGCTACAACTTTGATCAACAAAAATGCTTATAAAGAAAAATATAATGTGATAGACCAAACATAACATACCCTAGTTAAGCCTAAGTTTATAATAGACCCTAGTATTACTTCTAAACACAACAAGCCTAGATATGCATCACAACATGTTTCACCATACATGTAATACACATTATTCAATCACCAAGAGGCTTTTGTCCCTTCACAGAACCAAGGAACCAAAAACTTAATGCATATTGGGGGTATTGTGCAAAAAACGTTAGCTAGTTCCTCCCAACCATAGAATCCTTTTGTAAGCTGACTACAAACTCTGCAAAACTAGTAGTATACTTATAGATCATAATAGTAAGTTCTAGGAAATGTTTATCAACCACCTAAGAGCTAGTGGATGATCTACTCAACTCAAGGAGTAAACCAAAAAAAAGAATAATCATAGGGTTTATATTACTAAAAAACAATACAATAGGGGCACATATGACCCTAATAAAATTATATTCCACTTACAAATTCACCAAACATGCAGGAGTGGAATTCCATGAAGGAAATAGTGTCAAGACTAGAGATGGGAAACCAAGTGAAGAAGTATAAGTTTGATGAGATATGTCCATATCCATTTGAATTAAGTATTATACAATTCCCCTTTCTACTTAATTTTGAGGCACTTAAATTTGATAAATAAAAAGGAAAGGGTGACATAGAGAACATGTCCAAGCCTTTTTCATACTATGCTAAAAGGTAGCTGACAATAGTGTTTATTTTATTTACTTTTTTCCACGTAGTTTGGATAGACAAGCTTTATATTGGATCCTCAAATTACCTAAGGGATCAATGGTAAATTGGAATGATTTGTCTAAAAATTTTGTCAACCATTTCTCTTATAACATTCAACATGAATTATCAGGGGTTGACTTGTGCAAAGCCAAACAACAAGATGGCAAAAGCTTCATAGCATACCTACAGTGATGGAGAGCATTAGTTGGATGATTTCAACACAACTTGATAAATAAATAGTTGTTTTATATTTTTTCACACAACCTACACCTTGAAGTGGCTCATAATGTATGACTCACTTGTGAAAACACATTTGAAGATATCATAGATAAGGGTATACATAATTAAAAGGTTATTATTACTAAGAGACTTGTAAATATTTATTAAAATGTTCAAATTTATAATAAAACTAAACCACCTATTCAAGATGTTACTATAAAAAATTATAAAGGGTTTAACAATGATCTAGACAACAATTCAGATGACAATTCGAGTGATGGGTCTACCCCAATTGATGGCGAAACTTTCAGGAGCCATAACTTTTGCACCGTAGCTCCAATTGACTCACCATTTGAACCGTTGGAAAGATAATAATGAGGGGAAATTTTTGAGATGGCATGGAGATTTTCTTGATGAATTTTGACCCCATATAACCCAATGGAAGTGTCCTAAATTTTAATTTTAGTAGTGCAGTCTAAAAATAGTAAGTTTCTAAAAATAGTAATTCCTCAAATTTTTTATTGTTGTAAATCATGGAAGTCAAACCAATTCATCTCCCTCGAGATTGGTGACCTTCCACATCCTCCCCACACGTTGAAAACATGTATAAATTAATATGTAACCCAAAATGGAAATTAGACATCTCTTCTCAGAGATAAACATATGTTTGGGTCTGCAATTTTGATAAATAAAACATCTCTTTTTAGAGATAACATTATTTGAATTGTGTTGTTCTTATTTTTGAATTATTTTTCAACCAAAGCTTTCAATTTTTGGATCAAACAAAAACAAAAACATGGTGGGAAATAGAGTTACATATCTAAACATGTGAGAATGGTATAGAATATTCTAGATCCAATTATGCAACTAGTCCCACCTAATCCATCAACCACTTTGCAAAGGGCCCTTCCATGAATGGAATTCAATAAATATAATGAATTCAAAAAACTACGAGAATTGGTTGAGGGTGTGTTCCAAAATATGGTAATAATAAATCTAATTATGTGGCATATACCAAGGTCATTCTTTGATGATCAACCTAAAACCAATTGTTATTGGGAAGATGAGTTTTGTAATTTCTATCATTTTATTGTCCATGTCATTTATCGATGTGTTTAACTGAGACATCTTATTAAGGATTTGATCAAAAGTGTTGAAATTGAAGTAAAACACATGATGTAAAACACTAAAAAAGATATGGACATTTATAAGGACCCATTTCCTAAACATGATCAACAACTAGTAAGGAACAATCAGAATCAAGCTTAGGGCTAATGTCAACATAATCAACATGATAATAATTAGGATCATAATACACATGCCAATAACTTGGGTTACAAAAACATGCCATATGGTTATAATATAACTATAGGATATGTTTTTTTAAATCATGTTACCACTATCATAATCAAATCTCATGAACCATCTAATGTTTCTTGAAGTACTGAACCCCCCATTATAAGGTCAACACCCTCTTCCTTAAGTAATGTTACATCAGGTTCAAACAATTCCATTTCACCTCTATTTTTGTAGGTTATTATCTCTATATCACCACCCCCTTATTTAATTATAATGACTCCTCAACAACTCAAAACTAAGTAAATGCAATTAGATGCTTGTGAATCACCATCCAAGGCTATTTTCCTTCTTCTAATTATAAAATCTCCTCATTAACTCTAGATTATGGAATCATAACTAGGCACTCATGAGTCACTCTCCAAATCCATATGCCCTCTTCCAACCCTAAACCAAGCTTGAAAACAATATCAACCAAGGCCAAACCCTCTCATGATTTTATTGAGAATTCGTATATTATCTTAGACCAATTAAGTAAAACCTCTATGCAAAGTTCTATCCTAGACCGTTTGCTTACATTATAGGTCCAATGAACTATTTTAAATGACTTCCTTCAATAATCCACCATTTCCTAGGACATTAACCTTAAACAATTTCAAACACTTTTAGGGCATTTATCTCCATTCTAACACATTACATTTGACTACAGAGATATGTCTATTGTTGGTCCTAGCCATAAAAACCCATGTACATTGAGGTCATTATTGAACATCATAAAAATAATTAGGTTCTTATAGACAATGGTTTAGGGCTAAACATAGTGGTGAAAAATTTGATACAATGATTGGGTTATATTTTTAAGGAAATCCAGCCATAGATAATCATGATCAAAGTATACAACATTGAAAGAAAATCTTCCAAAACTATCTATTTACCAATCATTATTGGGTTTGTATCCCATCATAATTTGTGCCATATCATGTACATTGAATTCTCATATAATATACTTCTTGGTCATCCTTGGATCCATGGAATACAATAATTCCCATCCAAATTACACCAATGCCTCAAATTACCCCATGATGAGATTGAAGTTACCAATCTTGATAATCTATAGTCCTACCAATATTACAAACACCTAGAGGCTAAATTTCATAATTATAACTATTGCCCTATTTCTAAATTCATAGTGAAAAATAAATAAATTAAAGTTTTAAAACTACTCAAGTCTAATTATCTCAACCCAAATGACCTTGCTTCCACTTTGGCTGATCCATTCCCTACAATACTTGCACAACAGGTCACTATTGAGCATGCATGCATTTTGACATATCAACTAAAAGATGCATTTCACATTATTAAGTTGCCCATGTCTCCTAAATATTTATTCAAACCCAAGCCTTCCCAAAATCCTTTTAGACCCAACATGATTTGGCAAAATAAGAAAGACACATGAAAACCACCAATGGTATTTGTACCAGTAACATCATCAAACCAAGATCGGTACACTTTTATTGAAGGAAACAAGTTATATTATGATGAACTTGCTAGTTGTTTTCAAAATCATAAGTTACCTATCCCTAATAATATTATGGATGACTTTAATTATATAAGTAAAGGCCATGATCTATGAGAGTAAGTAATCCTAGAACCATTATTAGCTAGTAAACCCAATATGAGCCAAGGTCTCAAATTTATACCACTTGGGGGTGACCTCATGTATTTTAATAGTGATTCTTCTAAATTGACTAATAATGAGAATCATGTTAGCAATGCAACATCCCATTATAGTATTTACGATGAGCTTGTTAAAACTAACCTATTTGACTCTAACTCCAATTTGAATATCACATCACATTATCCCCTTTGCCTTTACCATCTTGACGTCATTGATTAAGACCAACAAAATTTTGTTATACCACTTAATGAATTTTAGAATGAGGAATATAATACTAAGCACATGGGCCTTTGATATGGATTGTCAATTAGAAATCATAAGAAAATATTTGACTTCTCTTTAGACTCTATCACCAACTTTGGAGAGTAGGAAAGCTTTCTTAGTCACAAAAAAGATAAAACATCAAGATATTTAGGTAAAAAAATCTTTGAGGTTCTTATTGGTTAGGGAAAAGTAAAGATAAAGACAAGCCCTTGAGTGAAAAATTGTTTCAATCACTCTTGGATGGGGATGTTTGCTCATCTCCAAATTAAGTGTAGTGTTCACTAAGTCCTAGCTTTATAGTTAGTGCCAATATCACATCTAAACTATATGATACTATATGATGAATAATAAAACTATTATTATTGCTAAAGTGGACCCTCTCAAATACACTTTTGAGCCATACACTTTTGAGCCAAATAATATATTTGAGCCATACACTTTTGTAATATGAACATAATTATACACCTATGGAGAAGGATTGTTTATAAATGATGTTTACCTTCCAAAAGTTGTGATACTATATGATGAATAATAAAAGTATTATTATTGCTAAAGTGGACCCTCTCAAATACACTTTTGAACCATACACTTTTGAGCCAAATAATATATTTGAGCCATACACTTTTGTAATATGAACATAATTATACACCTATGGAGAAGGATTGTTTATAAATGATGTTTACCTTCCAAAAGTTGTGATACTATATGATGAATAATAAAACTATTATTATTGATAAAGTGGACCCTCTCAAATATTTATTGCTTAAGTAAACTCTCATAGGTCTCATGGCCAAATGGGTCATATTTTTTATCAAATTCAATGTTGAGTGCTAGAACTAAAAAGGATATCAAGGGGTAGGTCATTGTAGATTAGCTTGCAAAAGCTCTTATTATAGATACTTGACTACCCACATTTGATTTTATAGATGATTCTATTATGACAATAGAAGAAGGGTTGTAAGAACCTACAAAGTTAAAGTTATACTTTGATGTCTCCTTTACATCCCATGGATATGGGGCCATTATTTTGTTGATTACACCACAAGGGGATCCAATTCCTAAATCATTTCATATTAATTTTCATTATACCAATAATATGGTTGAGTATGAAGCCCTTTTTATAGGACTTTGTCTTGTAGTATAGTGGGGTATATAGTGGTTAATGGTCTATGGGGATTCTCAATTGATTATTAATTAGACCACATATTAATATCAAACTCAAGATGATAAGTTTTTATCCTACAAGCATAGTGTGGATAATCTCAATACCCACTTCAAGTCCCTATAGTTTGAACAAGTACCATGGTCCAATAATAGATCATCTAATGTAATGGAAATCATTGAATCTATGAAACAAATTACTATCAGTGTTAAAGAGTATCAATTCCTCATTAAAAATCTTCTACATCATGATCATGTATTACCAGATTTGAAGAGGGTATGTACCATTTTTAGTCCCAATCCCCCACCTGTACTACTTTGGTTTGAAGACATTTTATAATTATTTCCATGACCATGTATTTCCACCTGACCTTCCACATAATCATCAAAAAATATTCCTTCATCGCATAACCTATTATACCCTCCTCAAAAACATTATTTATCATAAAGGCTATAATGGAATGCATCTTCATTATTTATCTTTGAGATAATCCAAGCTGGCAATTAAGGAGGTTGATGAAGGAATGTGTGGGGCCCACACTAATGGTATAGTCCTAGCCAAGAAACTCCTTAGAATAGGATACTATTAGCCCAAGATGAAAATATATACTTGTAATCAAGTCAAGAAGTGTGTTGCTTGCCAAGAACATGGTAAATTTGATGCATGAACCTTACTTACCACTCCAACTAATTACTACACCATGGCCATTCTCTATATGGGACCTCGATCTCATTGGGAAAATCAACACAACTTATTTTGATGGACACAAACACATTATCACTAATATTAATTATTTTACTAAGTGGATTAAGGCCATTCATCTCACTTACATCATCAAAAAATATATTGCCAAATTTATCCATTACCATATCATTTGTCAATATAGTATCATAGCTCTTATTATATCCGATAATGGCATATCATTTGTAAATTGAGATGTAAAAGCTATTTTCACCAAGTTAAAAATCAATCATAAGATATCCACACCATATAATCCATAAGGCAATAGTCAAGCTGAGCCATATAAAAAAATGATTGCTACAATCCTTAAGAAAAATTTTAATGATTCTAGCTGTAATTAGTACTTGTAAATTTTTATTTCCCTTTAGGCTTATCACACTAGTCATCAACCCCCATAAGAGCCACTCCATACTCCCTCAGTTATGGCACATAAGTTATTATTCTAGTTGAGATTGATCTACCTTCACTATGTGTATCTTTGGAGAACATTGAAGATGATGAAGATTATAGAGTTTCCAAGTTGAAAAAAAATCAAACTCCTTGATCAAAAGTATTTAGATGCCTTGGACAACTTTAAATCATATCAAAATATATTGTATAAAAGCTATAACAAGTGCATTTTTACTTGGAAGTTTGAGATTGGTGATTTGATCTTGAAAGAGAATCAAAATAACATGAATGTTGAATGTAAGAAGAAGGATAAGTTTCAACCCAATTGGTTGGGCCCATATGTAGTCATAATAAATTATGGATTGAGGGCATACCGATTGGCTAATCCAAATGGAAAAGATCTCCTAGAACCCATGAATATTATACATCTCAAGTAGTTATACACTTGACATCCTTTTGAATAATTATCTACAAGAGCCTTTACTTAGGGGAAACTTATGCCGAAGTCATTTATTCCGCCATTCTATTTTGGATTTTCCTACCTTGAATAATTTTCTTTTACTATTTTAGGCCATTGTAATCCTAGACTGTTGGACCATTGTCACTTTGGATCATTTATATTACACATAACACATTTTCTTTCCATTTGGGATAGTTGTAACCTAGATAGTTATATTCCATAACTAGTTATGATCTTGATTATGATTCAAAGGCATTTTGGACACACTTAGAACCTATTCTACAAAGTATTTCAGCATAAATAGTATCTCATAGATTTTTTTTTAGACATGTGCATGAGGATATGTCAACACATGGATTTTTCCTATTGAAAGGTTCTTCAAATTTATCCAACACTACATATTGTTCTATTATTATTTTGCTACTGTTTGGTATGCATTGTTTCTTTGATAAGATCACATGTACCATTACAGCTGGTTTATCTATTTTACTTACCTATGGATGTGCAAATCCTCATTTAAGTGGTTTTTTATGCCATTGTTTATATTCATGGTCCTCATTTCAGTTGATTTAGCTTTTGTTTGATATATTATATGTGGAAGTGCATCTCCTCAGCTAGGTAGTTCCTTGTGCCTTTTTTTAATATCTTATTTCTATTGTTTATCCCAAAAACACAAAAACATTATAAATTGATAGAAACAAAATAACAAAAATGTTTATTTGAACCTTTGTTTATTCTAAATCTCACACTCATCATATTAAAATTTAGACCATTTAGTATCTCATACATCTCAATCAAGTTGTGATGCTTAGAAAATTCCAAAAACATTACCCAAAGATCTTATGCTTTCATCATTTTGTGAGAAATCATTTGAATGCAATTACCATTTTATGAGCCCATTTTCTTATTTAATCAAAAATATAATCATGTTTTATTATCATCACTTTCATTCTATCCCATATCTAGGGAGAACTCCATTTGGCCTAAAGTTCATGTTGGATCTTGTGTCCATAAAACTATGTAAGCAATGTCTACTTACCTCATGCATCTAGAATCAGCTTGGCTACCCCTTCCTTTTCTTCTATTTTCCCCCATTTTGTTTTGTGTTGTTGGTTCCCTACCACTTGGAAGTAACTTTGTATCCTTTTTTCTTATATCATTGTACGAGCATCATTATTTCTTAGCTTAGGGGCCACTCTAAGGTAGAGAATAATGCCTCTATTACATATACACAAATAATTCACTTTTTTTTTTCATAACATTTTGATTAACCATTATTTGTGTGTGTTTATTTTACTTTTATTGTTTTTTTTATTTTACTTTGTTATCTTTTCATTTACTTTTGTTAGTGTTTTGTTGTTCGTTTATTTGTCTCTATTTACATTGTGTTATATCTTTATTTTATTTATTAGTGTTTTTTTGTGTTTTCATTGATGATTTGTTATTTTCTCTATTTTTGTTTTGTTATTCATTCATTTTTATTGGTAACTTATTCTTTGTTTTTTGGTGTTCATTATGCCTTTATTTAAGTATTTTATTTTACTATTTTGTCTTGTTTGTTATATTGCTTTGTTCTTTTGTGTTATATGCATTTTCATCAACATTTTGATTCTAGATTTTACATAGGCTTACTTTATTTACATTTACATTTAACTTATTTTATAATTTATTTGTTATAAAATTACATTTTATTAATATACGTGGTTCTTGATTACTCATATCATGATTTCATGTTGTTAATTAATTTGTTCTTGCTTTATTTTTATACATTTTTGTTCCTACTTAAATCTTGATTGTTCATATCTTGTTCTCAAGTTAGGTTACATTTTTGTATCTTTATTTGAATTTTTTAATTTAAATGTCAATATTTGTAACTTTGGTTTTGGTAAATTTTATCATTATTCTTAGTTATAAATATTCACATTTAAACTAGTCAAATGCAAACTAAAATTAAATGTTATTATAAGTTACTTATACTTATAATGCATAATTTTAATTTTCTATAGTAAACAACAAGTGCTCCAAATCTAATAGTCAATGTGGTGCCAAAGATAATTTATGAACACACCATACCCCATACTCAATAAAAGATCTATCTAAGGCCAATTTTGGAGATAAACAAGACTCTATGTAAGATGTGTATCTCTTGACATACACTATGAGTCTAATTGACTATTTATATGATTATTTTGGGACGTCTATGTCCTATATTATATTATAGCATCTAGTAATATATGAAGCAAAGCAAATACATCAACATACATATGCTAATTAAGGATGTGCATCTCTTGAAACTAACATATCCAAACATAACATAACAAAAGGAAATATAAATGAAGACATCATGTGACAATCAGAGAATATTAATAGTTCATGTACAAGTAGCAATAGACCAAAAATGGATGTCATATATATATATATATATATATATATATATATATATATATATATATATATATATATATATATATATATATATATATATCAAAATCATGTTTTATACATCATGACGGTATCCATACATATCATAAATACAAAAAAAGGGAGATAACAAAATCAGATTTGATCATGCTCATCCTTAGGAGTAATCTGCTAAAAACTTTGACCCATCCTAAATGTAGGGTTTGTTGGTGCATGTGGTGGTAGAAGACCAATGAATACCTAATGTGTATCTAGTTATGTCATTAACCACTTCAACTTTGTCTCATGTCTAGACCTAGAGGTTTAGCTAGTCCATTATGACCTCATGTACTCCCTATAGGAATCCACTCTCTACTTTGTAGGAATTACCACCTCATATTCATGCCTCCAATAGGATATCTCATCCTTGGTATATAGTATGTCATCCTTCATGTCTAGGGAATCATCCTTAGCTATAATCATGTTGAACAAGGCTATAACTAATTTTGAACTATATCTATCTTAGCTTAATGAGCATCATCCCTCTCCTATGTCGGACTATCCACCTAAGATATCAATCTTTCCCTATCCATGTGAGATCTATCTCACTCCCCAATATTTTCTTGTAGCTCCATATTCCATGTGGCTAACTAGGCAAAAACCCTTATCAACTATGACACCTATCCTTTGATCCTAGCAATATCTACATCCTTTGATATAATGAGACCCTATAACCTAGTGGTCACTCCCTAATTAGTATCCAACTATGCCTATAACTAGACACAATGCCCTATAAACCTATAATCTCTAAGAGGTGTGAAGTAATCTCCCTTTGGATTCTATCAATCAACACTTGGTCCTCTATAAACCTCCCTATGCATGAGGGCCCTACCCCTCCTAAACCTGTACCTATATCAAAGGGACCTACCTCTCATCAACCTATCATGTGACCTCTATTGCTATTTAGGGCATCTCCCATACCAACATCCTAACTGCCTAGCTCAACAAATCTCCACATCCTCTATGGTATCCTGATGTGCCTAAAGTTATACTACCTATAAAGGAATTACATAACGGATCACCAAATTCACTGGTGCCTAACCCTATCATTGTGCTAGGGCCTATCCTCTGTCTCTCCTCATCCTAACCCATTTCGAATGAATAAATGGTTACTAGGGTAATAGACTATTAGTTGGATAGGTCTCACTTCGATCCACCATGCACCATATGATTTGATAACCTTTGCATCTATAAATCCTCCATTATAGTCCCATAAAACATGAATAACCCTATCATAGTCTATCACTACCTCTACCCTAGGCATTGGTGGCCCCCACTGGTCACATGTACAAAGTAGTGAAGACCCTTTGGGATGTCCTGTTGCATGCCAAACTACCATTTAACTTGATATGTCCTATATCTCTCCACTATATAGTTTTAGTTCCATATAATATATTATGGATTGATCATGTACCTAATCACAAACAAATCCTCTACCCATAACCATTTGTACCTAATTAAGGTCACCAAATAAAATATCTATCCTTCATCTTTTATATCATTCACCTATAGTAAGGCAAGTCCCCAAGTGTCCCTACATGCCTTGTCCTATAGGGTACCATCCCCAAGCAACATGATTCTCTAGTCCTCTATGATATCTAGGTCCTATTGTCTATGAAATGGCTATGTGCTCCTAGGCCCATACCTATAGCAATGTGTTATGGCCTATGTTGTGCCTTCTTTGATATGCTATCATGTGCAGGTCCTTATACAACTAAGCTAGGATCACTAGTCCCTAGGGAAAGCATGTAAGTTGATCAAAAATATATTTGACCTCATTGATCAAACCTAATGGAAAGAACTTTTCACTCTTGTTATGTAGCAAAAGGCCATTGACAAGAGTTATCAATACTACCACCTCTAGGGGAACTGTCCCCTATTCTCCTTCACCCTCCAGGGGATAAGATAAATCCTCTAGGGCATCCAAATATATACATTCATAAAAAATATCCTATTCCACTATCCTAATTAGGTCATATAACATGGCCTATCATCCCACCGCCATCTATGTAATCTTGGGTCTCTACATAGGCACCTATAGAATGTAGTGTACATACTCTGATGTCAGTGTAGCCTATCTAATTAGTAAATGAAACATGGAGGTATCTAAATGACACCTCTATATAAGTGATAAAAATTAAACTCTATATGCATAGATAACTATCAATTATGTTAGGTGATACAGGTCTACTATTACTAAGATGCCCATGAGCTCATCTATCATAAGCCCCTATCACCACAATACTCAATAGTGCCTCTCTTATGACATGATAACCATAAATCGGTCTTGATAATAGAATATAGGGCATTAGGTTAATTATATTTCCTATCATTCACTAAATTATTCTAATTTTGAGGCCTAGACTAATCCTTTATGTCTCTATCTCTCTTCTTTTAATTTTAAACATGGATTAATATCCTATGGTCCTAATATATTTTCTTCTAACATTATCACCATTATTTTGTTGATCCTTCTATTTAAAAAGATGTTCTTGATAATATATAGGGAGATCATATTTAAAATGATGGCCTCACCATTTAGTAGGTAATTCTAACTAATTGATAGGGTAATCCCACTGATCTTAGTGAAACTACCATTTGACATGGTGATTTCCACCCAAAAATGTGAACTCACCATTGTCTTGGTGACCTCACCATTTTAACCCATGATCCTAGAAAAATGATGGTGAGATGAATTATCTCATGGCATTCCCACCATTTTTGTGGGTGGATTCACCATTTTCCAAATTTGAAAAATGATGGGATCACCCAACTACCACTTTCCTACATGCAATAAATGTAATAAATGACCAAATTAAATACACAAAAAAGTATTTCCAATATTTTGCTCCTCGATGGTCACTAGTACTCTCTCATGTGCTATCCAAGGTGATTGTGGTTTAGGATGTTGACCATTATGTTTATCTCTCTCACATTGAAATTTTAGATCTCAAAATTTACTATAGATAGGGGTGAAAATGAAATGTTTTTACCCCCATGGGTCAAAATATAGTAAATTTTTCAATTTTTTCACCACCTAGGCATATAGTTTCATCATTTTATCCCTCTTGGGATATTATGATATCCAAGGTGATGGTGTTGTAGGATGTTGACCATTATTTTTAGATCTCTCACACAAAAATATTAGATCTCAAAATTTACTATTAGATAAGGGTGAAAATGAAATGTTTTTACCCCCATGGATCAAAATATAGTAATTTTTTCAATTTTTTCACCCTATAGGCCTATAGTTGCATCATTTTATCCCTCTTTGGATACTATGCTATCCAAGGTGATGGTGGTGTAGGATGTTGTCCATTATTTTTATCTCTCTCACACAAAAATCTTAGATCTCAAAATTTACTATAGATAGAGGTGAAAATGAAATGTTTTTACCCCCATGGGTCAAAATATAGTAATTTTTTTGATTTTTTCACCCCCTAGGCCTATAGTTACATCATTTTATGCATCTTGGGATAATATTCTATCTAAGGTGATGGTAGTATAGGATGTTGACCATTATTTATATCTCTCTCACACAAAAATCTTAGATCTCAAATTTTACTATAGATAGGGGTGAAAATGAAATGATTTTACCCCCATGGGTCAAAATATAGTATTTTTTCAATTTTTTCATCCCATAGGCCTATATTTGCATCATATTATCCCTCTTAGGATACTATTTTATCCATCTTGGGATGATATTTTGTCCCCTCTTATCTATTTTTCCTCCTGCATTCTTCTAGTTGCTCCATTTTTAGCCTCTTTTATTGAAATTAACGTGATTATTATTTCTTATGATCGAGGGCCTACCTATCAAATATTTTCAAATTTTCCATATTCCTCTTGAGGGGGAATCATGGGATGACCAAATTATGTTTGGGGATTTTTATAAAATCATTTCTTTGTAATTCATGCAAACTTTAAAAATAGAAAGTGGGAACAAAATTTATTTCTACTGATTATAGTGACCTTTTCATTCTTTGAAAAGATGTCACTTTGACTGAATGTCTCACCATGCCTTCTAAAATAGGGGGAAAATGTAGACATCAAATTACTATCACTATTATTCTAAAATTTTCAATCTAAGAAATATATTGTGACAATGCATAATTTGGGCCAAAATCAGTAAAACACACTAAATCATTCAAACTTGTCATGTACATGTGTCAATTTAGGCTAATATATCCTTGAATGGGGAAATGCATTTTTTGTGATTATTATATTTTATTAAATCAATTTGAGTCAAATTGAGACCACACAAAATGAACCTATAAACCACTAAATTCTTATAGGCATACATTACGTGCATATGTTATTTTACATCCATACTGCCCTAACTGGGGTGTTGTTTTGTATACAACTAATAAATTCTTTTGATTATACTCCAGTCAAATTACAACTCAATAAAATGACATTTCTAACCAAGTTGATTAAGAATGAAACAAATTTTCAAAGAATTGTATAAAATTAATCAAAGTCTCTTAAGCAAATTAAACCAAATCAAGACCCTAAGTGAAATTTCCATGAAATTTGTTGAATATCTATTTATTGGAAATTCTTTTGTCAAATATGCATCATCCCATGACATCATCAATGGGGTGGTATCCATAGACCATTAATGGCATAAAGATCTAGATTAAGCCCTCCCATACCTCATTAGTACCCCATTCTTCTAAATATTAATTGGCATATGTGTGGCTTGTTCTTCCAAAATTGAATTTATCCATGGCCACACATCTTGATCTCAATATATACGGTCATGGTTGATTCTAAAAAATCTTGAAAATTTATAAATAAGTAATCCAAGAACACCAATTTTAAGCTTGAATTGTGTAATAGTATTATGCAGAATTGTCTTCATAAAGCTTCACCTATTTGCATAAATTAATCAAACTTGGGAGCTTAAGATATTGGTGCACAAGGAAATTATGGAGGATCATGTTACTCTTCACTAATGTAGACTTAGAGCACCAAATATAGGTAAAAACATAATTTTTGGATGATCTTAGAATGAGAAATTTTATTTGGAAGGTTTGATAGTATTCCTTTTTTAAATAGCTCATAGAATTCACTAGTAACACCCCATAAATAAGTAAGTTTGATGTTTTAACATATATGATTATTTATAGATGTTTTCTTGAATAATGTATGGACTAAATCATCTCATAGTATTACTCTATAGGAGGCATGTGACTAAAATTAGAGTCTTAGGATCCTTCTATAGGTTATTGAATGAGAGAATATACCATACTGATAATCCAATTGACTTCCTTTGAACCTCTTCAACTCCCTCAATATAGTCATGTTTCACAAGCACATAATATCGTATTGCATTTGTCTAGACCTATTTATAAGTGATTATTTGCATAAATTATTGAAAATTGAGCTTGAACCTGGCCTTTTAGACTATGTCACTAACATTTTAATAGTATCTAAGATTGATTATAATTCGTTTCTCACTATCCTACAAAGTTTCATTAACCTTTTATGGCATTCTACAAGATTTTGGTCTCAGCTTCATGCATAGGTTTTTGTAGGAGGTTTTATGCTTATAGGTGTTTTATAAAATCCTTTTTAAGTTCTATGTTTGGGAGACAAGGCTCACTATGAGGTGAAAATGGTTTGATGTAGTCATTATAAAGCAAATGTTTTTGGGAGACCCCATATGGACTATTCCCCTTTACTTAAGATTACGTATTGAGACCTAAGGATCCTCAACCTAGGGATCCAAAAAGTTAATACATCTAAATGGGTGAATAAAGTATCTTGATGAATAAAATGAAACCTATAAATCTTCAAAAACCTTAAATAATGTTAGAAAACCTTAAACTATGCTAAATAGTCAATGGATTCCTTTAGAGCTAGTTTGAGGGTGTTTGTCTTGAGGACCATATGAAATTTTATTTCCTTTGAAATAGTAATTCCTTCATATTCTTAAATCACACTCACAACCTAAATAAAACATCATCCATAGACTTTCAACCTTGAGATTGTTTGTCATGAGGACATGTTGAGCTATGCTTGAAGCTTTTCTCCTTGTTTCTATGGTGGTGTTGAGGAGACTTAAAAGAGATCAGATATAATCCATTGGTGACCATGTGGAGTATGTGAGGAGCATGGTGGAAGAATGAAAACTTTTCACTGATCATCCTTGTGGTTTATTACTTAATGAAACATAGAAATTCTAACACATAAACCTACAACCTACCAACCATGGGAGATGGGTTGTTGATATATCCCTACAAGTTCCATAAGAAAATGATTATATGAGTTTAATAAACTCATAAAACCTTTATAAATCTTCCCCTATGATCAAATTGTCACAACAAGCTTAAATTCCTCATATTTTACCTATAACTAAGCTTATGGGGTTTCTAAAGGGCTTAAGACCACCTAAGGGTCTTAGTGATTATTCATAAAGCCCAGGGCTTTGATATTCAAAAAAATATCACTAATTTTAGTCCTACTAGGGTTCCTACCTTTGGCCAAGATCTTAGGATCTAAATCCTCTTGTATGAACCATACCATCTCACTCAAACTGACCATTATGAGTTTATCAAGAGCTTGATGAAGATCATACTACTATTTTTGCCTTTCTCTTGGTTCTATGAGTATGTATTCTTATCTATGATGCCTATAAGGGATCCTCCATAAGATGTATGACCTCCTATGACTTTGGGTCAATCGTATAAGTCTATACAAGTCATGAAAACACCTACAAAACATCATTTCTCTACATTTTTAAGGTTTGAGATCTTGAAAAACCATTGGATAATAAGAAAAGGGAAATGAGAGGTCAAGTGCATTTTTAAATTAAAGGGTATAAATGGAGGGAAGCCAAAAGGTCACTTTATCAAGCATGTAGGGACCTTTTATGGTGAATGAAGGATATTTAACCCGATAAAAGACTCCTTTTTACATATAAAGCCACTTTATAATGAATTAGATTGGCTATGAGGCCCTTAAAAATTCATAATTTCAATGTGACATAAAAAATACACCTTCTTCAAAGGCTTATAGCTACAAGGTTAACTTATATGACATGTTTGAAAGGCATTAGCAGCTCATTAGAGCTTGGAATATTCTTGACAAATGGACTATAGAAGATGACCCTGAATCATCATTAGACCTCATGTCAAGACTCAAAAATGACTTGGAAATCCCTTATATCTTGATAATAAGGTTTATCCCATAAGAAGTGGGTAAAACAAGTAGAAATACAATTAAAACAAAAAACCTTAATTTTTCTAAATACCTTAATTTTTGCTAAAAATACCTTAACTTTGTCAAACAAGATATATTCCACTTTTTAGGCTTGAAAAGACACTTTAGACTCTTCCTCTCACCTAAGGCCAACTCATGACAAAATAATACATCACCCAATGACTCATAACATGCTACAACATGAGTATCCTTTAAGTAAATCCTAGTACATATAATATAACCTTAAACAATGTTCATAAAATTTAATTGACCATTTTAATACATCACAAGGCATGTAAAATACCATGAAAGGTGTAAAAATATGACATAAAAGATTTTTATATAGGGGTTTAAATTTTTACCTTGGTGGTCAGAATTAGTCAACATCACTAGTGATTCCCAAGGGTTGAACTACTTGTGGATGAAGAGAACTAGCTATCTCACACATGATAGTCATGATCCAATTGGAATGACCACTTTGTTTGAGATGACAACAATACTTTAAGGATTGGAAATATCCTTACCACTCACATAATGTATAAAAAAACAAAATCAAGAATCAAATGCACCACACTTTTGTTGACAAACACTTATTGGAAATAGGACAAAAATAACCTCTTACAAACAACTAAATTGAACATGCCTTCTTTCTTCTGGGTCAAAGGTGAAGTTTCTTAGATCATTTACTTCATGAGATGAATAATGACATGAAGCAAGGTACCTATTTGACCTTTTTATTATTGTATTAATCTTTTACTTGAATTCCACTCCTCTTTACATGCTCTCAAGTGAAGTGATAGCTACAAACCAATCTCTTATGAAGATATATTCCTCTTGTAATTCAAAATCCACATAATATTACTTGTTAAATGCAACCTTAACAAGTGGTACTTCATCTATGCATGATTATTAAGTCTCTATAGCATCTTGGGTGATATCATGCTTCCTATCATCTACTTCAACCTCATCAAGCTTTTCAAGGAGCTTTGCATACTCACTCTAAGTCTCATCATTATCACAAATAAGGGTGCCTTGAATAACCTCTTTAATTTATTGATTTTTAGTAGGAAATGTGTGTTTAAAAAGAGCTTCAAACTCATGGAATAAATCAATATACTACTCCTAATCATCATTTAGCCTTTATTTCTTATTAATATGAATTAGACCAATATAAATAAAGTCTTCCTCTTTCTCCTCAAGGGATATAGGGTTATCCAAAATTTCAAATTCTTCTATGCATCCATGATGTGATTTCAAGGCAACTTCTTCAAGTTCACATTCTTTTTATTTTGAAGCCATGTAAAAATCATTGAAAACCTTATCTTGCTTTATTAGAGAGTCTTCAACATCAATACCAACTACAACCTCATTCTCAAGCTTCCTTTTAGGCTAAATAAATCTTTCTTCAAGTCTTAAACCAACCATCTTGATCTCTTGAATACCTTTAATTTGATGACTATCTTCTACAAGTGGACCAAGTATCTCTCCTTTATACTCCTTAAGATTCACATATTTTTCCTTAGGAAGAAGAATAGTCTCAAGATAATTCTCACTCTACCCCATAGGATGTGTATACCTTTGGAGAGATTAAAATTAATTACAAACCTCTAAATATTGATACCATATATTCTCATCATCATCATGTTTTTATATATGAAGTGAAACCAATTGGGTTACACCTTCATCATCTCCCTTAGGATTTAAAGTATATTCAAGAACCTTGAGGCTCTCTATGAATTCATGATGTAGTTTAGGATCATCCTTCTCAAGTTCAAACTCTTGCCTTCTAACAGTCATCTCAACTTCATCCAAGATATCAGCTTGTATTATTTATTCTATCTCATCTTATTTATCATCTCTAAAAACTAATTTACCCCTTTCTACACTAATATGGGTCCTAATGAAGATGTGTTCCTCATATTCATTTGTAGCATCTTCATATTACGCCATTAGAATTTGATCTACCTCATTTACCTTCTATAGAAGAGGATACTTCTCAAAAATAGAGTGGGTGGGAGGGTGATGGATGTGTTCATGAGTTGATTTAGATTTCATGGCAACATTCTCATAGTTTGAGATCTTAAGTATAGTAGACTCTTATATAAATTATTGGGAAGAAACAAAATCTAGTTATACTATGAGTGCTTGTTTTTTATTTTGAAACCTTCATGGACTGATTTCCAAGATGGAAAGGTTTGCGGATCTTAGAGAGGGAAGGATTGGGTTTGAATGGGAATAATATCCTCTTCTTTATCTTCCATTTCTTTGTGTATACTTGAATCCTCCTTCCTAAATCATGAATATACTATTTGGTTCCAAGTAGGGAGTTTGAAACTAGTAGCTTTCTCTCAAACATGTATTACAACTTGGGTGTTATTGGGGGTTGAATGAAGGGGTAGGAAAGCTTATAAATTTCATTATTTCTTCTTTATATTCCATTTCCTTTTCAACTATGTTTATTTTATAAAACTTCTCATTTTTAAGGTCAATCTCTCTAAATAGCTTAGTTGTAAAATCAGGTCTTTTATACTCAAAACCCTCTTCAAGGTAACTAGGAGGAAGATAATCTTTTCAAAGATAATTTAAATCATCTTTAGGATGTATAAATGTCTAATATCAATATTTCTCAGATTGATGTGAATATTGATTAGCTTAGTAAGGCTAATAAGGAAGTGAGGGATAGAAGTACTCTTGATAACCAGGTTGTTCATATCGATAAGCAGAGTCATATAGAGGATAATAATCATCATAAGTCTGATGTAGATAATATGGAGGATTAAGATCAACATAATTTTGGTAAGGATCAATATAGGAATGTTATGGGTCATGATACTATTGATAAGGAAGTGTAAGATAAAAATTTCCTCCATATCCAATCATTGAACATTATGAGGCAAATAAAGAACAAGAAATATATGAATAAAAGTGGTTATTACCCTTGAATTAGGATATTTTGATGACCTTTGGCATGAAACTTGAGTGATAATATGCCACCATAATGTCTAAGACTCCTTGACATAATTAAATGCTAAGAGTAGGTGTTATAACCTCCTTGAATTTTGGTCCCACCAAGCATACTAGAAATTTTTATCAATCTAGATTACACCCTTGAGAAAAAAGAGTTTCAAACCTAAATTTTCTAGATTATATAATGGAATAACCTCTAGGTGTTGGTACCTTAATAGGTGAGGTGAATCTCTAGTTTTAGGGCTAGCTCTCCTGATGGATCATTTAATCTCAACTACTACCTAAATTTAATTTCCTTTCCAATGAAAAGGGATAAAAGGGACATGAAACCAAACCCTATACTATAGGATATGATGTGCCAATAGATTATATCTCCTCTACTTAATCATCCAACAATACTTATGGATAAAATAAGGTCTAGCTACTAACACTCTCTCTCAAAAGGACTCATACACATCAATGTTTCATATGGAAGCAATGAAAACTAATTATAACTTGAGGGTGATGAGTGCAAAGTCTGATAAAAGACACTAGCAGTCAGTTTCCACTTTGATCATAAGCATATACACCTGCACACACCATGTAATTGGCATAAGATAATCCACTAGTATCTATGTGAGGGATAATGACATATAAAGGGAGAAAAGATCAACCATTTATGCAAATAAAATAATATTGAACACACTAGAAGACTAGTATGGAGAAGGTTAAATCAATATTTATATTATCTCAAGGATGAAAGATAAAAATGGGTATAAATTTCTCATACATAATAAAGGGATGATTATAATGGCTTTTGAAGCCTAATTTATACATCATGAGAGAGAGAGAGAGAGAGAGAGAGAGAGAGAGAGAGAGAGAGAGAGAGAGAGAGAGAGAGAGAGAGAAGAATAAAGTGTCCAAAAAATGGTGTATAGAGGCCATAATGACCATAACTCATCCAATATATAGTTACAAACATGAAAGAGGGACAAAAAATAGTCTCATAACTCTCCTTATGTGTTGTCTTGTGGCATAGTGGCCATTCAATGAGCCTTTTAAGAAAAAAAGTGTGGTAGATGGCCTATTTTTGGTCATAGTTGAATCCATGAAGATGCCATTTTCATTTAAAATTATCTAATACTCCTTGACATGAATTAATAGGTTGTGTATCTATTTTAGGAAGGTAGTTACTTTTTTGAACATTATCACTACTTGCATGACTACCTCCTTTCATGCCATTCACAACCCATTCAATGCATTTGTCCCTCTAGTGAGAAAGAGACCCAATAATTAGAAATTTTTAATCATGTGTTGAGTTTGGTATTTGTTTGAAAATGTTTTTAAAAGTGTACTTCTACTCTAGAAGGCCTCTTCACCTTGTGAGCAGACCTACAACATTTCTCTTCTTTATGAAAATGAAGTTACCTCTCTATTTGAATCCAAGTCTATTTATTAGGATTTCTTGGTCTAATGTGTTATCTCATTATTTATTATTTATAGATCATTCCATCTCTACATATTCCCAAGAGGCCTCCCAATTAACTTAGAAACTTCAACATGCTCAAAAATTATGAAACGAGTTGTAAAACTAGACATTATAATCCATTTCCTTGCATATTCTACCCCATACATGATAAATTCTTTGTTTTCATGGATCAAATATGACCTATATGTTCCCTTCTAATGTTTTCATTATGTTTTATAGCCATTAGTGTCATCATAAATATCTTCTTGGCCATTGGGTTTTCCATGAGGGTTTTGAAGGGTTAGAGTGGCCTACCATCTTAACAATGGTTCATAAAGTATAAGACCTAGATTACAAACTCAACTCCATGAATCTTGAGTGCATATAATACCTAAAAAATACCTAACATATCTTGGTCCCATGCATATATTCTAGGGAGGTTTGAGAAATGGTTGGTAGCCCTTGGGTTTCTATTAGGCATTCTAGGCTTGCTTATAGTCTTAAGGATTATTCATAAATTTGCCCTTGAATCCATCTATCTATATAGATCATAAACCCAAGAGAGATTAGTTAATATATCAAAAATAAATGAAACACATAACTTCTCAAGTCTAATCCCTAGGTTGAGCTATGATAATCAAACATGAAATGTAATTGGAAAGATAAAACAACAATCTTACCTCCCTTGAAGATATGCTTGAAAATAGGTGATGTTGAGCTCGGACTATGATATATAAGTATTTTTCAATGCTATTATATTTTGGGAAGAATATCTCCTAGTTCACCTTGATTTTTATGGCTTGGCATGATGAGAATGATGACAATGTTGAGGAAATTTAAAGCTCTTAGAATGATTCTTACATAGTAAGTTTAGAATAGAGAAGCTTTTTTGTCTAAATTAGAGGAAGAACCTCCAATTTATAGATTTTTAAAATGAATGTGAATCATCCATCTTGAGATGAGAATCAATGGATGAGAATAAAAGATAATTTTTAATTCAAAATTAGAATATTGAATTAGAAATTGGTATGGAGAACATGTGGGACTCACAAATGAATATAAAATTCATTTGGGAGGAAGATATAATATAATATTGGTAAGTGGAATTGAGTGGAAAATGAGGTGGATTATTAAATTAGAAAGATGAGAAATATAGCATTATAAAATTCCAATGATGGGGGATAGGTAGGGCCTAGGGCATATTTGAAATTTGTAAAGGGAAATGAAGTGGAATATGACCTCATGAGGTAAGGATAATTAGATTTTTGGATTTATAGAAATTTTGAATATTCAAAATAAATGGAATTTTTGATTAAGGAAGGAGTAGTTAATTAATTTAGATTAATCAACTTAATTAATATGTGAATAGTAAATCATGAATAGTGATGATGAATCAAAATTAGAGAAAATTAGGGATGATTAAAAAAAAACAAAGTGTCTGATTTTAAGTGTCTACATTTTGACCATGTTTGAGAAGTTATTGCGAGACATAGCTAAAGTAATGAGTTTTCAAAGAATTAAAAAATTATTAACATATTAGATGAATAAATAATTAGTGACCCATGATGCCCCCTCGAGAAGGCATGCTGGACATGGATGGGCTCTCAAAAAAATGAGTAATAAGAAAGGTGAATTTAACTCATGGATAAGATTAATACAAATGAGCCAATGCTTGAAGACGTTGATCATAATGGTTAAGAACAATGGAGTAAAATTGGCCCCAAGGTGGGGAGAAGTGGGAAGGATGCATCCCAAAACAAGCATCACACTTTAATTGACACTAAAAAGGGAAAAACATTGCAGGCTTGGAATTAGAGGAATTTGTCCCAATAGGGAGAAATGAAGGTACATGGTCTTAAATATGATGGTACACATATAGAAATAGATTTCCTAGTAGAATAAATGTAATCATTCATAATTCTAAATTATTAGCCCTGTTAGGGTGGATTTCATTTTTAAATGATGCAAATTAATTGATTGATTGGTAAACATAACTCAAGGATTTAACCTATCACATAGATTAAAAAGGAGAGGAGTGATGAAAACATAGGTACAATGGTGTAATGACTTTTCAAAAATGAAAAAACCACAAATAAACTATGCACCTATGAATGGTCAAAGTGATAAGATAAATGATAAACAAAAGAACAAGATAATGATTGAAGAATAATGTGACTAGATTGGAAGAATTTTATTAAAACTATCATGACTATTTGTATATGCTTAGATGTATCACGAGGATCATATGAATTAGCCATATGTTCTAGTTGATGGATATTTAGAGAACAAAGAAATTTGTAGCATTACCAAGTAGATTCCCAAATCTAAATTTTTGATGTAGTATAAAATAGTATGCACCATGATATAAAACACCATGATACCTTGGATGTAATGTGTATAAGGACTGATCCCTAATCTAATAGATAATTAAAAAAAATATACCAATGATAAAAAAGTCCATGATGATAATGATGACAAATGCCAATAGATTGATTCAAGCACAACTATGTGATAGGAAGCACCATGATGATGACCCTACTGGCACAAGGGACTAAGTTAAGGAAACAACAAAAAAATAAAATAAATAAGAAAACACACACACACACACACACACACAAACTTGAAAATAAAATAAATAGAAATCATCTTGTTGTTTAACCAATTCCAAATCCATGCATGAAATCTCAATGATAATGATAAATAGATGGTGCCCCCAAGAAATGATATATGAAAGGGAAGGATACATCTTTAGGTGGATAAAATAATTAGAACCAAATAATGAGTCTACCAAAATAGGGTATATTTGGGAAAGACACATCCCAAAAATGGTTTATGACTTAAAAGGAGTGAATGAAGGATTTGTGACTGAATTTAGAACAAGACAAATGTTTTTTTATGAATTTTTTATCCTTATATCTCTTATGGAGATTGTATGACTTTTGTGATTTTTAGGATTTTTATGATATTATGAATGTTTTTAGATTTTTATCATCTCAACTCAGTATTGGATTACGAGATGCATAATTTTTTAACTCAAAAAACAAAGAGAGTATGACTTAGGATGATCATAAAATGGAGAGAGTGTAAGAAAAATTTACTGGCCTAGAAGTGCCCCTAAGCAAGAAAAATATGAGAAATGAATAGTAACAAACTAGTGTAATAATCCCACATTTGGTAAGATTAGGGACTACCAAAGGATAATCTATGATAAATAAGAGCCTAAAACAAGGTTAATGCACCACAAATGGTATGTAGTTACTCAAAGGAGAGGTTCCTTCATGAGGAGGCTATGACTTCTTAAATTGTGTGATGGAATAAGCACAGATAGTAACAACTATTGTTATGAGCCATGTTTTATAATATGGGCATTTATCATGATTTATAGAGACTTATTGGCAAAAGGACATCATCTCTACAAGTCAAATTTTATGTTTATGGCTGAGTGGAGACCTATAAATATTTTTTTAAAGGTTTTGAATATTTTATTTAGCAAAAAATCATCAGCATGGTGAATGATAGGGGATGGAATACACCTAATTCAAGAGATGTAGATCCAATCTTAGTTAAAGGTGGATATGTATGCATCCTCTATCCTAGTACCTTGGTAGTAGTGATCCATGGGTTACACTATGTGGGGCCTTATCAACATGAAAATCCATGACCCAAGATATTATGTATATAGTTGGAGAAGGTGGGGTAAATTTGATAGAAAAATAAAACATCAGATGTGGATCGTATGACATGGACATCTATGACATGCTATCAAATGATAAATAAAGGATATCATGATTACGCATAATTACCTTATTGAGATGACCATTTGACTGAGGTTTATGTGTCCATGCCAAAAGGTGAGTAAATGGGACCTTTTTAAGTGGCATGAATGTTATATGAAATTAATGACATCAAAGGATCCATTCAGTTAGAAAATCAAATCACATGTAATTAATGAATAGTGATCATGAGGGATACTTAATTCATCATCCTAAAACAAACTTGTAATGTGAAAGCATTTATTTAGCATGGTCTCGATAGAGCAGAGAAGTGAAAATGTTTAAAATGGCACAAAATAAAAATAATGATAATATAGGTGGGGATGATTAATGGGCACCACCTCTTGAAATTATCTATGAGGTGAACATGTGAATTTTCCGAATTTTACACTGAGTGATGGAGCCTATTGAAGAACTATTATGAAAATAACAACCAATGGATATTCAGTCACAACTTGAGCCTCAATCACAACTGCAACAAAGAAGGAGAGAGTTTTGATGTGAAATATGTAGAGCAAGAGAATATGACCCAAGGCTGATATAAAATGAAAAACTACAAGTTTATCATAGAGGAATCCTCACTATCTAAGGGAATGAATGATGAGGTGATGATAGGTGTTAATCATGAAAGTTTAAAAAAATTAATAGAGGGATGCAGTGGCTATGTTGGCTCAGTAGGGTGTAAGACAAAGAGTGTTATAATAGTTTTTTCTTATAGTGATGCATGTGTAAGATGGGAGTAGAATGCACCCATTGATAGCCATTGATGTGGGGAGGAACATGGATTAGCTAGAATAACCTATAGGAGTGTGAAAAAAATGGGGAAACTAGACATACAAGCCAAACATATCTGAGGAAGAATGTCACTGATGTTAATTTAGTAAGTAACCAATAAGGAGGATGGCTTAATTTAAATGAGGATTCACTAGATAATCAGTATAATGCTAGGAAAATAATCAAATTAAGGCACAACACCTAAGTAATAAAAATGATTTGTAATCTTATTACCATGTGTTTTTTAAGTATCCCTCTATACATGCATTGTGAGATGATTTGCATGAAAAATAAAATTAAAAACATTGGTTGTTTTGAATGGTTTTAGAATGTGTTGAATGTTGTTTCATTTTTGGAAATTTCTAGTATATTTCCATATTTGATGTCTACAATTATGTTTTGGTGTAAGCATAAATAACTTAACCTTTAAAATGGAAAAGGGGAATATAGGAATAAGGAAGGGGTGGATGGGATGACTCCAAATTTACTAGGTAAGAATATGTTGCGTACATAGTCCTATTGACACTAGATTCAACATGAACTTTAGGACAATTGTAGTTCTACTAGGAGATGGGACCAAAGAAGATGATGATCAAGAAAACATGATTGATGTTGTAGAGGAATATGAGAAGGATCTTGAAAAATGAAAATTTTTTGGGACATGAGGTTGATAAAGATGGGGAAACTAAATGATAAGTGATTTTTTGTGAATTATCTAGGGTTCTTAGAATCCTTAAGGAAAATAAGTTGTTAACATGGTGAATTTTAGGATTTTTTAGATCATTTTAAAATGTTTTTGGAATTTCCTAAGCATCTTAACTTGATTGAGGATGATGAGATACTAAATGGTCTGACTCAAAAAATAGCGAGAATATTCAAACTTAAATATTACTCAAAAAATAGTGAGATCATGGAAAAGGGTGACTGAGATGACCTCAACATGAATCAAGTGTTGCTTACATAATCCCATTAAAACCTCAAGTCACTATATTTCCACCCATAGGGTTTGAACTATTGAATAATAGACCAAAATAACTTTCAAAAGGGTAAGAGCTTATAAATAAAGAAACTCTCGAATGGAAAGAGTAATATATAATGGTTGCTCTCAAAATGATGAGACCATGGGAAAGGGGTGATTGAGGTGACCTTAAAAAATGAGTCCTACCTACATAGTATAAATGGACTTTAGGTCAATATAGTTCCTCCCATAGGTTTGAACTAGGAATTAATAGACCAAAATAGATTACAAAAGGGAAAGATCTTGATATAATAGGTGACCGAGTTGACCTCATAAATTGAGCACTACCTACATAGTCCAAATGGACTTCAATTCTATGTATTTTAACTCATAAGGTTCAAACTATGGATCCATAGTAGGGTGTAAAATAGGAATGGCACATGATAAAATAAATAACATAGGATTTGGTAAAGGTTAAATAATAATGGATGATAATGAGGGAAAGGACTAACAGTCTCCAAGGACCATGTCATATGAGAACCAAATATGTCCAATCATCAAAGTATCATATAGATAATAGGCCAAAAATGTTTCCTAAACAAGTCTCAATATACATTCCTCTTTTGTAACAAGTTCAAGATAGGAAGACTAATGGTCAAAATAAAATGAGTTGGGTTGAATAGGATTAAATGGATAAAATGGCAAATGGTAATGGTCAATAATGTAAATAGGGATACCCTCAGGTGTCAAGATAAGTACAGACAATAATTATTTAATCATGATGCAAGAAACTTGGTTTTCATCATGGTACTTGTCCAAGGTGCCATAAACATGGTTTTCACTCTTGGATGAATTATTTCTCTTTCTCTTTTGATTTCTTGATTTTTTATAAAAAAATTAGCATCTCAACTCAATGGAGGATTACAAGATGCATAATGTGGTACCTTTGTTGTCTAACCAATACCTGATCAAAATAGATTATCTATCTAAATCCTATTGGTGTTTTGAATTACACTGATGTTGTTGTGATCTTCATGAATTTTTTATTCTACTTATTTCAAACCTCTAAACAAGATTTCTTTGTAGCCTCTTTGAAAAATAGTGTTTCTAAGAAGGATGAATATGGGTAGGAATGGGATAAATGATCTAATGTGATAATGTGAAATAGGACTTGAATAAATAATAGGATTAGAATGTAATGTATAATGGTTGGAGGACAAATGTATATTAGGATTTTTAGTCACACATAATGCTGTTGATTCTAGATTCAAGTTATCTTTGGTTGTGATAGGGCTGATATTATCTTCAATAATGTCTTCATCATGTGATGCAAAACTAATTTTTTCATTTAGTGGCATCTTGAAGAGGTATTCACCAATAAATTCTTCTTGATTTATTTGATTTGAATTGTCCAATATCTCCTTACATAAGGTTTTGCTAAAGGGTGTTGATAAATCATTTAGATTGTCCCTTAGTGCCTTAAGCAAGGTTTCACTAAAGACTTTTGACTTTTGAATTTGATTATCATCTAGTGCCTAAAACAAGGTTTCACTAGAGGATGTTATTTTTAGGCTTTGATTATCCCCTAGTGCCTTAAAAAGTGTTTCACTAGGAGATCATTCTTTTAATTTTATAGTGTCTTACTTCCCCATAAATTCTACCACTGAAATGTTGCCATGGATGCAATTCAACTATTTGTGATTTTATCACTCCCAATAAATATTTATGGGAGTTGAAATGTCAATATAATGGATGTCTTGATTAATGGTAAAGGCATGTGTAATGGAAATTTAAGGGTAAAAGGTATCACAATTCTCATAGAGTCTACTAGGAGAACTTATGTTGATGTTGAAACAAACATCCTTGAAAAACATGGAAGAATCACAAATTATTTTAATTAGATATGTTGGAAATATGAATCCAATTTTATAATATGCATTAATATTTGAACCTGATGTTAAGACTGAGGATGAGTCTTCTATTGATGTTAAATCTAATATTGGTTTCAAAATGGAACCCAATTTTGATAGTGATTCTAAAATGGAACGTAATTTTGATTTAATATTATCCACAAGTTCCTTACTTACCTTTTTATTATAAAAAGATATTTGGAATGAATAAATGTTTAGAAATTAGGAATATTTGGCAATGAATGAGTAAAGGGTTCTGACTCAACAATAATAGGTTCTTCGAATATGAGCTCATCAAAGATGGGTCCTATGTCAAATAAAGGCTCTTCATAAAATATATATGGATCATAAATGGTTTGACTATCTTGATATTTATTTTGAACTTGAAGTATTTGATTATTATTTTGAAGGGGATCATGACATACTTTGATCTAGTAGCTATCAAACATAGACACACTTAGATTTTTAATAGATATTGGCCTTTGGAAGGGCAATAACATAATACATATAGAGTATTAAATTTTTTTTGGTGTCTCTTTAAGATCTCTAATAAAATAGTGTAATTCCTCTATATGAAATCCATCTATAAGTTTAGCATCCATTTTCCACAATCTTATAAGATATTTATCTTTGTTATCAGATAATTGTTGATCAAATTATTTTTGTTCGTGATTTATACTAAATGACATATTTGGGAGGTATGGTTGATGTAGAATAATCATTTAGATTTGATATTCCATGACTCAAATGAACCTTGGACTAATTACCCAAGTAAGGATACATGCAAGGGAAAATGGATTGGAAAAAAATTGTCCCCAAAAAGGATGGCCTCGACACAAATTAGAATAATCCCAAAGAAGGGTGAATTGACATAGAATTGAAAAGGTTGAAATGGTATTGATTTGATTGGACCCAAATAGGGTGAATTGGCACAGGTTGAAATTGGTCAAAATGGTCTTAATTTTATTGGACCCAAACAGGGTGAATTGGCATAGGTTGGAGCTAGTCGAAATGGTCTTGATTTGATTGGACCCAAACAGGGTGAATTAGCATAAGTATGATTCAAATGAAAGAAAGGATGGATGAGATGACTTTTTAATTCCAATTTATATGTGTGGGATATTGAGTGGAAAGATAATAAAATGTTTGAATTATCATCAAATTGATTCGAATTTGAATTGAAATGGTATAAAATTGATTTGGTATGTGGTTCAAGATAAACTAACTTTGTCTTTGACTAGCTTGGCATAAAACTAGTTTGGTATAGAATTTGAAGTTGAATTTGACTTTGATAGACATTGAATGTTAAAATTGGGTATGCCAATGCAAATATTAAATGGACTAGTTCTATCAATGTTAACATTGTCATAGTTTGACATAGGAATTGGTACTTTGACTTTAGAATTGGTATCAGAATTTAAACTTGGCATTGGAAATATAACTATGTTTGGAACCAAATGGACAACACATCAACATTTTTTAGAATAATGACTTTGATTTTTATTCTTGATTTGGAAGGTTTGATCTTGGAAACTTGACCTTGTGAACAAATAAAGGAAACTTGATTGATTTGAGGCATTTCTTGGACCTTATAAAGTGTAAAGATTGGCACATTAATTGGAAATTTGGTCTTGAAATGTTGAATCAAGATCCAAATTTGGTTTAGATATTAATTCACAAAAGGGATTGATATTGGCACAAATTAAACTAAAATTAATAACATGGTTCAGAACTTGGAACTTAGTTTGTAATTAGAACTTAGAGAGAAAATTGAAATTGGCACTTAAAATTTCACTTAGGTTTTAGACTAAATTGAACAACATAATAGTACAAGTTTGATAATAAATTGTACATTAGTTTTGAAATTAATTTTAAATTTGTCTTTGGATTGGGACTATGACTAGGTTTAGTACCAAATGGATGACATAATGATATGGTTTAGATGATAATTTGTAAAATGGTCTTGAATTGTTTTAAAGTAGGACATTTTATATTTGTACAAGTTTTTTAGTTTAAATAGGATAGCCTAACGATGTGGTTTGGATAATAAATGTAGCTATTTGGACCAAGTTTAGGAATGTCACTTTTATTTGACCCATAATTTTGGAAAAGTAATGCTTCACTGTGTGGGTATAAAATGGTTTTGGATTTGTACTTTGTTTACTTGATGTGGTCTCAAGTTTAAACAAGGATTCAACACAACAATCAAGCAACAACACACAAGCATTACAAGGAGCTTTAGTAATTAACTTGGGTTTGAATCACATCCATTGAACCTTTTAAAACACTTGTGTTGAGAGAGGAGTATAAATTTCAAAGTTCATTAAATAAATTATTACAATTATTGGTAGGGTTTTAAGGCACCCCATTATCTCTCAAGGTTTTTAAAATAAAGGTGTACTTCAAGGTTTGTTACCTTTACATCCCGGCATCAATGTATGATCCATGAAAAAGAGGCATCTATTCTTTTTACAATGGGATATCTAGATGGTCCCTATATATAAACCATAATAATAAGTACATGGGCACAAAAATCCATTGAATAAGAAATCAAAATTACATGATCCATAGGAGTTGTCTTATCCCCATCACAACCATGTTAGCCTTGTTTTCTATTTAAACTAAAATAAAAACATGAAAGGTATCATTTGGACTAAAGAATCTTTAGGATAAAGTGACTTACACTTTTCATTTATGAGTCACCCAAAAAGGGGAGATCATGCATGTAAAATTCTTCACAAGACAATCAAACAACAAGTAAAACTTGAAAGAAATTAAATAACATGAAAATTAACAATTTGTTTCAAAACCCAAATTAAAGTTTGGATTATTTTTAAATTACAAAATTGAAATGTGAGATAAGATAATTGATTTGTTTGACTCAAAATGCCATTTCTTCGGCCAAGGTCCTGCATCAAACCAATTAGTATTTTTTTGTTTTGTTTTTGATTTCCCTTTTGAGTAGTCTTTGGGAAAGAAAAACCTGAAAAATATAAATATTAAAAACAATAAACACAAAAAATTCAACAAGTAATAAATTACATAAAATAAAACTTGTAAATATAGAAATTTAGGAGAATAACCAAATAAAATAAATAAATAAAAAGTGATAGTTTGAAAATGGTTATATCTAAAAAATATAACTTAGATTTTGATGAATTTTGGAAAAAATGTAGATAAGACAATTGTTCACCACTTGTAAAAAAAATAAGAACCAAATAACTATCAAATCAAAAGTTTTAGCCATTTTCATGACCATTTTTACCATAAAAATGGAAAATGAGTAAAATATAAATATCTCCTAAACTTAACTTAGATTGCTAAAAAAATTATATAAGTGTTAGATGAAACAAAAAATAACTACCCTGTAAAAAATCATAAATCACAAATAAATATAATTAAAGTTATGTATGTTTTTATGGACATGTTTATGAACTTTTGCATATAAAATTATCAAAAAACAATTAAAATGATCTGTGGGTTGCACAAATGAGTCCCATTGAGCATGCCATTATGTAGATCATAAATCCAAGAGGGTTAGTCAATTTTTAGTAAATAAATAAAAAACATAAATTCTTAAGTCTAATCTTTAGGTTGAACTATGACAATCAAATATGAAATGCAATTGGAAAGATAAAACAAAAATCTTACCTCCCTTGAGGATATGCTTGAAAATTGGTTGATGTTGAGCTTGAATTATGATCTAGAAGGATTTGTAAATAATAGTTCCTTGTGGGAAACATCTCTCCTTATTCACCTTGATTGTTGTGGATTGGCATGATGAGAATGATAACAATGTTGAGGAAATTTGTAGCTCCTAGAATGATTCATGCATAACAAGTTTAGAATAGAGAAGTTTTTTGTCTAAATTAGAGAAATAACCTCCAAATTATATATTTTTAAGATGAATGTGAACCATACATCTTGAGATGAAAATTAAGGGATGAGAATAAAAGACAATTTTTAATCAAAATGGGAATCTTGAATTAAAAATTGTAGTGGATAACATGTGGGAGGAAGATATAATATAAAATTGGTAAGTAGGATTGAGTGGAAAATGATGTGGATTATTAAATTGGAAATATGAAGAAGATAATATTATAAAATTCTAATGATGGGGGATAGTCAAGGCCTGGGGCATCTTTTAAATTTGGAAAGGGAAATGGAGTGGAAGATGACCTCATGAGGTGATGATAATTAGATTTTTGGATTGATAGAAATTATTAATATTTAAAATCCATGGAATTAATAATTAAGATAGGATTATTTAATTAATTTGTATTAATTAACTTAATAAAGATGTGAATAGTAAACCATGAATAATGGTGATGAATTAAAAATAGAGAAAAATAAGGATGATTAAAATAAGCACAAAGTGTCCAATTTTAAGTGTCTATGCTCTCCACCATGGATGGAAAGTGCATACCCATCCTAAAATTATCTTAAGATCACTAGGCCCTATGCATCTTGTCATGCAAGATATGACCATCCAAACCTATAGCTCAAATTGGCACATTATGATGAGAGATCTCGAGGGAGGATTTTAGGCCAAAAAGGAACTCTTTTTTTCTTCCCCTATCTTTAACATCCATTTTAATACCTAAACCATCTCTAAACAACCTCATATAATTCCACATCGACTTGAGTAACTTTTCTTATGACAAGAGTGGAGTTGGAGGTTTGAGGGTTTATGTAGGGTTTAAGGCCTTATAGGCCTACACTAATCTTCAAGGTACAAGACCCCTTGTAGGTGTTTATGGTGGTATTAGATCCATTTTAAAATATAACATATTCAAAATCAAACCTATATTTATTTTCATAATGGCTTATATCTCTATCTCTACCATTCCTCCTCTTTAGTCCTACTATAACCATCATTGGCCTATACTAGGTTCTCAAACTAGTTGATGCCAATACCCTGAGTAGTCTATGTTTCCAATTATTATCACTACAAATGGGGTTATAAAATTCATGTATATTTCCTAAGGATGTTTTAAAATTTTATTGATAATGGGTCTCCTTCCTTTCTTCAACAAACACTCTTTTATAGCCATACTAATAGGCCTATTTGTTTGTGAGTGCTCAGTTAGGCCTGGGAAACTCTTTATAAACCTTGTCCTTAACTTAAATATCTTGAATACTTTAAATATTTCATATAAAAACTATATTATAATTTTCACATGGATTTACTCTACCATTAGTTCTTATCATCTGAACCAATTAGGCCTTCCAATTTTGACTAGGCAGCTTGTGCACACTAGACAAATTATGTATGTAGGGTTAAAGAGTCCTATTTGGTTATATATTTTAGTCAAATTTTAATGTTTCATTTTAATTTCAATGACCTCTATACCATATTAATTTTCATAATCTCCAACCTTAATGTGTATGTGGTATCTAATTTTTAAGTTTGGAGACAACTTGACTGCAATCAAGTAGGTGATGATCAGAGGCATTTGACTATAATTAGAGTCTTAGGATCCTTATATAGTTCACTAAATGAGAGAATATAAAATAATAATAATATAGTTGACTTGATTTAAATCTCTTCATCTCCCTCAAGACATTAATGCTTCACAACCATATAGTCTTTTCTTGCATTTGTCTAGGCCTATATGTAGCTGACTATTTGGAAAAAATCTTGAAAATTTAGATTGAACCTAGCCTTTTCAGCTATGTCACTGACATATTAACAATATCCAAGATTGATTATAATTCCTTTCTCACTATCCTAAAAAGTTTCATTGACATTTCATGGCATTATACAAGCTTTTGGTCTCACCTTCGTATATAGGCTTGTGTAGGAGGGTTTAGGCATTTAGGTGTATTATATAATACTTTTGAAGTTCTAAGTTTTGGAGATAAGGCTCACTATGAGGTGAAAATGGTTTGATTTAGTTATTATAAAGAATTTTTTTTAGGATACCCCATATGGATTATTTTCCTCTATATAAGACTAAAACTTGAGACCTAAGCATCCTCCACCTGGGGATCTAACATGGTACTACATCTAAATGGGTGACTCAAGTATTACTAGGTCATCTAAGTCGATCTAGTTACCTATTCCTAAAAACTTGTGCACAAAGATTAGAAATGGGTCAACAAATTTGATCTAGTATGATAGATATATTATAAAAATAATACTAAAAAGAATGAAAAAAAGTGAAAGAATTCTTACAAGGGTTAGTTTCACATTGGATACCAAGTTAAGTAATAGATGAGTAAATACGTCTCAATGGTACTAGTTTGAAATTTAGGTAGTAATAAGTGGGTTAGATGGATATTTTGGTAGTTTCTAAGTTCCTATTGGAATGGGAATGGAAGAGGAATGTCCTTGGTTAGGATGATTTTGAGACATACCTTTATTTAGAGAGATTTGGTTTCTGTCTATCATTATTCTTACAAGGGATCCCCCATAATATGTTTAACCACCTATACCTCTAACCTCACTATACAAATCTTGGAAACACTTTTAAAAACATCATTTTTGTACATTTTTTTAGTTTTAAGATCTTGAAAAACCATTGGAGAATAAGAGGAGGTAAATGAGAGGTTAGGTGAATTTTCAAATTAGAGGGTACGGATGGAAGAAAACTAAAAAGTCATTTTTTCAAGTGTGTGGGGACCATTTTTGGTGAATGAAGGATATTTGACCCTTTAAAAACCCCCTTTTTACATATAAGACCACCTTATAATGATTTGAAATGGCTATGAGGCCCTTGAAAAATCTTTATTTTAATGTTGCATAAAAAAAACACATTATTCAAAGGCTTATAACTTCAAGGTTAACTTATATGATATGTTTGAAAGCCATTAAGGGCTCATTAGAGATTGAAACATTCTTGAAAAATGGACTATAGAAGATGGACTTGCATTCATCATTAGACATCATGTCAAGACTCAATAATTACTTGGAAATCCATTACATATTAATAAAAAGGTTTCTCCCACAAGAAGTGATTAAAATAAGGAGAAATACAATGAGAACAAGAAACCATAATTTCTCCAAATACCTTAATTTTTGATAAAATACCTTAACTTTTTCAAATAAGATATAGACCAATTTTTGGGCTTCAAAAGACAATTGAGACCCTTAATCTCACCCAAAGATAACTCATGACAACCTAATACATCAACTAATGACTCATAATAAACTACCACATGAGGATCTTTCAAGTAACCCTTAATACATATAATGGAACACTAAATAATGCTAATATGGTTTAATTAACCATTTAAATACATCAAAAGGCATGCAAAAGACAATGTAAGGTATGAAAGAATGATAGGAAATATTTTTTTTTATAGGGGTTGACAATTTAACCTTGGTGGTCAAAATTAGTCAATAATAACCATTTAAAACACATTACATCTCTCTCTCTCTCTCTCTCTCTCTCTCTCTCTCTCTCTCTCTCTCTCTCTCTCTCTCTCTCTCTCTCTCGGGCTTGGATCACTCTTGAAACCCTTAGATGGATATCATGGCATAAATTTTACTAGAGGTATATTAATAGGAATTCAAAACACTTTAAAAACCTTATTTATCCACTAATTATATTAGTACAGACTCTAAGCATCATAAGGCAAGTTCGTGGACTTGGTGTTTAAGAGGGTTTTGGAACCATCGATGGATTTTTAAATAGATTGACATGATTTAAGGAATATAAATTCAACTTGATGCATCCAAATTATTACCAAAATACTCCCAAGCACCATTATTCACCATGAAACAATATAAAGGAGATTTCCATCAAAATTATGCCTTTATTGATGACTTTTGAGGATTGTTTTAGCTTCTAGACTATTGTTCATATTCCTACATATATGTTTATCTCTTATAAAAGTTAGGATTCATTATTTATTACCTCATTCAACTTATCCAATGGTTTTACATGCCCATTAATAGTCTCTTCTCTTCTAATATGTCTTAGAAAATAACTTTTCTAAGTCTGTGAAGGAGTTTTTAGTCAATGTTGACCTAGTTTGGGATTTTTTGAGCATGTATCCTATTATTAGAGACATGTAATGGAATAAAAATGAGTTTAATGACTTCTCATGACTCTTTACTAACCTATAAAGTGTCTGTATATCTCTATAAATTGGAACATAACTCCTTAAAAACCTTCAATTTCACATAAATCTTCATGTGTGAAGGCTTTTTCCACCTTTTTCTTAAGATTAGTGATTTTATACCATGAATGGATCTCCATAATATTAAAAAACCCAAAAATATATTTAAAACTATAAAATTTTCATATTCTTATGGAAGATGCAATGGTTTTGGGCTGCTAAAGGCACCTTTCCACGTTAGAGAAGGATTGTAAATCATAAAAGCCAAAAAAAGAGGGAAACCAAGTTATTTAATGCAATTTAAAATCCTTTGTATCAATTAGTGAAGGTTTATATAGAATATTTTATCATTATTTGGCTTTATAAAACACTATAAAATGTCTCACTTTTCCTAAAAGTGACTTGAATGATTCAAATAATATGACATTATGACCTTTAGCATCCTCTTATGCATTTGGGAGATGTTGTTGAATGTTACACCTCTCATAAAGTCTTAATGAAATGTATTTTAAATAATTTTTACGTCCTTTATAAATTAAAATCACCCTCTTTAGGTCCTTATAAAAGTTTTGAAATTGTAGGGGTTTGACATATAATTAACATGGGTAAACATTCACATATTTTTAAAAAAATTGTAAGTTTACCTTATAATATCCCTAATGAATGAATTCTCATCAAAACATAAACCTTAAATGTATGATAATGACTCTAATTATGGATTTTCAACTTTTATTCAAAATTTAACCTCTCTTAACATTGAAAACATGCTTTCAACAAGCCTTTATGAGGCTAACATGACTTATTGAGACTACTTTCATGATTGTAGACTTCATCATGGATTGGTGGACTAAAATTGGCATAACCTAATATTAGGAGACATCCATAAATATCCATTTAGTAATATAATATAATAATATATTCTCAACATGTTTTTAATTTGGGAAAACATCTCACATGGATCAAATTAAACAAAATGACTCATATGCATTAACTCCTCCTTACAAGACCTAGACAATGACTTTTGGATTCTTTCACTAATGAAGTTTTGAAATGGTCATGTAATTTAAATGATTACAATCATGGAATGAGAAAAAAAAGGTTAGAAAGACCTTCTATCATCTTAGGAATTCCTTCACTAAAATTTCAAGTGCCCAAGAGACCTATGGTGACTAAACTAGTCAACTATAATAAAGACTTGAAAATCTAGGAATGCCATCAATTAGTCCATTTCATAATTTTAAGTTTTAATTTTATCCTTCTCAAAATTGGTATGGAATCAACCATTTTAATAAAAACAATAAATTCTAACATAAAACTAGACTTGGCCACAAAATAATTCTAACCTTAAGTCAATTATAAATAAATATAAAACCAACCATGGCAGCCAAAAAATGAACTATTAGTCATACCTATCCTCCAATCAATGGTATTATCCATGGATAGGAAACCAACCAAGGTTTAACCAAAAATTTAGGTACTGAAAACAATTGAAAATTCAACAACAAAAAAACTAGCACTACTACCAAGTAATCCTTCTTAAAATTAGCCTAAATCTCCTCAATTACCTACCCAACCTATACCTAATTCCAATAGTAATTTAGTTTCACTAACATTTAATATTGAAGTGATGCAATATCAAACTTATTAAATAGAGGTAGACAAGGTGTAGTTTCATTTAGGATGAATTCTCCCAAATCCCACGACATCCATATTAATAGAACCTCTTCAATATGTCCCTAACATTTTAACTATCCCATAACCATATAATAATTTTTTATATTTTTAACCCAAGACATATATTAGTCAAGGAGAACATAACACCCCTTATTTATCTGAAAGACTAAACCTCCAAAAATATGAACATGAATTTGATTTTGAAATTTTAGGTCATTTAAAAAATGTTTGTGTCAAGATCTCACTATTTAATGTTATCAAATATTTCCCCATTTACACCAAGGTTGTATGGTAACTATTCCTAAAGAATCCTATCCATAAGAGGAAGGATTCCAATATTTTCCAAGAGGTTATACAGCTTGCATACATTATGTCGGGAAATATAGTCTCACCTAAGTATTTTTATCCAGGTAACCCTATAGTTTATGTCCACATCTATGGCACACTTATTTATAATACCTTCATATACCTTTGGGTATATATTAACATGATTACCAAATAAATTATTCAAAAATCTCACCTCAAAGGAATCCACCAAACCCCTATCAATTTAAAAATAGAAGCTAGATCAATGGTTAAACCTAAAGGGTCTACAGAGGACCTAGTCATCACATGGAATCATGGGAATACCTAGTAGACTTTATAATATTATATCCCAAATACAACTTTGGATACCCTAGATAGCTTGACTTGTATTCAATTGGATAGGATTATTTTGCAACTATCATATATCTAAATATCCAAAATTTAATAAGGTTAATCAAATATATTTTAATCATACCTAATGTTTGATATGTTACCAATGGATCCACAAACCTAGCAAGAGGATCACCTACATCACCAATGTCAAAGAAAAGGGTTTAGAATCCTTTAGGATTAAGATACAATGAGATATATCTATATATATCTCTAATGTAAGTATTTTGTATTACAAATATGTAATTCAATAATTTTTTCATGTAACATAAATAAAACTAAATGGGTAGGGTCAAAATAAACAAAATGGGTAAGGGTATGTGGTAGACAAATTAGGGCCTAGGATACCTAATAATGGATGCATATAAAATTTAATAAATTATATAACTAAACTAAGTATAAGTGTAAATATATATTAAACAAGGATACACACACATTTATTTAATAAGCAACATCCAACTTCTATTTTCTAGGTGAAATAAAGGAAAGATTTAATGTTAGAAATAATTAATTTGATGGGCATCCATCGATCCTCAATCCCCTTTTTTTCCAAAGGTAATTTTAAAGAGATTATTTTAGTTTTGAACAACTCAAAGGATGGAAAGATAGTTTCTAATCTAAAAAAATACCTCCTATAAAATCTCCAAGATTTCAACAATACAAGCTTCCTTCAAGACAAGATATTACATATGAATCCTCTATATGTGAATTAGGGTAGAAGTGTGAGTGAAAGAATAAATAATATAATGTGTATGATATGTTTGGAGTGAAATATGAATTGTATATATAATGATAAATTACCTAAACCCAACCTAAATATTAGTCTAGTGGTATCGACCCACTCCAATGTAGTTTAAAGACGCTGGTTGACATCAAACTATGTCATTCAAGTTGAAATAGTGTATATTACAAATGATGCACTCAAAATTACATCAAGTAGGTCGATAAAATATAAAGATGGGAAATGTTTGAAATAAGCTACATCAAACTAATAAGATGCATGGTAGAAGGAAATATGTATAAAGGTAAATATATGGAAGCTGAACTAGGAATAAGAATGATATCATCATGACATAGATAATAACATCTCTTGCAAAGAATCAAAGACTTTCCCACTAATTTATTGGTGTACCCTTTAAGGTGTGCACTCAAGGAGATTGGAGATCAACAAGTTATTTTAAGAGACATCAATAGTAAATGATAAAGTGAAAAATAATATGTATACACAGTTAACACATCTATCAACTACAGGTTAGGAAACATGTTGGTCTGAAATGGCAACCTGATAAAGAATCTATTTTTATACCAAATAGCTAAGAACTCATGTGAAGTATAACAACCATGTTAGATAGGATATAATAAAAATGATAAATATAATTTGTAAATCCTCCTCATGACTTAACATAACATACCCTTGAATGAATAAGATAATGACATGGTCATTTCTAATATCCTTAAAATAATTATCAGCCTAGCCCATGATGAACATTCCATATAGCTCATTATATCTAATACAAAATATCCATAAGTGTTGCCTTTACTTATATATTGCATTGAATTTAATATTTAAGGTCTTATCTAAGTAGGAAATGAATACAATTTGTCCTTTGTTTGTATGTAATACACTGTTAATTCTTTAATTTATTATTATGTCTAACTTGGATGAAATGATCACAATTTTGTATATAGAAACATATCCCAATGTAGGATTTTTATGAGAAGACATCAAACAGTTTTAGAAACTCTTTTTGGCTAAAATTTTGAGGATTTGACGAATGAGATCCAAAGATTTGATGCTCTGAATATGCTCTGAAGATGTTATGAAGATGATCTAAGGATGTTCTGAAGATGCTCTAAAGGCACTCTAAAGACATTTTAAATATGATTTGAAGACCTATACAGAATGTTCTGAAGACATCTAGGAATGTTTCAAAGACCTATACAAAATGCTCTAAACACACCTAGTTATGTTCCAAAGATGTCCAATTTGATCTTACTAATTGATATAGTGATTCTAAAGATATCTTTATATATAAATAGACTTTCCATATTTAGATATATTATTTTAGACATTACTATTCATAGTAATGGCCTAAAATGATTCAAATATATTTGTACTTATATTTTTTTAAAACTAGATAAATCTCTTCAAATCTATGTTAGTTTTTTCCCATCTATTGTTAGTTGAGTTAGTTCCAACACCTTCTTAGAATCATGGGATATGAATCCTATATTATATATATTGAATAAGTAGATATGTCTGTTTTAACTACCATATTTTGTCCTATATGAATAGATGTTAATATGTGCTTAAATACATATATCCTTATCATTCTTGTAGACACCTAAATTTGGCCACCAATAACCTCCAACTAGGGTTTTGACCAATTTCCACCAAAATTCACAATTTGGCCTAAAAACACTAAAACACACTAAAAGATGTGAAATTGACATATTCAAGTGCTGATTTTGGCTAGAGTATCATTAAATCAGGCAATGCAATTTATGGGCCAGCTAATTTTGCACTTGGGTGATCTAGATTACTCTTTCATATCAAATCTCTTACACAAGACACGTGCCTTTGTTATTTTATATTGATAACATCCTAAATGGGATAATGGATCCAACACATTTGAAATTGACTTCCAATTCTAATCTAGTCAAATTTTGAACCAATAACAAAGCATTCTAATCAATTTGATTAATTTGTACACAAAGTGCTTAATCATGCTTAAGAGATAATTAATCCAAATCAAGGCCTAATTAATAATTCCATGGAAACTTGTTGAATAATTTTTTTTAAAAATGAATATTGAATATCTACATCATCAAGTGACCTCATTTCTTGGAAAGACATCCCTAGGCCATAAATACCACCAATATTAGGATTCATGCCTCCCATGCCTCATCAATGCCATCCATGCCTCTTAATTGCTCCTTTATCCCAAATATTGATGAGATTATTTATATATTTTAATTACATTATTGGATTAATCCTTAGCCACACATCTCAATCTTGAGATGGATGGTTCAGGTTGATTTTAGCCATTTGCAAAAAATTATAAATAGAGAGGCCATGAATATCATTTTAAGCTATTTTTGGTGCAAGGTTATTATGATTAAATATATTCAAAATCTATTTTAATTAGTGTTACCATGCCAAATTGATTCGAAGCAAAGGCAAATCTATTTTGATGAAGACTTCATGAGCACAAGAAGAGCAAGCCACTACAATAAACATTTGGATCATCCAAGGAAGGTGAAGGTTTTTTTATTTTATTTACTTTTTAGTTGTTTTTTTCATTTGTTTTTGTTATTAAACTCACCCTCATAACTAGGGATAGAGATGTATGATATTTAGTGTGTTTTTATCAATTTGTTTTCATTTTGGGACTAACACAATCTTATCACCTCTCTTGAGTCAAATTATTAGTTCACATAATGGTACACCTAGTGGGACCCATCGTATCCCAAAAATGAATAAGATCATTATGAAACTTTAAAATCTTCATTTGGACCATTAACACTTTTACAATTTGATTTTCTAATTGTGTTTTGTCATTTTTCTTTGTCATGGGTTTACATAATAACATCACCGATTGAGTAAACCACCAATGAACCATTGTAAATTAAGTTTAACCATCATTAGTTAGCATCAATAAAACCATTTTTAGTCTACATAACCATCATTGGTTAGTCAAACCATTGTTGATCTACATAAATGTCACCATCACTAGTTAGTATAATCATCGATAGTCATGATGTTTTTTTTACACAAACCTGAGAGTTGATTTTTCTAAGTTGGTTGTTTCATCTTCAAAAGTGCTTATAATCTAAACATATTAATAAATAAAAAAATTGGAAATTTTAATTAAAAAATCATCAAATCATGCTTAAATAGATCCTTTTAAACTTCTTTTAGGGTGTTTTAAAATGAATCAAACTTTTCATTTTGGTGCTTAAAGGAAAATCATTTAGGGTGTTATTGCTTAAATCTTGTAGTTAGATTTAAAATTTAGAAATTAAAACCAAGGGGTCAAATGAATACCAAAAAATATTTAATTTGGGATTAAAATGGAACATACTTGTTGATTTTGTTTTCACTTGTTTCAATTAGCACTTTGTTTTTGCAAAATATAAGGATATTGCATGTATGCTCTTCCATTTTTCTCCTTTAGGGAACCCTTGGAATCAAAATAACTTTACTTATTTGAAAATTACCTAGTCCAAAGCATAGAAACAATGTTATCTAAATCACTCCCCAAAAAATCACAAAACTATTGGGTGACCTTGACAATGACCCTAAAGTCTTTCTATTTTATGCTTTCTTTATTTCATGTAAACTTGGCTTGCGAGGGGGACATCATTACCTCCCACAAGTTATTTAGGGAAGATTTGACCTAGGGTTTCATCTCCCAGCATTGACTTCACTTACTCTTTATAAGTTTCACATGGGACGTATTTGCATTTGGACATTGCACTACACTGAGCGAACATCAAGATGTAGTGGTTGTAAAAAGGACTAGACCTTTTTAAAACTAGCCAACGTAATGGTCACCCAATTTTTGTGATTATCTTTTGCATCATTTGATGTGAAAGTCATTATGAAATTGATTCCCCTAGAAATGTTTAAAATATTGCTATTTTATTTAACCCCACATTGCATTACCCTTGCTAGGATTTGGATGATTATACTTAGTGTATTTTGGTCATTTTTTATTGGTAGGTTTTGAGACTAAAAATTCTTTGTTTGTTCATAAACCATGTAAAAAAAATGTATTTGAGTTGAATAAATTAGTGTTGTACTACCCAAATCATGTAAAAACATTTTGAGTCTTTGAAACATAACATAGATCACATCATTCTATCATGATTATGCCATTAGGATACTCAAATTATTTCAAGAATAGTTTATCTTATATCAAAAACCATTATTTCAAACCATTTTATGTATACCATTTGGACCTTTGTCTTGTCTTGTCATGATATCCAATCTTGTCTAGCTTGTTTGTTCAAATCCTAGTTTTCACCATTGAGTTTTTAATTAGCCTTGTCAAGTTTAGATTCAAATATTGATTAATTTATATTTAGGCCTTATTTCATGGGGCTGATACATAGATCTTTCTCTTTTGGGTTACATAACTTCAGATAATTGATTACCCAAATTTGAAAACTATTGATGGTTTATTTGTTTAGTACCTATCCTTATCATTATTTGTGCCTTTAGTTGGGAAAACATAGTCTTTCTTCAAAGAGACTTTTGTCTTATGCCTTATGCCAAATGATCATGTTTATGTTTGATTCCATGTGATGGGCTTATGTCAAAGTTATTTCCAAACTTGTTAGATTAAAACAAATCATATCAGTCTTTGTTTCAAGTCTATATTTTGATGCCATTTGGCCAAAATTCTTAGTATATGCCTATTCATTTGAGCCTAGATTTTGACTACGTATTTGGACAAAAGACCTAGTAACTCAACTTTTCCCTTTCCTTGTTTAGACCTTGTTTAGAACACTTTGACCTAGAACTTTGACATGCTAGTTTTTATTCAGATGCTTGACCTTTTATGTGTATGCCATTTGATGTTAGACTATTTTATGCCAAGTATTATCACAAACCATTTTGGAGATACAACTCCATTTTTAAACCATGTTGAAGATACAACTCCACTTTCAACCAAGTTAGACCAAGTTTGAACCATTTGTCCTTTGGACATATTTTTTTAGAGTTTATAGAATTATAAGCCTTTTTGTCTTTGGAGATTTCATCATTTATGTGGATATGTCTAGCTACACCTATAGTGGATTCACGTATAATCCAACTTATGATAGAATGGCTACATAAAATGACTTTTAAGGCTTTTGTTAAGACCCCAATGATGATAATATGGTTTGTGAGATAGATTTATATCTACCTCATACTAATCATTCATGGGAACAAAGTCACGAACCAGCTCACAATTTGACTCAAGACCTAGATTGGGTATGAAGAGGCTTATGAGGAGGACTTTAAAGACCCAACTATAGATAATGTTGTTTGGGATACAGATCCATACCCTCTATACAATAATCAGTACATGGAACATAGTCAAGAACTAGCATATAAGCCAACTCACAACTGGGATGATATAGTTTATGAGGAAGACTTGGATGCTTTGGCTTATGTAAGTAATCAAGCTCCACCAAATTATACCATTTATATTCTAGGACCATAATGTCACACCATTCCCATTCCCATTCCCATTCCCATACCAATATCTCATCTTTTGGTTTATGCGAGCAATCAGATTCCACAATGCCAAACCATTTCTATACTAGGACCTCATCCTTTGGCTTGTGCAAGCATTCAGGTTTCACAATGCCCTTTCATCATTCCAGGACCTAATCCTTTGGCTTGTGTGGGAAATCAAGCCCCACAATGCCCTATCATTATAATTTTAGGACTTCATCCTTTGGCTCATATGATAAATCATGCTCCTTAATGCCCTACCATTATCCAACCATAAGACATTCCTCATCCAAAACCAATCCCATCCAAACCTCAATCGATCTAATCTTTCAAAGACCAAGTTGTGTTCAAAACTAGTATTTTCTAACTCATTGGAAACCAAAACCAAGATAACCAACTAATCCAAGATGTTTTTGTTGAACCAACAACTTATGATAAGTCAACTTGTGATGAATCACCTATTGATCGTATACTAGTTGTCAAGGAGTCTCACACTGATGATCCAATATTTATTGAGTCACTTTTTAATGATTATAACCACCTTAGGGAAAATAATTACCTTGACTATGTGTCTATTTTTCAAGATCCTCTTATTGACAAGGCAGTCTCTAAGGAGTTGTCTTTTGACCTTTTTCCCATCCTAGAGGAGTCCCACTCTGACAAACAAGTTTTTGTGCAGCCCATTACACCATCATAGGCCATTACTTGTCCAAAAATAAATATTCAAAAAGACATCATTGTAATATAGTACCCATCAAATGAAAAATGAAAGTTAGATTCAAGTTCTATTCTTGAATTAACATTTAATTTACCATCAAATTTTGAATCAACATCAGTCTCAACATCAGATTCAAAGTCCCATAAGTTAGAGTTAGATTCAAAAGAAAAATATGTTTGTGTTTTTTTCAACATTGGTTAAACATGCCTTGCATATCAATTTGATTACATTTGTGATATTTCTATAGTTTTTGAGGATGAGTGCTTTATATTCAACACAAACTATCCTAGTATCTTCTACAAGGATTGTGTAGCCTCTCCCCATTTCATTACCATTCCATAGGTCATTACCATCAACCAAAATAGCCACATTATTGGCATTCCACCTCCCAAAAGTGTTGATTGGGACTGACAAAATCACACTTTATTAAAATGCATCCATGGTGACATAGTAGTTGAAGAAGAGCAAGGATTCCAAGACCAAATTCATGTAACCAAAAAATACTCTCTTAGTGAAACCTTTTTAGAGGTGCTAAGGGACAATCAAAGTCAAAACTCAACATCTTTTAGTGAAACTTTTTTAGAAGTACTAGAAGACAATAAAAGTCAAACATCAACATTCCTTAGTGAAATCTTCTTAGAGGTACTATAGGACAATAAAGATAACTTCATTGGTAAAAACCTCATTGAGGCACCAATAGCTGAGTAAAAAAGTTCTTCACTACGTGATGAAGATAAAATAAAAATATCTTCCAATATATAGCCTAATCAGATGGTAGTTACTCTCAAGACCAAACAATAGAAAAATTTGATGATCCTATTGAGAGAACAAGTATTTATCCCTACCACAACCAAAATTATGTCAAACCTAACATCATCAACATTACGTATGACTAAAAGTCATGATCTTCATTTTTTTCCCAACCATTCCACATTCCATTATCATCTACCATTCCATTAAAAAATCAAACCTACCATCCATTATTTTTCCTTGTTTACCATCTATAGTCACACTTTCCTTTACAAAGGCCACAAAGATACCTTGTCTTGATGTTTGAAGAAATAAAAATCAATGACCAATGAAGATCACAACAACATTCTCAAAATCACATTTTACAAGTAGTTCTTGACAAAGAAATTATTTAGACAAAGTGTCGGATATAAATTCACATGATCAAGTATTCTATTTGTATCATTTATTGATTAGGATGTGCATCTCCATCTTAATAAGAAAAATAGAATCATATGTCATTTACCATACCTAGACCAAAAACATGTACCATACTGTGTCACATTGCTATGCCATTGCCATTGTTACATATCCATTTGCCATTATTGCATATTCATGTTATTCACCCCATCACTTAGGGGCAACCCTTCTACCATTTTAACCCAATTATCAAACCATCATTATCCTAATCAATACCATACCATCCTATCATTCCATTCCTGTCTAGACCAAAACCTATTTTTAGTCATCCTACTTAGTCCTTTTTTATCTTGGTTCATTTGGTTTCAATAATCAATCACATCCATGTTTATAATGATATTATATAAAATTAGTATGACAGTTGATCTGATAAGATATCTTTCATTTTTCATCTTGTATCAATTTTATTTATGTGAGCTTGATTATAACTACCTATGGGAAAATTAGTGTCTCACTAGTCTTGCTACTAATTATAACCACCTATGGGAAAATTACTATCATTGACCTATTTAGTTGTATCCTAGTTATAATTGCCTATGGGAAAACTATGGGTAACACTTATTTACCATGCATTACTACATCACCTTGCCATTACTATTTTCATTTGACTAGCCATTTGCCAGATTTGAGAACTTATTGGGACCTAGTTGGTTTTTCCCTACCTTTTGTGTGGATGAAATTACTATAACTTGAGGTCATTTTGGGGCTATGTAGGTCATGCTCAATTCATGTTGAGGTCACCTCAGTCCCCCTTTCCATATGCTCTCACCATTTTGTGAGCAACATACGCCAAACTTTCTCTCTATTTTATGAGAAGGTATATTTTCATTATCTAACAAGTTAAGATACCTCAAAATGCTAAAAACATTGATAATATTTCAAAATCCTAAAACATTTGTCTTGTATAAGCCTAGTCAGTTATCCTTGATCCACCTTACTAGGGCATTGTCATTTCTAGGATGTTTTCTTTTGATTTTATTTTTAGGCTTTCGATTTGTTTGTGTGTTTGTTTTTATATTTATTTATTTGTTTATTTGCTTGCCTATTTGTTTTCTTTTAGCACTATTTCCTTGACTCGGTCTATATGCATTAATGGGTGATTTCTCAAGCACATTATTCTTGAGTATATCTATATTCATATGTCAATATTATCATCATGGTTTTTATCATTGGTGTATTATTTGAGTGTTTATTAGATCGAGAGTCAGTCCTTGTGTATATTTTGGGATAGTCTTCATGATGTTATATCATGAAGCCTACCATCACATGTTATAAAAAAATTAGCTGTAGGAAGGTATACAATCAATGGAGCCATATAAGTTTCTCCTTGGCACCTTGGCAAATCCTTCCATCCCACCCTTGATCAAATTAACCCATTGGCCATTCTAGTTGTATCGTTACTAATAAGGATGAACATCTCCTCATTGGTAGGTACAACTAAATTATTTCTAATGATAAATCTTATTCATCTATCCATCTCTTTCATCACTTTTCACCCACTCATCTTTAATCTATATTCTAGGTTATATCCTTGAGTTATGTTTGCTAATCATCCCTAACTAGGGCACCATCATTTTTAACCAATCCAAGTCCACTTAATGATTATAACTACCTATGGGAAAATTATTATTTTGACTTTTATTCTTGATTATAACCACCTTTGGGAAAATTAGTATTATTTTTACATCAATACATGCAAGAATTTTCTTATTTGGATTAATCTCAACCATGCTTAATTCCACCTTTCTTCTTATTTCTTTTTTAGGGACCATCCATCAAAAAATGTGATGGCCACTCCCTCGAGGGGGCATCATCATAGGCTTCCCAAAACCATCTGTAGCTTTGTTCTTCAACCATAATCTTCTTTTTAAAATACATTAATTTTTTCATTATTTGAGAAGATGTTACTATACTTATAGCTTATAACATCTTCTCAAATAGGGGCAAACTATAGACACCTAAATTTAGCCACCAATAACCTCTAACTAGGATTTTGACTAATTTCCACTAAAATGCACAATTTGGCCTATAAACACTAAAATATGATAAAAGATGTGAAACTAACATATTAAAGTGTTGATTTTGGCTAGAGTAACATTAAATCAAGTAATGTAATTTATGGACTAGCTAACTTTGATCAAATCATTTCGAGTTAAAATGCCAATTTTGCATCTAGGTGCTCTAGATTGATCTTTCTTATCAAATCTCTTGCATAAGACACATGATTTTGTTATTTTATATTGATAACATCCTAAATGGGATAACATATCTAATGCATCTGAAATTAATTTTCAATTCCAAACAAGTCAAATTTTGGACTAATAACAAGGCATTCTGATCAATTTGAGTAATTTGTGCACAAAGTGCTTAATCATGCTTAAGAGCTAATTAATCCAAATCAAGGCCTAATTAATAATCCATGGAAACATGTTGAATAATTATTTTTAACAATGAATATTGAATATTTGCATCAGCAGGTGACCTCATTTCTTGGGAAGACATCCCTAGGCTATAAATTCCATAAATATCAGGATCATGCCTCCTATGTCTCATCAATGCCCTCCATGCCTCTTAATTGATCCTTTATCCAAAATATTGGTTATCCTATTTATATATTTTAATTACATAATTGGATTACTCCTTAGCCACACATCTCAATCTTGAGATGGATGGTTGAGATGGATGGTTTAGGTTGATTCTAGCTATTTACAAAAATCTATAAATAAAGAGGCCATGAACATCATTTTTAAGGTATTTTGGTGCAAATTTATTATGTTAAAATATATTAAAATGATATTTCAATTAGTTTTACCATTCCAAATTGATTCTAATCCAAAGCAAGGCAAAGCCCCAAGGTGCCAAGGAGAAGAGGAGATAGCCAAGCCTCATTTGATGAAGACTTCATGAGCACAAGCCAAGCAAACCACTATAATAAACATTTAGATCATCCAAGGAAGGTGAAGGATTCTTATTTTTCTTTAATTTTTAGTTTTTTCTTCATTTTTTTTATTATTAATCTCACCTTAGTAACTAGGCCTAGAGATGGATGCTAACTAATGTGTTTTTATCAATTTGTTTTCATTTTGGGACTAACACAATACTAATCACCTCTCTTGATTCAAATTCCTAGTTCACATAATGGCATGCCCGGTGGGATCCAACGCATCCCACACATGAAGAAGATCATTATGTAACTTTAAAATCTTCATTTGGATCATTAAAACTTTTACAATTTGATTTTCTAACTTTGTTTTGTCATTTTTCTTTGTCACAGGTTTACATAGTACCTGTCACCAATTGAGTAAACCACTGATGAAACATTGTAGGTTAGGTATAACCATTGTTGGTATACTTGACCATCATTGGTTAGTAAAACTATTTTGGGTCTACATAAGCATCACCATTATTAGTTAGTATAACTATCGATGGTCATTGTGTTTTGTTAACACAAACATGAGATTTTATTTTTATAAGTTGGTTGCTTCATCTTCAAAAGTGATTCTAAGCTAAACATATTGATAACATTTTTTTACAAGTTTTACTTGAAAAATCATCAAATCATGCTTAAATATATCCTTTTAAACTTCTTTTAGGGTGTTTTAAAATGAATCAAACTTTTCATTTTGGAGCTTAAAGGAAAATCATTTAGGGTACTATTGTTTAAATCTTGTAGTTAGCTTTCAAATTTATGAATTAAGACCAAGGGGTCAAATGAACACCAAAAAATATTTCATTTAGGCTTAAAATTGAACACACTTATCAATTTGTTTTCACTTTTTTCAATTATCACTTTGTTTTTGCAAAATATAAGGATGTTACGTGTATATTCTTCCATTTATACCCTTTATGGAACCCTTGAAATCAAAAGTGCTTTCCTTATTTGTAAATTTCCTAGCCCAAGGAATAAAAAGAACATCATTTAAAGCACTCCCCAAAAACTTTCAAAAGTATTGGGTGACCTTGACAACGACCCTAAAGTCTTTCTATTTTATGCTTTCTTTATTTCATGTAAACTTGGTTTGTGAGGGGGATGTCATTACCTCTCACAAGTTCTTTAGGGAACCTTTGAACTAGGGTTTTATCTCCCAAAATTGACTTCACTTACTCCTTCTGAGTTTCACATGGGACATATATGCATTTAAACATCAAACTGCACTAAGTGAATAATAGGATGTAGTGGTTGTAAAAAGGACTAGACCTTTTTATAACTAGCCAATGTTATGGTCACTCAATTTTTGTGCTTGTCTTTTGAATCATTTGATGTGAAAGTCATTATGTAATTTATTCCCCTATAAATGTTATAAATCTTTCTAGTTTAGTCAACCCCACATTGCCATACCCTTGATAGGATTTAGATGATTATAATTAGTGTATTTTGGTCATTTTTGCTTGGTATGTTTTGAGACTAAAACTTGTTTTTTTGTTCATAATCCATGTCAAAACAATGTATTTGAGTTGAGGAGGGTAGTGTTATGCTATCCAAATCATGTCAAAACATTTTGATTCTTTTTGAGTCTTTGAAACATAACATATATCACATCATTCTAGCATGCTTACATCATTAGGCTACTGAATTTATTTCAAGACTAGTTTACCTTGTATCAGAAACCATTGTTTCAAACTATTTTATGTATACCATTTAGACCTTTGTCTTTTGATGTCATGATGTCCAATCTTGTCTATCTTGTTTAGTCAAATCCTAGTTTTCACTATTAAGTTTTCAATTAGCCTTGTCAAGTTTAGATTCAAACATTGATTGATTTCTATTTAGGCTTTAATTCATGGGTTTGATACACAAATATTTATGTTTTGGGTTGCATAAAATTAGTTAATATATTACCAAAATTTTAAAACTATTGATGATTTGTTTGTTTAGTACCTATCCTTATCATTATTTGTGCCTTTATTTGGGAAAACATGGTATTTATTCAAAGAGCCTTTTGTCTTATGCCTTATGATAACTGATCATGTTTATGTTTGATTATATGTGTTTGATTTATGTCAAAGTTGTTTTCAAAGTTATTAGATTAAATCAAATCACATTAACCTTTGTTTCAAGTCTAACTTTTGATGCTATTTGGCCAAAAGTCCTAACATATGCCTATTTGTTTGAGCCTAGCTTTTGACTCTATATTTGGACAAAAGACCTAGTAACTCAACTTTTCCCTTTCCTAGCTTAGAACTTGTTTGGAGCACTTTGACATGCCAATTTTTATTCAGATGCTTGACATTTTATGTGTATGACATTTGACATTAGACATTTGATGTTAGATTGTTTTATGCCAAGTCTTATCACAAACTATTTTGGAGATACAACTCCATTTTTAAACCATGTTGAAGATACAACTCCATTTTCGACCAAGTTAGACCAAGTTTGAACCATTTGTCCTTTGGACATAGTTTTTTTGTAGTTTTTAAAACTCTAAACCTTTTTATTTTTAGAGATTTCATCATGTATGTGGATATGTCTAGCTACACCTATGGTGAAGTCATGTATAATCCAAATTATGATAGAATGGCTACACAAAATAAATTTTATGGCTTTAGTCAAGACCCCAATGATGATAATATGGTTTGTGAGAAAGATTTATGTCCACCTCATAATAATCATTCATGGGAACAAAGTCACAAACCAACTCATGATCTAACTCAAGACCTTGATTGGTATGAAGAGGCTTGTGAGAAGGACATTGAAGAACCAAATATAGATAATGTTGTTTGAGATACAGATCCATGTCATTTTTACAATAATCAGTACATAGAACATAGTCAAGAACTAGCTTATGAGACAACACACAATTGGGATGATATTGTTTATGAGTAAAATTTAAATGCATTGGCTTATGTGAGTAATCAGGCTCCACCACATCATACCATTTCTATTCTAAGACCATAATGTCATACCATTCCCATAACAAGACCTCATCCTTTGGTTTGTGGGATCAATCAAGTTCCACAATGCCAAACCATTTATATACTAGGACCTCATCTATTGGCTTGTGCAAGTAATCAAGCTCTACAACACACCTTCATCATTCCCAAACCTAGTCCTTTGGCTTATGTAGGCAATCAAGCCCCATAATGCCCTGTCATTACCATTTTAGGACTTCATCCTTTGGCTCATGCAATAAATCATGCTCCCCAATGCCTTACCATTATCCAACCATAAGCCATTCTTCATCTAGAACTAATCCCATCCAAACCTCAACTGATCAAATCTTTTAAAGACTAAGCTGTGTTCAAAATTGGTATATTCTAACTCATTGGAAACCCAAGCCATGACAACCAACAAATCCAAGATGTTTTTGTTAAACCAAACACTTATGATAAGTCAACCTATGATGAATCACCTATTGATCATATAATAGTTGTTGAGGAGTCTCACACTGACGAGCTAGTCTTTGTTGAGTCACTTCTTAATGATTATAACCACCTTTAGGCATATCATTACCTAGACTATATGCCTATTTTTCAAGATCCTCCTATTGGAAAGCTAGTCTCTAAGGAGTTGTCTTTTGACCTTTTTCCCATCCTAGAGGAATTGAACTCTAACAAACTAGGTTTTGTGGAACCTATTATGCCATCACAAGATGTTAATTATCCAAAACCAAATATTCAAAAAGACATTATTATAACAAAGTACCTATCAAATGAAGAATCAAAGTTAGAGTCAAGTTCTATTCTTAAACTGATATCAGATTTACCATTAGAATCTGAATCAACATTAGTCTCAACATTAGATTCAAAGTCCCTTGAGTTAGAATTAGATTCAAAATAAAAATATGTGTGGTTATTACAACATTGGTTCTGCATGCCTTATAGATCAATTTGATTATATTTGTGAGCCTTCTATGGTTTTGAGGATGAGTAATTTAGCTTTGACACAAGTTATCCTAGTATCTTCTACAAGGATTGTGTAGCCTTTCCCCATTCCATTAAAATTCCACAGGTAATTACCATCAACCAAAATAACCATATTATCGGCATTTCAACTCCTAAAAGTGTCGATTAGGAATGATAGAATCACACTCTTTTGAACTAAATCTATGGTGACATAGTAGTTGAAAAAGAGCAAGGAGGCTAAGACTATATTCATGTATCAGAAGAACACTCTCCTAATGAAACTATTTTAGAGGCACTAGGGGACAATCAAAGTTAGAAATCAACATATTCTAGTGAAACTTTTTGAGAAGCATTAGAAGACAATCAAAGTCAAACATCATCATTCCTTAGTGAGATATTATTAGAGGCACTATGGGATAATAAAAAAAACTTCATTGGTAAAAACCTCTTTGAAGCAACAATAGCTAAGCACAAAAGTTGTTCACTACTTGATGAAGACAAAATCAAAGATCAAATCAAAATAACTTCTAATTTATAGCCTAATCAGATAGTAGCTACTCTCAAGACCAAATGATAGAAAAATCTGATGGTCCTATCAAGAGAATAAGTCTATAACCCTACCACAACCAAAATTATGTCGAATCTAACATCAACAACATTACATGTGATTGAAAGTCCTGATCTTCATTTATTTCCCAACCACTCCACATTGCATTATCATTTACCATTCCATTTCACAATAAAACCTACCATCTATTATTTTTCCTTATTTACCATCTATGGTCACACTTTCCTTTGCAAATGCCACAAATATACCTTGTCTTGATGTTTGAAGGAATCAGAATCAATGACCAATGAAGATCATAACAACATTCTTGAAATCACATTTTACAAGTAGTTATTGATGGAGTAGTTATTTAAATGAGGTGTGGGATAGAAATTAACATGATCAAGTATTCTATTTGTATCATTTGTTGATTATGATGTGCATCTCCATCTCAATAGGAAAAATAGAATCATATGTCATTTACCACAACCAAGCCAAAAACATGTACCATACCATTTCACATTGCCATATAATTGCCATTGTTACATATCCATTTACCATTGTTGCATATTCCTACTATTCATCCCATCACTTGAGGGTAACCCTCCTATTATTTTAACCCAATTATAAAACCATCATTATCTTAAGCAACACCATACCATCCTACCATTCCATTTCTAACTAGACCAAGGCATGTTTTGAGTCATCCTACTCAATCCTTTTTTATCTTGGTTCATTTGGTTCTTCCTATACCTTTTACAAGAAGATTATGTTAAGCATGAAATATACTGAGAGGGGGGTGAGTTAGTATATTATATATCTTTTTACTTAAACAAATTCTTTTTCTTTAACCACTTAACCACACATTCAATATATGCAATAAAACTAAAACAATATTATGCACCACATAAAAGAGAGAGAGAGACACCAAATTTTTACGTGGAAACCCAAAGTGAGAAAAACCATAGAGAACAATCTCAAGTATATGAATGAGCACCAACTCAAATTAAAAAATTTATAAGCACCAACTTGTAGGAGTAATTAAGCCTTTGCCAAGCACCAACACAACAACTATCTGAGTACCAACCCACAGAAGCACCAACCCCTCTTGTGTATAAAAAATAACTATCTCTCAATGTTGCTTACTCAATAAATGATATAACTCTACAATATCTCCTAATTTTTTCTATTAGAAAATAAATACAAACCATGCACTCTCTTGAATCTTACAAAGGGATTCTCAAGCCTTTATTTATAGCTTTCCAAATGACCTTTGGCATTGACACTGTATGACCCTTCAATCCTCATGGAAAATGATGCGAAACTTGCATGACCCTTTGTATCCTTGCATTTGAAAAGTCATATGGTGACCCTTCATAAGCAAAAACATCCTTTTCTTTTTTGTCTTTATCTTAGTGACTTTTCATATTCCTCAGAGTGTCCCTTCATGGAAAAATGCACCATGCCCTCTTTTATCTTCACATGGTGACTCTTTGAATTCCTCAAGATGACTCTTCATGATAAAATGTGTCCCATTCCTCTTTCATATTTTACCCCATGACTCTTTGAATTCTCCATGGGCCTTCTTTAGACTTATATTCAACCAAAAATACATTCATTAATATTAAATAAATATTAACACACATTAGCCAAGATATGAATATTAAAAACACCATTAAATTCAATGGGGCCTTTATCACCAATAATGTTAGACCTTTGACATCAATGAAAATATGTATAATAATCTCCCCCTTTATCATTGATGACAACCTCAAACTAAATTTGCCATATTTTCAAACCTGCACATACTACCATTTAAAAAACATATAATAACTCCCCCTTACTGTAGAAACACGTACTTGTTCCCTATACCTATTTTTGTACCTATACATATACCTATACCTGTTATTCTCCCCATTTGACATCAATGGTAAAGGGCCTACCTAGAGCTAACACTTAGCTCCCCCTCAACTAATGCTGAACCTAATGGTAGGAAGTAAAATAAATTACTCCCAACTTATCTTGTAGATACTCAAATGTGTCTTTTGGTAGTGCATTTGTGAAAATATCTACTATTTATTTTGTATTACTGATATACTCCATCTTAACCTGTTGATTTGTAACCTACTCTCTCAAGAAGTGATATCTAATGGGAATATGTTTTGTTCTTTAATGTATCACTGGATTCTTCAAAATATTAATAACACTTGTGTTGTCACAAAAAATAAAAATAGGTTCATCATATTTTACCTTGATATCTTCCAAAGTTTGCTTCATCTAAAGCACTTGAGTACAACACAATACCACTACAATATATTCTATTTCAGCTATAAAAAGTGATACTAAATTTGCTTCTTACTTATCCATGATACTAAGTTATCACCAATGAAGAAAGCTCATCCACTTGTACTTTTTCTATCATCTAAGCACCCTACCCAATTTGAATCTATTTAAGCAACCAAAGTGAACTCTCTGCCTATGGGATACCATAATCTATAATCCAATGTCCCCTTGATATATCTAAATATTCTCTTCACCAACTAAATATGACTATTTTTTTAGAGATGATTGATATCTTACAACCATACTTACTACATGCATGATGTCTAGCCTCGATGCTATCAAATATAAAAGACTACCAATCATAGATATATACAAAGATTGATCTATAATAGGTGAATCTTTATCCTTGCTCACCTTATTTCCTATACATGTTGGTGTGCCAACTGGTGCACAATCCTTAAAACCAAATTTCTTCAATATTTATCTGGTATATTTACTTTGATATATGAAAATTCTTTTATCTAACTAAAATATTTACAATCCTAAAAAAATGACAATTCTCCAAGCAGAACATCTTAAATTATTTTTGCATATTATCATAAAATTCTTTAATCATCTTTTCAATATTTCCTCCAAAAATGATGTCATCAACATATACCACAACAATCAATTGATGCTCACCTTCTATTTTGATGTAGAGATTACTATCAACAAATCCTCTCTTAAAACCTTAATCCTGTAGGTACTTATCAAGTCTTGCATACCAAGCTCTAGGAGCTTATTTCAATCCATACAGTGCTTTCTTCAATCTACATACATGGATACTAATATTTGAGAGAATGAATCCATCAAGCTGCTCAATGTAAATCTCTTCTTCTAGATTCGCATTTAGGAAGGTAGATTTGACATCCATCTAAAACACTTTGAAAATTTTAAACATTGCATATGCAAGAAACATTTTAATAGCCTCTAGCCTCATTACTGGTGAAAAAGTTTCTTCAAAATCTATTCCCTCAATCTAAGCATATCCTTTACATATTAATCTTGCTTTATTCCTAGTCACTTATCCATTTTCATTCAACTTATTTCTATAAATCCATTTTATTCCTATCACATTGTGATCTTTTGGTCTAGGCACTAATTTCCCAAGTATCATTCTTTTCTATTTAATTTAATTCTTTATCCACTGCCTTAACCCAATGCTTATCATGTCTAACTTCATTAAATATTCTAGACCAAATTTTAGATAACAAAGAGAAATTAACTTGTTCAAATTCACTTACCATCATTCTTCTAGTGTGAATTCATTCATTTATGTCCCTGATGATGTCACTTTCATTATGATTTCTCTGAACATATTTGGATAGAGTTTTGGTGTCCTTTTTCTCCTTCTTCCCATCTTCATCTGATTCTTCAAAATCTTTCTCTTCAATGATTTTAGGAATGTCTATTGGATCACTGATTCTTTGTGTTTCATCTTCTTTTATCTTGACACTTGCACTTTCAACAATTTGCTTAGTTATTTTTTTATAAAATTTATAAGCTTTAATTTTGAAAGAATAACCAATAAATATACCTTCATCTACTCTAGATTCAAACTTACCAAGTTTTTCATTAGTTCTCTTTATGAAGCATTTATTGTTGAAAACTTTGAAATAATCAACTATTGTTGGTTTGTCTTTCCATAGATCATAAGGAGTCTTGTCACTATTGAATTTCAATAATTCTCTATACTAAATATACACTACTATAGTAAATACCTCTATCTAATATTTATCTAGTATCTTTGATTCATTCAACATTGTCCTCACCATCTCCTGAACTGCTCTATTTTTCTGCTCGACTACTCCATTTTATTGTGGAGTTTTGGTTGCTGAATAATGTCTCTTTTTATTCCATTGTCTTCACAAAACTCAATAAACTAATTTGACATTAATTTTCCTCCTCAATTTTATCTTTATACACTTAATTTTCAACTAATGCTTTGAATGCTTTGAAATGTCTGAAAGCTTCTATATTTTTCTTTAAAAACATTACCCACGTTATACATGAAAAATCATCAATAGGAAACATGAAATATTTCTCTCCTTGAGTACTTTGAGTTCTCATAGGTCCACATAGATCAGTGTGAACAAGCTCTAACATCTGAGTGGTCGAGTACTCTTTTGTTTTGAACTACCTTCTAACCTGCTTCCCATGTTGACAAGGTTCATAAAGCATATCAGATGGCTTTGTAATCTTTGGAAGATTTATAACTACTTGCTTCTTGCTGATGTCTACAAGATTATCAAAATTTATGTGATCCATTCCCTTGTGTCATATCCAACTTTATTCAATCTGACTCAAACAACATCTTTGACCTTTGATGTCTGATAACATATATAAATTATTGTCTATTCTCTGAGCATATGTAATCAACACATCTAAATTTTCTTTCGTAATTTCATAACAATCTACATAAAAATTTAGTGTGTGCCCCTGATCACACATTTGACTTACACTCAAAATATTATACTTAAAATCTTCTACATACAAAACATTTTCAGTTTTAGTTTTACCATTATCCAAACTTAGTGTATATTTTCTAAGAATTCTGGTAGTAGTATTATCTCTAAATTTCACTGTGCCATCATTGATCTTCTTCAAGGTTATAAAATTGATTTTGTCTCTTATCATGTGCCTCAAACATCCACTATCAATGAACCATGGGTTTTCTTTATTTCTTGCATGCAAAGTTGTCTGTATCAACATAGATTTTCTAGGTTGTTTCTTTTGCCATGAACCTATCTAAACTTTCTTCTTGATGAATGGAGCCTTGAAACTCTAGTCCTTCTTGACTGACTCAAACACACATACAATAATAAGCTATGTGTTCAAAGTTGTTTCACTTGTAACATATTATGGCCTCTTCATTAAAGCTTGATAGAGGAGCAAAAGAGTTATGGATTTTACTTGAATCTACTTGACTTTCCTTCTCCTTATTTCTGAAATTGTTAGCCCCTTTTTGACATTATATTTTATTATGACCATATCCATTACAATAAAAATATTAACCATAAAAATAGGACCTATTTGTATATCTTTGACCTAATTGCATTTTATAGCTTTGTTCCCTCTAGCCTTCTTTGTTTGAGATGTCCTTTATATTCTTAACTTCTTCCATTTTTATTTCTTCTTTTGTAAGAGCTTCAACATAGCTCTTTCTTTTTTTCTTGTCTATGAAAGTAGTGGCCTCCCTTTTCTCTTTTTCAAATCCAATACCCATCTTATCTGACATTGATCTTTGATTTTCTAATATCTTATTCAACATATTAGTGCTATTCTCAAGTTTTGAATCATTGGCTGCTCTATAATTGATTTATTTATTTATTTTCTCAAGATTTGGTTTTAAAAAAACAATTTCAATAACATACCTTTCACATTATTTACTTACTATTTTCAACTATATCATTAGATCTTATTCATTCTTCTTAACTTCTTTAAAGTGTGCTTATATATCTTCAATTATTTCCTTTGACTCCCTTTTATTTTTCTCGATCTGGAGCTTTAATCTTCAATTATTATTTTCAAAAGATTTTAACTCTTCTAATTCACAAATGAGTTATCCTTCCAGATTCACTTCATCTTCATCCTATTTTTCTTCTTGATCATTTGTCCTTTTGCTTGTGGAGGCATCTTTATGTATGGCCATGAATAGAATCTATTCTTCTTCAAAATCACTGACTCCACTATCTTAGACTGAGCTAGGATCTTTATAATACAAACTCTTCTTGTCAAATCCCTTCTTGAATTTTCTTTTGAAATTACTTATATATGTAGACTTTCCCTCTTCATTATCACCATTACCCTTATCTAGGAACTTAGTTATAAAATTTCCAATCTTTATATAATTAAAACATTTGAAAGGTAATTTTCCTTGATATTTACTTGTGCCTTTTTCTGGCTTGCAAATGAATAGAGATTCGTTGTCATATTCATCATCACTAGAATTGTCACTTGGTTCTTGAATCTTAACCTTCTCTTTCTTTGATGTCTTAAAATTAGATTCTCTCTTTGAGGGTTTTGTTTGGTCTACATCTCATATGCCATAAGAATATCATGTAGCTCATCCATATTTAACTTGGCTAAATTCTTCATCTCTTCAATTGCTGAAATTTTTGCATCATATCTCAATGGTAAAGATCTCAAAACTTTTTGAACTATAATTGATTCTTCTAACTATTCTATAACATCTTGAATCTGATTAACTATTTGATCAACCTACAAAAGATAATTTGCTATATTTTCTTCCTTTTCCATTTTCAAATTCTAAAACTATCTTCTGAAAGTCCAAAGCTTGGCTTTCTAAACCTTTTCATCACCTTTGTAAATATTCTCAAGTTTTACCCAAGTTTCATGAGCAGATTTACATTGCATAACTTTAATAAATTTTAATTTACATAAACCACATAAAATAGCATTTAAATCTTTAACATTATTTGTTTTCCTTCTTTTTTACCATAGTAGTTACAAGTGTCTATGGCTCTTCATATTCCTCTACCACTGCTTTCCATATGTCAAATCTAAGGGCCATCAAATAAATCTTCATCCTTATGCTAAAAAAAACATAATTTGTCCCATCAAACAAAGATGCCTTATTTGTTGAAAAACCTACATGTGATCTAGCCATCATGCTTTCCCGATCTACCTTCAAGATATAAAACTTTTTCAAAAGAACCTACTCTGATACCAATTGTTAAGCATGAAATATATTGAGGGGGGGTGAATAAGTATATTATATGTCTTTTTACATAAATAAATTCTTTTTCTTTAACCACTTAACCACACATTCAAGATATGCAATAAAACTAAAACAATAATATGCACCACACAAGAGAGAAAGAGAGAGACACTAGATTTTTATCAGGAAACCCAAAGCGGGAAAACCATAGAGAACAATCTCAAGTATATAAATGAACACCAAATCAAATTAAAAAGTTTTTAAGCACCAAATTACAAGAGCACCAACCCATTTACTAAGAACTAACACAAAAACTATTTGTGAGAAACAACCCACAGGTGCACCAATCCCTTGCAAAGATGTGAGCACCAACCCCTCTTGTGTTTAAAACACAACTATCTCTCAGTGTTGATTACTCAACAAATAATAGAACTCTACAATATCTCTTGCTTTTCTCTCTTCAAAAACAAATACATACCATGCACTCTATTGCATCTTACAAATAGATTTTCAAGCCTTTATTTATAGCTATCCAAATGACCTTTGGCATTCACCCTTTGTGACCCTTAAATCCTCATAGAAAATGGTGCCAAACTTGCATGACCCTTCATATCCTTGCATTTGAAAAGTCATATGGTGACCCTTCATAAGAAAAAACATCCTTTCCTCTTTTGTCTATATCTTGGTGAATTTTCATATTCCTCAAAGTGTCCCTTGATGGGAAAATTTAACATGCCCTCTTTTGTCTTCACATGGTGACTCTTGGAATTCCTCAAGATGACTCTTCATCAAAAAATGTGTCCCATTCCTCTTTTGTCTTTTACCCCATGACTCTTTGACTTCTCCATGATCCCTCTTTTGAAGTATAGGCAACCTAAAATATATTCATTAATATTAAATACATATTAACAAACATTAGCCAAGATATGAATATTAAAAACACCATTAAATGAAATGGGGCCTTTATCACCAATAATGCTAGACCTTTGACATCAATGCCAATATTTCCAAAAGATTTTGATCAAGTTTCAATAATCAATCGAATCCATATTTATAATGATAGTCTATGAAAGTATTGTGACAATTGATCTAGAAATATATCTTTCATTTTCCATCCTGTATCAAGTTTGTTTATATGAGCTTGATTATAACCACCTATGGGTAAATTAGTGTCTCACTAGTCTTGCTACTAATTATAACCACCTATAGAAAAATTAGTATCATTAACCTATTCAATTTTATCCTAGTTATAATCACCTATGGGAAAACTAGGGGCAACACTTATTTACCATGCATTGCCACATAACCTTGCCATTACTATTTTCATTTGATTAGCCATTTGTCAGATTTGAGAACTTGTTGGGACCTAGTTATTTTTTCCCTACCTTTTGTGTGGATGAAATTAATATAAATTGAGGTCATTTTGGGGCTATTTAGGTCATAATAAATTCATGTTGAGGTCACCTTATTCCTCCTTTGCATATGCTCTCACCATTTTTTGAGAAACCTAAGCCAAACACTCTCACCATTTTGTGAGCAGATATCTTGTCATTCTCTAATGAGTTAAGATACCTCAAAATGCCAAAATCATTCATAATATTTCAAAAGCCAAAAATATTTATCATGTCTAAGCATAGTTAGTTATCCTTGATCTACCTTAGTATATCATTGTTAGGAAGCTTTCTTTTACTTTTGTTTTTAGGCTTTCTATTTGTTTGTTTGTTTATTCACTTGCCTATTTGTTTTCTTTCAACACTATTGCCTTGACTTAGTCTATATGCATTTTTGTGTGATTCCTTGAGAACATTATTATTGAGTCTATCCATATTGATACATCAATATTATCATCATGGCATTTATCATTATGTATTTTTTTGAGTGTTTATTAGATCGAGAGTCAGTCTTTATACATATTTTGGGATAGTCTTCATGGTGTTCTATCATGAAGCCTACCATCACATGATACAATAAAAATTTTCTTTAGAAAGGTATATAATCAATGAATCTATAGAATTTTATCCTTGGCACCTTGGTAAATCCTTCCATCCCACCCTTGATCAAATTAACCCATTAGCCATTCTAGTTGTATCATTACTAATAAGGATGAGCATCTCATCATTGACAAGTATAACTAAATCATTTCTAATGATCAATCTTATTCCTCTATCTATCTCTTTCATCACTTTACACCCACTCATATTTAATCTATATTCCAAGTTATATCCTTGAGTTATGCTTGTTATTCATCCCTAATTGGGGAACCATCAATTTTAGCCAATCCAAGTCCACTTAATGATTATAACAACCTATGGGAAAATCATTATTTTGACTTTTTTTCCTCATTATACCTGCCTTTGGGAAAATTAGTATCCTTTTGACATCAATACATGCAATAATTTTCTCATTTGGATTAATCTCAACCATGAGCTAATTCCACCTTTCTTATTTCTTTTTGATGGACCATTCATCAATAAATGTGATGGCCACTCCCTTGAGGGGGCACCATCATAGGCTTCCCAAAACAATTTGGAGCTTTGTTCTTCAACCATCATCTTCTCTTTAGCATACAACCCTTTTCTCATTATTTTATAAGATTATTGTGCTTATATCTTGCAACATCTTCCCAAACTGGACAAAACTATAGACACCTAAATCTAGCCATCGATAGCCTCCAACTAAGCTTTTAACCAATTTCCACCAAAATACACAATTTGGACTAAAAACACCAAAACATGATAAAATATGTGAATTAAAGTTTTATTAAACCTTAGGAAATCTTTATAAATCATGGATAAGTAATTTGAAGTATTTTAGAGCAAAACAATCTTCTCAAGTTTAACATACAAGACTGGATAGTCAATAGGCTTTCTTTTCCTCATGTGAACTCACTTGAGAAAGTACATGGATCTAAGTTTTAGTGGGTAATATTAGTAGAACCTATTTACTCAAAATTTATGACTAGAATTTCATTATATAAATGTACTATATGAACCATTGTTAAGAAAGTAAATACTTTAAACCCTGTGTTTTGCCTTATGAGGAGCTCAAAAAAACATGATATTTTTATTAGTCCATATAGGATCAAGTGAATGATTAGGAATGGTGTTTATGGATGTTTAAAGGGTATGTTTTCTACAAAATCATAAATTTAGGAGGTTAGTTAGAGCCATATACTATATAAATGATTATTAATAAGATATACACCTCCCAAGTTGTATAGAAGGTATGAAAAGACTCAATGACTATGTTTTCCCTTAAACACTCTTAGTTACTTTGGAAACATATTTGATAGAAATAAAATACTCTTAGTACATCATGTAATAGTTAGTTTGGAATGTGTGATCCAACATATAGTATAGAAAATGGTTTACAAAGCTAGTTACAGGGCTATTTTGTAGAGTTTGAGTGTGTATGGGTATTCAAGCTAGTTGAGAAGTTTTTGTAAGCCTAAGAAGAACCCAAATGACCTCCATAAGTCATTATAAGATGAATTTATGAATTTATGATAGGTTTCTATCCACTATAATTGGGCATGCAAAGATTTTCTACCTAATTTTAAGACATGAAAGCCTAATTATAGGAGATGCAAGTTGAATAAAGAAGGTATGACCTTCTATAGAGCATATATGAAGTGTATGAGATGTTAGAGATGTTTCCAAAAAAGGAATAGGTATTATCTTGTGAAATAAATGTGTACTCTTTACCTTCCTTCACTTGGAATCAAACAAGCCTTGTTCAAGAAGTTGCAGGTCTCTAATGGTAATAAAAAAGATGGAGTCATAATTATGAGTTCCACTATAGTCATATGAAAGAATCATTTGACAAGCCAATAATGGTGTAGCAAGGTGTCAATGAATCTATGCAGGCATGTGTTAAGACATGAGCTTATAAGTCCATAATATAGATAGATCTTGCTTTCATGAGGGGAATATGAAGGGTCACAAGAATCCAAAAGAAGTTATCATGGCACCTTCGTGAAGTCATCATCAACTCAAAACAAATCTTGTTTAGGAATATGAAAAAACTATTCTCTCACCCTCCATTTATATGGTAACCAATTTGAGGTGGATGACACTTGTCATGGGCTTCTTCAGCATCCATATTCTCCCTCTTTATCATTCTCTTCTATATGTATGGCCTTCAAAGGATTGAAAAGGATCCTTAACCTAAGTATGGAAAATCCCTATTCAAATAACACTTGTACTATGCCTTGGATATGAATAAAAATTGATTTCTAACCTTTTTAATGTTATAATTAGTGTATACTCATGGTGGATGATGAATATTAGTATTAGTTTCATATCTCTCTTGCGTTTGTCATATCTCATTACCTACTTGCAAGTTGCTAGTCATATTAACAGGTCATATGGAGTGTGGTACATGGTCTTGCATTAGATAAGTGTGTATAATGTTTCATTAGTATCTCCTATGAGACCTATTTATTATCCCCTCTTAGTTATTGTCTTGATTTTCACCTTCATGATGAAATAATGATGCCTAAAGACTCATGTTGAGTTAGTGTAATAGATTTTAGTCCTTCTTCATGTTTTTAGTAAATTATAGGTAAGTAAAGGGTATTAATTTGGTACATCAGCTCCTTGTTTTGATTACTTTATTTCTCCATCCCTTTCCCTATTAGGAAATGGGCTTAGTTATAGTTTCAAGGTGAAGCATCAAGGGACCTAGTCTTATCTAGATATTCACCTCATTAATTAGGCCACCCAAATCCTATAGGTGTCTTTATGCTATCACCTAAGTGAGGAGGCTTGAAAAACCTCCTCAAGGGTGAAATTTAGTGTGATAATAGTTTTGGCATGCCCAGTGGGATAAGTATTTCATCCATTGAAGAGTTATGGATGATCTTATTTAATACATCAGCCTTTGGAGGCATGAAAATAAGCATAAATAATGACTCTAAGTAAACCATAACTGGTATAAGTAGTCCAAGTGTCTAAAAATTAGAAATTGGTATGTATTATTAATCTTCTTTTGGTCAAATTGCATATTTTATGCCTTCACATTCTCCATATCAAATTGATAAAATTCATGGCTTCACCCTAAGTGTCTCTCAAACAAAGCATACCACCTATTATAGGTATATATTACACCCTAGTAAGAAGCATAAGTGTTTAGGTCCTACTTCCAAATCTATCTCAACATAATACTGACCCCAGGCTATGGGTATCCTATAATGGGGTTAGACCTCTAGGATTTTTAATGAGGCTAACTCCTTTGATGCATCATTTTATCTTGTTCCTACTACTAAAACCTACTAATGACTAGGTAAAAGGGAGAGAGGGATAACATGAAAGGTAAACCTAAGATAAAGATGTTGATGCACATAAATTATGGTTGATCCACTCTACTTGAATCTTAAAACACTAATGAAACAAGTAAAATACTAGATTTGGGATCTCAAACATTTTTCATACATTAATATTTCATGCAGAGGTTCACCAAATGATCTAAAGCTGAGGGAAATGATGGAGAGGTCTAATGTAAGACACTAACCAATCACAATATCCACATATGGTCTTAAATCAACATATGTAGAACACTAAACATGACCTACATAACAAGATGAACTAGTAACTAGGTGAGATCATGACTTGATGAGGGAGAGACTTTTACCACATATGTAAATCTGACATATACACACTATACCAAAATAATGAGATATAAAGAATAGTTTTGTATTCATCTCAAGAGGTTTGAAGCTCCATCTTGGAAGAGTTTAGTCATACCCAAGAGAGGGAGTAGAGGGATATAAAGAGGATACATTTTTTGGCTCAATAACCTCTATATATAGTAGAAAGAGAGAGAGAAATGGGAACAAGGAATTGGAGAATGGAGAAAAGTCATCAAGATCAAGAAGTGAGGTGGAAGCTCATTGATTTATTTTTTGTATGTATGCCTTCACCAAAAAATAGACCTCCTTTTATCCCAATAGTCTTCTAACTCCTCTCATTAACTGAGAGATCCCCCTAGAAGACAAGGGCTTGTTATGCATGATGAAAATTTTTGTTTGAATGGAATCAATGCCTTTAACTGCTTCTCTAACTACCAACTTGCCACCTTGGGACCCTAAGTCCACTTGATGTTTTCATGAGGATAAAGTCCTCAAATCCTAAAATTGGTAGTGCTAAGTTATGAATGGAAGTTAGGACCTAATTTATTGATGATGGAGCCACATTGATAGATGAGCCCCTTTGCATTAAACACATACCTACTCCATTTTCCATATCTAAATCATAGGTTCATGTATAGGTAGAAAATAAATCTATAATTTTTGGTTTTCCTATAGTTATCCATATTAATGCAAACTTATATATTACATAGCCTCTTTCCTAGATATAAATAGGTCCATAAAGACCCAAGCTATCTCCTTAGGAACCAAGAGTTCACCATATACACAGATCCTTCTTAAAAATGGTAAACACAGTTGCAAAAATAGCCCTACTTGATATAAAATTATGAACCAGAAATCCATATTTAGCTTTAAAGGTGGTCTTTTATGAATTTTATCATCTTAGTTACATCAGTGTGTCCCTTTAATGGTGTTGGAATGAGCTTTAATGGTGATAGGATGATCATATGAGACCTATTTACCTTGGTAAAAAATGGTTCCTCAACTTCCATCAAAAGTCCTAGGCTCATCTTTGTGTTAATTAGTTATCAACCATGACTCAGATTATTGACATTTTGACCTTTGATCATACAATTGATCTTGATCTATATAATTGAGCAAGAGCCATCAATCCTACCCTTGACTTTTAAACTCTATCCAAGCTTATGCCACATTCAAATGCATGTTAATATCAAGATCTTATTATTAGATTATTAACTTCCATACTTGTGCCACATGGTGGATTCTTAGGCTCCTTGACCTTTTGACTTATCTCTCACTACTCTATAATAATTTATGAATCAATAATGATCATTGATTTACCTAGACCCACTTTCCTGTCAATTGAGCTTGCACCATTAGATCTCTATTCAATTGATCCATAATGTTAGATCTTGACCAACTTGTATATTTTTAATGGATTTAACCTAGGTACCTTTTGACTCATTTGACTCCAATGCAAACCATTATATCTTGCTTATCAGTATGTCAACTCATACAAACTATTTGATCTTGCTAAAATTTGAACCAGTTAAGGGTTTTTGAATCCAAATGATCATTTTATGAAGCTCAAACTTGACACTTGCATGAACATTGTATGATACAAGTCCAAATTTAAAGCTCCATAACTTGAGAAATAAATCTCATGAAGATATGAAACTTAAAGACCATGTTCCTACCATGAATGACTACTTGGTGCTACAATATTTTAGCTCATGAGGGCCTCTTTAGTTAAGATTAAATATGCATAAGTAAGTTATTCCACTTTGGTTCTTCATGATGTCTTGATGATGGTGTAGTCTCCAAAGCTTTCATAATTCAACCTTTTCTCTATCTTTCAAGGCTTTGATGACTTTATAAGGCTTTTACAAATAGGTCCATGCTCTTGAATGCTTGAAACATATAATAACCCACTTGGATCTCTCCATTTGCATTGCTAGACCCATTTCTAAGCCACTTGATATTTGATCCATCAAGGACTTAGCTCACCTTTTCTATCAAGGTAAGAAGTTTTTTATGTGGACCAAAATTGACCAACATATTTGATGACTCATAGGGGTTACATGCCTACCTATGTAAAATAACCCAGACCATGTTTCCTTGTCTAGTCCATTGGGCATAGAGTCTCTACTCTAATCCAACACATTGACTTGGATTTAACCTCTAACCTCTTTAAACAGTACAAGGACAATAAAATAATAATAACAAGTGCACATAGGCACTTGAAGGAAATAAAAAATAGCTAACCTACTAAACAAAATGTGCACAAAGGCACTTAGATAAAATTATGAACCTAATTTATTATATAAAATATTTTAAAATAATTCACAAGCACCTCCCTCTTGGATCAAATTTAAAACTATAAGTATCATTCACTTGTAACAAACCAAGATAACAAACACCTTGCTTTGGAGGTATTAAAATTGGTGGACCAAGTAGATTGATGGCTAATCCTTTTGATGTGATTCCCAGTGGGATGGAATGGAACAAAATGTCTCCAATGTAGACATATTAGTCCAAGTATTCCAAGATTAGTTCATGTTGGATTATAGGAGCACTTACTTGTTGTTGCTCATCACTCCTGAGAAAGTCTTGCATGAAGACTTTATTTGGGCTCTTAGGAGCAACTACAGTTGGTTCAATTAGTGGTTCAAAAATACCATGTTCTTCCACCTTGTCCTTATGTAAATTAGGACTGATCATGCTTAGAGTATCATGTTTATAGCTTTTTGATAGGAATGACATGACCCTTAGCCTCTTCAAATTCTTTGGTTATGGCATTAAACCACTGCTATAACTCTTCAGGATCTTCACTTGTATGATCATCAAATTTTAACACTTGAAATGTCTCCTTCATCAAACTCACTCAATATTTCATCTTGTTCTTTAACTATAAATGAGGGTTGATTTGACATCCAAGGTCTGAAGTATCACACCTATTTTTATCAAGATTGGATTTGCTTTCCTCTAGCTCTTACATATCAGGGATATCTTCATTTAAAACCTCATATTGAAGTGCACCCACCTAAAACACCTAGTCTTAATCCTCTTCTTGATCTATTTATAATGGACCTTCAATGGTCTAATTAAAATCTACTCTATTTTCATCTTGAGGGTTATCCTCATTAGGATCTAGTTCGTTAGTGTCAAAGCCATGCAAAGGAGGTTGGTTCAAACCTAACTCTTCCCCTTTTGAATGAAGTGGAATGCCTATTATTATATCCTCATCATTGAAAATTATATTTTCTTCTTTAGGTTCATCTATGGTAATAATATCTTCTTATATCCTTTATACAATAAGCTTTTTATCCAATAAGGAGATAGTGGGAGGGTGAATAAGTTCACCTTGCTTGCAGCTTATGATAGTATCCTTCCATCTAGGTAATTTTAATGGTCTCTTTAGTGGCTCTTGATGGAATGATAAATATTCTTGAAACTCTTATACACAAAGCTCATTGAGTTGAGCTATGGTTGCTTGATCTATATTTGGCACACCCTGCTCTTCTAAAACTGCCTATTAGACTGCCTCAACTAGCACCTCATATTTTTGAAAGCCTTTTTGAATTTACTTTTATGAGGGAAAAGTTTAAAAATCAACCTGTTTTGATTGAACTAGTTCTTGGACCTTCATGACTAATACTTCCTTCTTTTTCTATATGCCTTCCTTAACTAATTTCCATGAGGGAAAGGTGTATGAAACAATAACCTTTTCTTGATTTTGACTCTATTACTATTTCGTCATTTTTAGATCTAATTATTTTATTTTTGTATATATATTCTCTTTTAAAATACTCTCTTTAAGGTGGTTAGTAGATCCATGAAGATCAGGAACACAAGAGGGCTAATATGAGTTACAAGAGGATTCTTGAGGAAGATAAGTGGGATCCTAGATATCAATAATAGGTTATTTGATAATAGTATCCTTCTTTATTTTAAGGTTTTATTAGATTGAAGTCTAAGAAGGGAAATTTTGAGGAACACGTGAATAATTTGGAACATAAGAGGGGTCACTTAGAGTAGTTCTTTGGGGGAGGATGGGTGGCATATATGAGGGTTGAGGTGGTATATTTGAAGACACATAAGTTTGATGAGGTTGGAACTATTGTTCCTCAATGATTCTTAGTTTATCCTCAATGATTTGAATGTAACCACTTAAATCCATCATCTCACCTGTGATATTGTTCAAATTTTCTCTCTCAATAGGTGCCCATCCGTGTTTCACTTGCTATAATGACTCCCTCAAATAATGGATTTGGTGAGTAGAGACATCTTGGACAAAATACTTTTGGGATTTTAACTATAATGAATGATTTTCAAGGCTTAATAAAGTCTACTTAAATATTAGTATGGATGGCTCATGATAGGGTTGGTAAGGAGAAATATTATGATGGGAAGGTGAGAGTCATGCCTTTTATAATAAGGTCATGAGAATGATATTGGGACTACTGATAAGGAGGTGGACAATAGGAATATTCACCATATTTATCTATAGAAAATTCATATGTTAAATGAGATGGAAGAACTAATTAGAAACTTCATAGAGACATGTTTGGTCTACTCATCACGAGGAGTTTGATTTAGATTTTCCATTGGTGATAATGTGCTTGCTTCCAAAAGATGATTAGAGGAAAGACACACCAAGATATTTATACTCTCTTAGACTTAGTCCCATCGAGTGTGCTATAATTATTGTAGTTCTATATTGCACCTTAGCTTAAAGTAGAAGTGTTCAGGTCCTTCCAAATCTAGCTCAACATGGGACTAACACTAGGCTATGGATATCCTATAATGAGGTTAGACCTCTAGGATTTTTAATAAGTCTATCTCCTCTAATGCATTATATTATCCTGTTCCCACTATTAAAACCTACTAATGACTAGGGAAATGGGAGATATGGATAACATGAAAGGGAAACCTAATCTAAAGATGATGATGTACCTAAATAATGGTTGATCCACTATGATTGACTCTTAAAACACTAATGAAACAAGTAATAGAGTAGATCTAGGTTCCAAAACATATATCATACATTAGTATTTCATGTAGAGGTTCACCAAATGATCTCAAGCTAAGGTAAATGATGGATAGGTCGAATGCAAGACACTAACTAGTCATAGTATCCACATGTGGGCTTAAATAAAAATATGTAGAACATTAAGCATGACTTGCATAATAATATGAGCTAGTAACTAGGTGATATCATGACTTAACAAGGGAGAAACTTTGACCACATATCTAAATCTGACATGTACACACTATACCAAAACAATAAATTCTAAAGAATAGTCTTGTATTCATCTCGAGAGGTTTTAAGCTCCATCTTAGCAGAGTGTAGTCATGCCCAAGAGAGGGAGTAGAGGGATATAGAGAAGATACATTTTTTTTCTTGATAGCCTCTACATATATAAGAAAGAGAGAGGTATATAAATGGGAAAAATGCATTAGAGAGTGGAAAAAAGTCATCATGATCAAGAAGTGAGGTGGCAGCTCCTTGATTGCTTTATGTATGAGTTCCTTGATCAACAAACAAACCTTACTTTATCATAATAGTATTTGAAATCCTCTCATTGATTAAGATATCCCATTGAAAGACAAGGGCTTGTTATGAATAATGACAAAATCCTTTTGAATGGAATCAATGCCTTTAACTGCTTCTCCAACTACTAGCTCACCACCTTGGGACCCTAAGTCCACTTGACATGTTAATGAGGATCAAATCCTCGAATCCTAAAATTGATAGTGTCATGTCATGAATGCTGGTTAGTACCTACTTTGTCAATGATGGAGCCACATTGATAGATGGTCCCCTTTTCCTTAAACACAAACCTACTTCATTTTCCATATGTGGATCATAGCTTCATCTATAGGTAGAAAACCAATATAAGACTATTGATTTTTCTATATTTATCCATATCAATGAAGACCTATAGACTATATAGCCTCTTTATTAGATATAAATAGGTCCAAAAGACTTAATCTATATCTGTAGGAAACAAGAGTTCACCATATATATAGATATTTATTAAAAATGGAAAATACATTTGTAGAAATAATCCTATCCTATACAAAATTACAAACCAAAGGTTTGTATTTGGATTTAAAGGTGGTACTTTATGACCTTTATCATCTTGATTGTATTAGTGTATCCCTTTACTAGTGTTAGATTGAGCTTCAATGGTGATAAGATGATCTTATGAGACCTATTTTCCTTGGTTGAAAATGGTTCCTCAACTTCCATCAAAAGCCTTGGGCTCACCTTTGTATTAAATAGATGTTGACCATGACTTGTATTATTGATATTTTGACCTTTGCTCACACCATTGATCTTGATCTGTATGATTGAGTGAGAGCCATCAATCCTTCCCTTGACTTATCAACTCTATCCAAGATTTTGTCATGAGTCAAATGTGTGTTATCTCAAGATTTTATTATTAGACTGTTAGCTTCTATGCTTATGCCACAAGGTGGTTTATTGGGCTCCTTCACCTTTTGACTCATCTTGTACTATTAGATCATAATGTATGAATCATCATTGATCATTGATTAACCTATACCCACTTTCTTGTCAGTCAAACTCACATTATTAGATCTTTGTTTGATTGATTCACACCATTAGATCTTAACCAACTTGTATCTTTTTGAGAGGATCCTTCCTAAACAAGTTAGTAGATAATTTTAATTACATGAAATAAACTTTGAAAATTAGCAATTTATTAACTCAAATAATAAAAATTGAATTACAATGTTTGAACTATAGAATTTCTAGACTCTTTGAGGAGGCAATCTCCTTTGAGAAAGCTCAATATAATACATTTGTGGATGCCTTCATTAGACTCAACACTTATATACTAAGTCTAATCTAAGAAACTACTACTTCCCATGAATGTGGGATTAAAAAAAATGCTCATAGGATGGTTTACAAATCATATGCATCCATAGTAACTATTATACTAATAAATTAAAGAGAAGAGGTACCATGGGTTCCTAATATCCCCTCCCTCTTAGAAAAATCTTTGTCCTCAAAGCTTCAGATGTGGGAATTGGTGTTGAATCTAAAATAGTGGTTCTCATGTGGCATCCTTTGGTTGCATTCCATGACAATAAATTAAAACCTCTATGATTGAGCAAGAGAAAATTTGGTATGTACACATACCCAAGATTGCCTTCAGCTTAAGAAGGATGGATCCTTCATTATCAAGCTCTAGTAAAATAGTCTTCACTTTGGTGTTTGTGCCAAGAAATGTTTTTAGACAAGAGACATGAAATATTTTGTGAACTTATAAAGAAGGTGGGAGTTACAACTTATAAGCAACTAATCCAATCTTTTGGAGAACCTTATAGGGCCCATATAACTTGGGAGTTATCTTATTATACCCATTGAGTTTTATGGAGGATTGCTTATATGGCTATAGGCGAATAAAAATCATATCACTTACTTGAAAAGTGAAATCAGAATGGTGTTGATTAGCCTATTATTTAATTTAATTTTGTGCCATATGAAGAGTGTTCCACAGGGTGTTGAGGATCTAATCCCAGGTTTAGAGAATCATGTTGACCGCTTAAACTAATGAACTAATGGGGTTATATGGAAGGAACATTGGTGGTGCTTGACCATAGACTACTTCATATGGAGTCATTTTATTTGAAGTGTGGTAGGAGGTATTATACCACAATTCAGTGAGGGGGAGACACTTTTCACACTAATTTTGTTATTCTAAGGTGAAGCAATGAAGGAAAGTTTCCAAGTATTTGCTAACAATTTTAGTCTATCCATTTATTTATGGATGATACTTAAGAATCATCTTTAGTTGGGTGCTGGTGCATCAAAATAGTTCTATCCAAAAATTCCTAGTGAAGGTGGAATCATGATCTATGACAATGGATGAAAGAATCCCATGAAGATGGAAAATATGGTCTAAGAAAGTTTTTGTGACTGTGGAGGTAGTATAGGGATGGTTGAGGGCAAAAAAATGACTATATCTGGAGAGGTGATCAACCACAACCAAGATCACTATTTTACCTCCAAATTTATGGATATCCTTAATGAAATCCATATAAATATATTTTCAAATCTTGGTAGGGATTGGCAAGGGTTTGAGAAACCCAAGGATGAGTGTAGTTTCACCCTTGTGTTGGTAGGTATCACATTCAACTACCATCTGTTGAGTTGCCTTTTTCATTCCCTTACAAAAGAAGTTGCATCATACCCTCTCATAATTTTTGATAAAATTTGAGTGCCCTATAGATTTATAAGCATGTATTTCATATAATATAGCCTATTAAAGATCTATGCTTTAGGGAAGCACCAGATGACCATAGTATCACAAATAAGCACCATGCTAAGAATAATAATATGGTATAACATAGGGGTTACTGGCCAACTTTTGAATGATTTAACATAATTAAGATTCATTGACATAACCCTATTGTAAAACATCCAACAAATTTGGAATAGGCATGGAAATAGCTAAAATGGAAGCTTAGTCCATAAGTGTGTGAGATAGAACATCAACCACAATATTGTCCTTACCCTTCTTATAAGTGATCTCATAGTCATAACCCATGAGCTTGTTGACCCATTTATATTGTGATAGGTTTAAGACCCATTATTTTAGTAAATATATTTGAATATAGTGATCATTGTTTATGTAAAAATGATTCCCTAATAGGTATGGTGAGAACTTCTATACTGCATGCAAAATGGCCATCATTTCCTTCTCATAAGTAGAGAGTGTTAAATTCTTGCCAAAAAGAGATTTTTTAATGAATGAAATGAGGCATACTTCTTGGAGGAGAAAAACACCAACACCATTACTAAAAACATCACTCTTGACAATGAAGGTCTTAGCAAAATTTAGCATAGTTAGAATAGGTGTAGTATACATATCTTGTTTTAATTCTTTAAATGCACACTCAACAGCTTATGTCCATGTAAAAGCATATTTTTTAAACATAAATATCAATAAAGATAAAATATTCTCATAATATTTGACAAAATTTCAATATTATCCAGTCATACCCAAAAAACCATGAAGGATCTTGAGTATCTAAGGATGAGGCCAATTTATCATGGCAACTATTTTTTTAGGATCCACCAAACACCTTAGGCTAAAACAATATGCCCAAGATAATCCACTTCATCCTAGACAAAATAACATTTGGAATTTTTTACACAAATATTATGGTCAGAGATAAGTTTCATTATGATCTCCAGATGTTGGATATTCTCATACCATGTTTTACTATATATGAGAATGTCTTTAAAAAACACCAAAATGAATTTTTACAGGTAGGGCCAGAATATTTTATTCATCAATGCCTGGAATGCTAAAGGAGAATTAGTGAGTCCAAAGGGAGTGAATAGACACTCATAGTGGCCATAATGCATGTGATATCATCCTCATGAAGTTGGATTTGGTGATATCTAGATCAAAGATCTAACTTGGACAAAAATGAGTGCCATGAAGCTCATCAATAAGATCATCAATAACATGGATTGGTAACTTATCCTTGATTATGATGTGATTAAGTGGGTGAAATTCAATGTAGAGGTTCCATGATCCATATTTTTTTGAACAAGGATAACTAGGGAAGAATTTGGGCTGGTATTGGGGCAAATAATGCCTTACTTTAGTAAGTCTTGAATGAGCATCTCGATCTCAATATTTTGATAAAATGGCTAGTGATAGGGCCTGATGTTGGGAGGAATGCTTCCAAAATGGATCTAAATATGTTGGTCCTCTATCCATGAAGGTGGTAATCCCACTAGTTTGACAAAGATATGTGCATACCTATGCATAATGGTTTGTAGATCAGAAGGAGTGGAGACCATTGATAGTTGCATTTGAATGAAATAGAGCTAGGCAATGACACTATGTGAATTCTTATTAAGAATATCTTCCATGAAATGTGAATTGATGATGTTGAGGGACCTTAGTTATAATCCATTAAATGTGTGTTTTTGCTCATTGTCTAAAACTTGCATCCAAATTTTAGCAAAATCCCATAAGATGGGTCCATGTGTGCATAACCATTGGGCACCCAAAATAGCATCAAATACACCGAAGGGCAAGGCAAACATGTTAGAGTGAAATTTATAATATCCAATAGATATAAACACATTGAGACACTTCTTTTTTTAATGTAATGTGCCCCCATTGACAATCATGACTTTAAACTTGGAGTAAGCATAGACAAAATAATCAGCCTATTTGGTGATTTGAGGGTCAATGAATTTATGAGTGCTACTAAAATTAATGAGTATTATGAGAGGGAACTTATTGATGTAACCCATGACTCATATGGTTTTGGGGTGGTGACTCTTACCAAGGCATGGCAAGAGATCTCTAGTTGGTCTTCTTAAGAAGTAGGTTACATAAATTGGATCATCTATTGTATCTTGAACATCTTCCCAATCTTTAGTTTTAGGTAGAGAGTCCACATCTAATAGGTAAAGATTTTTCTCAACACATCGATGTTCTCAAGTGAATTTATCATCAAAATTATAACATATTCCTTTTTCTCTATAGGCTTTCATCTTTTCTTTAATCAAATACTTGATAGGAATGGTTCTGGGTACTGGTGTTGTTTGAGATCATTATGGAGTTGTATTTCTAATTGGAACAAAATTGGATTTGAATTGTTGTTGAGCTATGATCTTGTCCTCTATAAATTTATCTAATCCAAGGGATTCCATAATAATGTTGGGATAAAACATTTTGACCTCAGATCAAATTACATCCTTTAGTCAACTGACAAAACAACTCTTGAAGAATTCATCAGACAATCCCTCTGTGTGATTGACTAGTTTTTCAAATTTTGTTTGATATTCTCTCATGGTTATTATTTGGAAAAGTTTAGTGAGTGATCTCATGAAGTCATCAAAATTACTATCGCCAAACGATTGCAAAATAGGGTGAAAAAATTGGTCCATCTTGTCTCATCATGAATCTTGGTATACCAATAATACCATTGAAGGGATTCAAGTTCTAAGTGAAAGGATGCAAGAAAAACCTTGTTGGCATTAAAATTATTATAGAGACTCAAATATTTTTCTACCCAATAGATCCATCTAGTCAAATTTTCACCATGTAATTGAGGAAAATCAAGTGTTGGCCCAAGAAAATTGCTTTAAGAAGAAAATCTAGTGTCGAAAGAGCACTCTAGATTTCATCTATTATTCAAGGTGGTATGTTCAAGACTAGGGTCAATAAATTTTTCATCAATATTTTTAATGTGTGTCTTGAGGATGGTAATTTCATCCTTCATGTTTTTATCCTATGGGTTAATACCATGATGTGAATAAGAGATTTTTTTTGCAATGGGTAGGAGAACTAGAGTTAAGACACGTTTAGTAAGGGAAGTTTATGATTTAGGTGAAATTAGAAGGGGTAAAGGTACTTTTAATTAAAAAAATTCATAGTGGGAGTATGATTGATGAAGTCAAGTTAAATTTAGGAGTGAAAATAGAAAAACTAGAAAATTTATCAGAGAGGGACAAAGAAGCAGAAAAGGGAGATGAACAATGTGGAAATTTTTTGAGGTAAATGGACAAAAAAGAAGTTATGACAAAACCCCAAAAAAGGGAAAATTAAAATTTATGGGAATTATGAGTGGAATAGGGATATGGGACCTCAAGGAATAAAACATTGAGAATGGAATTTTAGGTGTCCAAATAAAGTTTTAAGATCAACGTGGCTATAGATGGAGAGATATGGCAAAAAATGAAAAAAATTGTGATTTCTAGTTTATGTTTTCTATTGAATGTACGGTTTCAAGTCCTTTGAGAGTATTTTGATACTTTGTTGATAGTTTTATAAATATTTTCTAGTTTCTAGTTATTGTTGAATGTTTGAATGCAAGTCCTCTGAGAGTCTTTTGATACTCTGCTGGTGGATTTTTTAATAGTCTACTAGGAATATTATAAAATTGATAGAAATGAGACCCAAGTTTCAATCACTACCTTAAGTTTGAAAGATATCTCTCTAGCCACCAATGCTATCTAAGTGAGTACCACTCTCCAAAAAAACTTTGCCCATGGATTTACCTCTAATTGATAACTCTTGGTTTTCCTCACAAGTGGGAACTACTCAATCGAGAAGGGGTCATTTCCCATTTCATTGGTAGGTCCTCTCAATGGGATAGCTAATTTAGGGTTCCTATGGTACTCATAATGATTTTTAGGTATTTCACCTAAGCACTTCCCATAATTATGTAGATAGGTTTTTACTTTGATCTAAAATAGATTATTATGATACAAAAAATTATTTAAATGAATTATGTAGTAAAATAGAGTTAAGACTTTTTGGAAAAAAATTGGTCCTAGAAAGCACTCTGATACTAGATGAGAGGATCCTTCTCAAACAAGTTAGTAGATAATTGTGATTTACATGAAATAAACTATGAAAATTAGCAATACATTAACTCAAATAAGTAGAACTGAATTATAATGGTTTAATTACTGAATCACTAGCCTCTTTGAGGGGGTAATCTCCTTTGATGAAGTTCAATATAATAAATTTGTGGATGCCTTCATTAGACTCAATGGTTACTTATATACCAAGTCTAATCTAAGCATCTACTACTTCCCATGAATGTGGGATAAAACAAAATTCTCATGGGATAACTTAAAAATCATATGCATCCATAGTAACTATTATACTAATAAATTAAAGAGAAGTGGTAGCATGGGTTCTTAATACTTTTTAAGGGCTTTAACCCAAGGACCTTTTAAATCATTTCAATCCAGCATGAACTATTGGATCTTGCTTCTCAATATGCAAGATTATATGGATCATTTGATATTACTCAACTTTGAACTTGTTAAGGGTTTTTGAATCCAAATGGTCATTTTGTGAATCTCAAACTTGACACTTGTATGAACATCATATGATGTAGGTCCAATTTTGAAACTCCATAACTTGAGCTAGAAAGCTCACACATACATGAAAATTTCAAAGCATGTTAATGCCATGAAGAACTACCTGGTGCTAAAATCCTTTAGTTTGTAAGGGATTCTTGAGTTAAGTTAAAAAATGCATAAGCAAGTTGTTCCATTCTTTTTCTTCATGACATCCTAAAGATGGTCTGGTTTCTAAAGCTTGTATAATTCACCCTTTGCTCAATATTTCAAGGCTTTGATCACTTTTTAAGGCTTATGAAACCAATTCCATGCTATTGAATTCTCATAATATATGATAACCTACTTGGATATTGTTGATGCTTAAAATTGTACTTGATTCTAATCAACAACAATGGGAAGTTTCAAGCTGTGGGATATTGTAGTTTGAAACAACCTCCAGATTTTAGAGAAGTTGGTCTCTTCTTTTGTATCAGGTGTGAGGAAAAGGGGTAGAAATTTAAACATAAATGCAAATGCAAGAATTGAAACCTAACTATGGTGATGCGCCTGAGTGTAATTCTGACCTTAACCTTGAGCACAGTGACATTATATGTACGATTCATTTACATTTAAGAGCAAACAAGTGCATGATCAATGTAAAAGATTTGAAATGGTAGAAACAAAGGATCACAATAGAGACTTCTTTTGTTGAGATATAGAAAATGTCAACCAAGGCATAGGGTTCAATCTTCTTATAAGAATATTCCAATCACATAAGAGGCATCGAAACATGTACAGTTATGTAAACCTTCCAAGTCAAGGAAATGAGACAAAAGAAAATGACATTCCTAATCACAACTCTAGAAAATCTACTTTTGCAAATGACACATAAAATATCAATAAAGGCATAGAGCTCAATCTTCTTAATTCATTCAGCCACATAAAAGGCATAGAAACATGCACAGTTACATCAACTTTACAACTCAAGAAAATGAGACAAAAGCAAATAATATTACTTAGTCAAAAACTCTAGAAAATCTGAACTCTAGAAAGTATAAACTCTAAAAAGTCCCCCCCTTTTTTGGATCCCCTTCTTTTGTAGCCTCGGATGTCTCCTTCCATCATCCCCTTTGTTGCATAATTCTACTCCACCCTTAACTCACAGGGGACAAATAGACGGTGCTTTTAATGCCTTGGATGTATCCTAGTCTTATCAAAAAGGGCCATGCTAGAATGGGGTGGCTGCTCTAATTGTGGCATGGTGATTCATGACTAGTACCTCCTTTTGTGCCTAAATTTCCTCATTCAATCACTTGCTTAGCCACTCAACTATCCATTCTACCTCTGCTTATAGGGGATAAATAGATGGCCCTTTTAATACTTACAGGCTCTAAAAATCTACTTGATGAACTGCTCCATCTACCAGAAATAACTCCCACTGAGTTTCCCTCCATCTTGCTTTGTAGCAACAACTACACGGAATAGTCTATTCTATTGAAATGGAAGAAGACACTTAGTCAATCCTTTGAAAATATTCTTGTTACTTAGAAGGCATCGGAGAATGACACTTGGCACTTTCCACTTGATTTATCAAAGACATGCGGCTCTCTCCGCTTTCCCTTTAGCTATGCTATAGAATTATTCGGGGCACATATTAGGCTCATACAGATGGTGACACTTGGCAGCTTCCACAAACCTTTGAAATAACACCCAGGACCCACCACAATTTTTATTCAATAATGAAGCTTGAAGATGATCTCTCAGAAGTTAACACGTGGTGGCCTCTGCTATTCTTGGGAAGATACGTGGCATCTTTCACTTCTCCTACTAGGGGATGGAGTAGAAGGGGGCTTGAAAAGTGACACTTGGCATCCTCCGCTATTCTTGGGCACTTAAACAAAATGAAATGACACCTTTCTACCTTCCAAAAAGGTACTTGATCCCTTTGGTTTTTTGGACATTCCCTTAAACTACCCGATGAACCAAAATGGTTCAATGGTTCAACGGTTCAACACTATGCACCATTTATACGTTAACTAAGGTATTGAACCAAAAACATTGAAGCAAGGCATTGAACCTAGGTGTTGAACTGAATGTCTCTCGAATGCCAACACGTGATGACTTTTACTTTCCTCTAAAAAAGTAGTCCAAGGCTTTCATGACTACCACCTAGCACTTTCTACTTCTTCCCGCTACTTAGATTGTTGAAAACCTTTGCCAAAAAATAGATGAAACGTAGGTGCCAATATGAGACATGGATGCTGACACATGGTGTGTTACACTCAGCTACTATCAGATACGTGTCACATTTTGTAGCCCTCTTGAAAGTTATGAAAAGTGTCTCAGATGATGCTAGTTGGCTGATTTCATGTTCAAAAAATGACACTTGGCAGCTTCCACTCGAACTCAATACTTACACAAAAATTTGAAATAAAATAAATAAAAAGGGAAAGAGAACCCATGCCAATGGCTTCCACTTCACTTTGATACTTATATGGAAAAGAATCAAAAGAAACAAACCCGCGCTCTACTCCAAAACTTTGCCGCCATGACCAAGGTATTGCAAGAACCAAAACTGCAGTGCGTGATCGAGAATTGAATGCAACGTAGATTAAAAATTTACTCTACAATTACTGGTGACCCCCAAGACTTTTAAGCCTACTCAAAAAGAAAACTCCACCTTTTTCTAGATCAAAATTATGAAAATTATAGCTTCAAAAGAGCTGTCCACATGTGTTTAAAACACTTATTTAAAAGAAAAGTAGGAAAACAATGAAAAACAATGCAAGAAATGGAAATTATTTAATTATAATACATTAGAGACCCAAGCTAATTGAAATAATTCAAATAGATTACATTTACAAGAATCTCTTTAGGTTCTCCTTCCATCGACTCTAGCTCGAATGAATTCTTCTACTTGCATGCGTGAATTTTATACGAGCCAGTCCATAATGCTTCAAATTTGGTATGCTGACCTAGCTTGGTGGCCCTTGCATCCCATTTCAAAACAATTGAGCCTACTTCAAAATTAGGATTCGAAGTCCTTTTATCAAAATAGTTCTTAACCATTCCCTGATGCTTAATCAATGAATCATGCGCTATATCCCTCTTTTCTTGAACTTCCAAAAGTTTTGTGAGTCTGACCTGCATGGGGCCATTTTCTTCAATTTTAATTTGTTTGATCAGCTGGAGAGCAAAGATTTCCAAGCTTAAGGGAATCACAACAAACTTTCCATATACAAATTCATATGGATACATTTTGATCACCTGCTTAGGTGTGATTCTATCAGCCCATAGTGCTAGATTAAGCACTTTATGCCACTCTTTGTGATTACCAACCCCTACTCTTTTGATGAGTCTTATCAAGTTCTTGTTGGTTGATTCTACTAGACCATTACCTTGAGGGTAATAGTTAGATGAAGTTTTTAGATATACTCCATGTTTCAAGGCAAAGTCAGATACTTTAGACCCCAAGAATGCTTTAGCATTATCTAAAATTATGGTGCAAGGAGCCCCAAAATGGGTAGTGATACTCTCTAAAAAATCTAGGATCACATTCTCTGTTGCTTCCTTAAGTGGGACTGCCTCAGTCCATATGGTGAAATAGTTTATGGCAGTTAATATCCATTTGTGACCCATACTGGACACTGGATTTATCATTCTAATGAAGTCAAGACCCCATTGAGCAAAAGGTTCATCCATAATTATAGGGGTAAGGGGCATGGCTGCATTCCTTATCATCCCCATATAATATTGGTAGGATTGACATTTTTTAACTAGCTGATAACAATCTATAAAAAAAGTAGGCTAGAAATACCCTACCTCACTTATCTTTATGGCTGTGGTCTTTGCAAAAAAATGCCCCCCTGATATTCCATGATGCATTTCATGTAGTATTCTCTTAGCTTCAGCCTATTCTACACATCTCAACAATTTTCTATCAGAATTTCTTCTAAAAAGGACTTGTTTAATTAAAACAAAATGAACTCCCTTTATCCTATAATATCTCCTCTTATTTCGAGGGAGTTCTCTCAAATAAATCCCATTTTTCATAAAAATAATCTTGTTTGTGACCTAATATTCCTGATTAACCTCTTGTATTTTTAGCAACATCTCTGTCTCTCCTTTTGAATTTGCTTCCTCAAGTAACATCTTTCCAAGCTCTTGGGTTATATATTGGCACAGACCCCTACCTCTGACTAGCTTGGTGGGTCTGACCTCTACATCATATTCAAAGATATTAGTGATCCAATTGGCTCTTTTCTCAATAATTTCCGCTCCATGATGTATTCCCTGACACTTGGGTGAGCTACAAGTATCAAAATTTTGTTCCCTGATATCATGTGCCTAGATTTCTTGAGGGCTTTTACCATGGCATAGGCTTGCCTTTCCATAAAATTTTACCTAGTCTCATAATCCCTGAGAGTTCTTGAGAAAAAGGCTATTGGGTGTTCCCCCTCTAGCCTATCATTCTTTTGAGTCAAGACAAAAACAATACTTGACTCTCCTCCATAGACATACATTATGAAGGGCTTGAAAAAATATGGGTTTTTAAGCACTGGGGCTGCCAAGATAGCCTTCTTGACCACTTCAAAGGCTTGCCTTCCTTATATATTCCATTTGAAGACTAGGTCTTTCTTTAGCAAGAGTGTCATTAGTCTTACCAAGCCTGTAAAATTAGATATGAATCTACTGACAAAATTGATCTTCCCTAAAAAGGACTGAACTGCCTTTTTATTTACCAGAAGAGGTAGGTTCATTATAGCTACAATTCTCTCAGGATCTATAGAATATCCTTCTTTAGATACTATATGTCCCAACAATTTTCCCTAAGGTATAGTAAAGATACATTTCTTGGGATTCAATGATATTCCAAAATCCTAACATTTCTTGAAGACAGATTCTAAATGATCAAGATGATCATCAACATTTTTTAAAAAAATAGTGAGGTCATCTAGATAGACCAAGATAATCTTATTTATAAGTTCCCCAAAGTCTATATCCATAGCTTTTTGAAAGGTGGCTCCTGCATTTGATAAGCCAAATGGCATCTTAGCATATGCAAATGTTCCCCATTTTGTAGTGAAAGCAATTTTGTACTAATCTTCATCAGCCAACCAAATGTCATTGTATCCAAAGAAACCATCTAGTAAAGAAAACCTCTCTGATCCAGCCACAGTTTGTACAATTTGTTCCATGGAAGGCAAGGCATAGTGGTCTTTCAGAGAAGCTCTATTTAGATCTTTGAAATCTACACACAGTCTTACATCTCCATTCTTTTTCCTAACTGGTACTAAATTTGATACCCAAGTTGAGTGCTTGATTGGAAATATTATTTTGGAATCTAAAAGTTTTTGCAACTCATCTACCATTAGAGGCTCAATCCTTGGATTTACTAGCCTCTATTTTTATCTGATGGGTTTAGACCCTTCAGTCAGTTCTATTGTGTGCTGGATAATGTCTCTATTGTATCCATGAAGGTCTTCATAGCTCTAAGCTATGACTCTATCATATCTTTGGCACAATTTGATTAGTTTTTATTTTTCTTCTTGAGTTGCAAAATTCCCAACTTTTAGCCTTTTCCCATCACTAACCTCTACTTCAGAATAGTCTGCTTTGTCTACCTGGGACCTTTTCTTTTCAAGGCTAACATCCTCTGAGTTAAATAAGTTTTCTAAGATGATCAATCCCATAGGGAGCTTATTAGTCCTCAATTGTATAATCTGATCACCATATGCCTCTTCAATTTTGGTTTGTAACTGATCATCAAACTCATCTAATTATTGTAAGAAAGAGACTACCTAAGCATCATTTTCAAATACTTGCCAATTCTCATCATTGTCTGGAATGGTCAGCCTCACTATAACTTTTATTGACTCATTGTTAACCAATAGGATAGTTGCTGGGTTAAACTCTACACCAATCTAGGCCATCCTATCAGCCTCAGAGTTTTGACTTCTAGGGATTATCTCAATGTTGAAAGCTTCAAAATCTTTTATCAAATCCCAAATCCTATGCCTGTAAGATCTCATTCTCACATTTTTGGCTATTGCCTTTTCTCTAATTTGCTTTACTATTAATTCTAAATCTCCTTTTACTTTTAGGTTCTTAATTCCCTTTTTCTTGGCTAATAAGAGCCCATGTACTAAAGATTCATACTTAGCATCATTTTTAGTGCAAGCAAATTGGAATCAGATAGCCCTTAAAATTTTATCACCATTTGGAGCAGTAAGATAAATTCCTACTCTAGCACCATGTTTACTTCTAGCCCCATCAAAATTCAAAGTCTAGATCTTTGAATCTTGGGCAATAGGTGCCTCTTCCCTTATAACATTTGGGATTACCTGGTCATTATAAAAAATGTCGTATGTGCCCAAACTAGTAGAGTCATAGTTCCCATATGGGTCACTATGCATCATAGCCAACAACTGGATGCTTTTTTCTTCTTGATCATGCTCAGTCCAATCACCTAGCTCTTCAACTAGAATCCTTTCTTTCTTATTTATCATAGCATGATCTACTTTTAATCTTGTTGTTGGTTTGTTGGTGATATGGTCCTTTGATAGTGGTTCAGATAGAATTTTCATCTTTGAATCGTATCTGGTTCTCATGATGAGGTGAGACCAGTCAAGAGACATATATCCTCTTATTTTTGCTGTAAAGTCTCTGGATAAACATAAACCAAAAATAGGAGGTATATCTATGACAACTACATCTTGGTTGACAATTATGTTGGGACATGTGTATAACTGCAATGGGAGTTGTTTGATTCTCCCTATGGTTTGTACTATTTTGCCATCTAACTACATAACTCCCTTTATAAGGGGTTCATATTTTATTTTCAAAGCATCAGCTATTTTTTTGGGCATCACAGTTGTACTATCCCCTAAATCTATCAATGCATTATGTAAGAGTTTCTTTCCAACTATCAAAGTCAAATAGAAAGGCTCTTGTTTGGATTTACTTACTTGTGTTGCATCGTTCACAAAGGCTATTGTCTTCGAAGGAACCGTATCTTTGAGTTTTTCTTTTCCAGCAGGTCCTTCCTTGGTGACAGTACCTTTGGGCACTGATTGGCCTTGCAGAGCTTCTTGTAGCAGTGCCTTCTATTCAAGAATAGCTAAAATATCCCATATCGACACTTGTGTTGGAGTCTTCTTTAATTGATCCACTATATTGATCGGTCCCAAAGATTGAGTTTTTTATACATAAGGATACTTCATTTTTTCCTAAATTTGGGTAGGAATCCCCTGATCTTGTACTGGCTGAGGTACTTCTTTCCTAACAGTAGCATTTCTTTGCCCTTGAAATGGAGGATTATTCTTGACTTAAACACTCACAATCTCGGGCTGCTCCACCATTCTCCTCTTTGATCTGGTGTAATAATCAGATTATGCCACTGGCCTTTGGGAGGTAGATGCTTCATTCAAGAAAATTGCTTCTTCATCTTCAACCCATGAGAACAAAGCATGTTCCAGGGCTATTTCTTCCTCTTGTTACAAGGACATTCCTTGCATCCTAGCCACTAGATCTAAATTCTACATATCGAGAGACTGGTAGGCTTGATTGTTACTGGTACTGGCAAACTGACCATCTATTCTTCTCTGCTCACCCACCCTTTGTTGTAGATTATCCCTAGGACAATCTTTGGGTGTATGAGCATCGTTGCAAGGGAAACACCAAGCATTAGTATCATCCCCATAATTATTCTGACCTAGAACCATCTCCTTATTTGAGTTGGGAGGAATGGTCTGTGAGGGTGTGGGAACTGTAACTAATTGATTTGCTAGTTGATGATTAGTTTGTTTTAGAAGACCTTGATATTGGTTTGGTTGGGATGAAAACCTATTTCCTTGATAGCCTTGATAAGGAGGATTAGGGAAAGTATTATGCTACCTCTTTATATTAATCAGCTCATTGGAAAATGTCCTTAGGATATTCTTGATATCATCCATCTCAGATGACTAAGAAGGGATAGGTTATTTCACAGATGATTGAGGGTAAGTGTACATAGACATAGGTGGGCTTCCAACTTTAGGAACTTCTTAAGGTAAGGGCAAGGAAATCTCTAGGAACATAAGCATGAGAGGCCTTGGAGGTAACTTTCTAGCATCTATTAAATGATTCTTAGCTCTGACCGCATATTCATAAGCCCCTAGCAAAGTGTGTCCTCCCAGTGACTAAATCATAATAGATATATCTAAATTCAAAGCCTTGAGATAAAACACTATGGCCATACCAAGTGGTGGCTTGGTTGTAACAGGGATTATGTCCCAAGTTTTCTAGAATCTGGTGTTGAAGTCAGTCATGTCCTCTTGTGGTCCCCTTTGAATGGTGATTAGCTATTGTAACAAAGAAGACTTATCACCCTTCTCCACAAATCTTTCAAAGAATAGATCTCTGAGCTGGTCCCATGTAGATATGGTATTTAGGGTCAAAGACCGATACCATTCTAAAGCCTTCCCTTTGAATGAAGTTGCTAATAACCTTATGGCCACATTTTGTTGTGTGACAACATGTATGGCATAGACATTTGATACATCTTGAATATGTTCCCCAGGCATTTTCGAGTCTTGCCCACTAAATTTGGGTAAAGCTTTTAGAGCATTTATTGGGATAGGATCCCAAATGGCTGGTGGTGTTGGGAGGATTAAGGGACTACTAGTGTTCTAGCTTGCATAATTTCTTGGGGGAACAGGGGCTCCCATATTTAGTATTAGTGCAAACTGGTTAGATCTTCTCCTTGGACTTGTTACCAAAGGTGGAAAAAGAATACTTAGATTTGTAGCAGATTGTGATCTGTTGACTAGTCCATAGCTCTGACTCCTTGTAACTCTCTGGCTCATATGATCTTGAAAGAAACTTCAATATAGGTCCCACCAGGTGTGCCAAAAATTGTTGATGCTTAAAATTATGCTTGATTCTAATCAACAACAATGGGAAGTTTCAAGCTATAGGATATTGCGGCTTGAAACAACCTTGAGATTTTAGAGAAGTTGGTCTCTTCTTTTGTATCAAGTGTGAGGAAAAGGGATAGAAATTTAAATAGAAATGCAAATGCAAGAATTGAAACCTGACTATGGTGATGCGCCTGAGTGTAATTTTGACCTTAACCTTGATCATAGTGAGACTATATGTACGATTCATTTACATTTAAGAGTAAACAAGTGCATGATCAACATAAAAGATTTGAAATCGTAGAAATAGAGGCTCACAATATATACTTCTTTTGTTGAGATATAGAAAATGTCAACCAAGGCATAGGGTTCAATCTTCTTATAAGAATCTTTCAATCACATAAGAGGCATCGAAACATGTACAGTTATGTAAACCTTCTGACTCAAGAAAATGAGACAAAATCAAATGACATTCCTAATCACAACTCTAGAAAATCTACAGTATAGACTACTTTTGCAATTGACACATAAAATATCAACAAAGGCATAGAGCTCAATCTTATTAATTCATTCAGCCACATAAAAGTCACAGAAACATGCACAGTTACATCAACTTTACAACTCAAGAAAATGAGACAAAATAAAATGATATTACTTAGTCAAAAACTCTAGAAAATCTAAACTCTATAAAGTCCCCTCCTTTTTTTGGATCCCCTTCTTTTATAGCCTTAGATGTCTCCTTCCATTATCCCCTTTCCTGCACAATTCTACTATGCCCTTAACTCACAAGGAATAAATAGATGGCACTTTTAATACCTTAGATGTATCCTGGTCTTATTAGGAAGGGCCATGCTAGAACGGGGCACCTACTCTGATTATGGCATGGTGATTCATGACTAGTACCTCCTTTTGTGCCTAAATTTCCTCATTCAATCACCTGCTTAGCTGCTCAACTATCCATTCTGCCTCTGCTTATAGGGGAAAAATAGATGGCCCTTTTAATGCTTATAGGCTCAAAAAATCTACTCGGTGAGCTGCTCCATCTACCAAAAATAACTCCCACTGAGTTTCCCTCCATCTTGCTTTACGGAAACAGATACACAGAACAGTCTGTTCTATTGAAATGGAAGAGGACACTTAGTCAATCCTCTGAAAATATTCTTATTACTTAGAAGGCACCAAAGAATGACACTTGGCACTTTTCACTTGATTTATCGAAGACACGCAACTCTCTCCACTTTCCCTTTAGCTATGTTGTAGAATTATTTGGGGTACATATTAGGCTCCTACGAATGGTGACCCTTGGCAGCTTCTGCAAACCTTTAAAATAACACCTGAGACCCACCACAATTTTTATTCAACAATGACGGTTGAAGATGATCTCTCAGAAGTTAACATGTGGTAGCCTCCACTGTTCTTGGGAAGATACGTGGCATCTTTCGCTTCTCCTACTAGGGGATGGAGTAGAAAGGGGCTCTAAAAGTTACACTTGGTAGCCTCTGCTATTCTTGGGCACTTAAACAAAATGAAATGATGCCTTTCTGCCTTCCAAAAAGGTACTTGGTCCCTTTGGTTTTTTGGGACATTCCCTTAAACTGCTCGATGAACCAAAATGGTTCAATGGTTCAATGGTTCAACACTACACACCATTTATATGTTAATTGAGGTATTGAACCAAAAATTTTGAACCAAGGCATTGAACCAAAATGTTGAACCAAGGCATTGAACCTAGGCGTTGAACCGACTGTCTCTCGGATGCCGACACATGATGACTTGCACTTTCCTTTGAAAAATTTGTCCAAGTCCTTCTGTGACTGCCACCTAGCACTTTCCACTTCTTCTTTCTACTTAGCTTATTGAAAATCTTTGCTAAAAAATAGATGAAACATGGGTGTTGATATGAGATGTGGATGCTGACATGTGGTGTGTTCTGCTCAGCTACTATCAAATACATGGCACATTTTGTGGCCCTCTTGAAAGTTAAGAAAAGTGTCTCAGACGATACCAGTTGGCTGGTTCCATGTTGGGAAAGTGACACTTGGTAGCTTTCACTTGAACTCAATACTTACGCAAAACTTTGAAATAAAAGAAACAAAAAGGGAAAGAGAACTTGTGCCTTGAACTACACCACTTGGCAGCTTCTGTTGCACTTTGATACTTAGACAGAAAAGAATCAAAAGAAACAAACCCATGCTCTACTCCAAAACTCTATTGCTATGACCAATGTATTGTGGGAACCAAAACTACAGTGTGTGATCAAGAATTGAATGCAACGTAGAGTAAAAATTTACTCTACAGATATCTCTATTTGTATTGCTAGACCCATTTCTAAGCCACTTGATATTTGCTCCATCAAGAACTTAGATTAAATTTTATATCTCAGCAAGAAGCTTGGTATGTGGGATAAAATTATCCAACACCACCATTACCATGGTTATCATTGGTCTTATATTCCCCTCCCACTCTAACTCAACCTCCTTAGCATCCTACTTATCCCTCTAGTCAACCTTGTCAAAGTTATGTTGCTCCTACTCAATCCCTATTAAAACTCAAAGAGACCTTATTAGAATATGAAATGAAAATGAGAGAGATTGATATAGAAGATGATATTGGTATGATTATCCATAACCCTTTCATTTAGAGTGAAATCATTTAGGGGGAGAGAGACTTATTAAAATTAGTTAAGGGTAACTAGGCAACTATTCAGAGAAAGAATCAATGATGTGCTATAAATAAGAGGGTTGATTATATGTATGGATAAAGGTTAGTTATTTAAGAGAGGTAAAATTACAATGCTATCAGTCTCATATGATCTCTCCTACTCCAAGTTAGCCTTGTTTTACTCCAAATATATCCCAACTTGTAATATGCCATTAAGAAAGTCCCATGCCTATGCAACCTTCACCAACTCTTCCTCAAGAATCTAAAACATTTCCATGATGGAGGCCTTCTTAGACTATGACCACTAATTACATCATGATAAACCTTGAGAATTAACCTTTTCTCATTCTCATTTAAAATTAAAAAAATAGGAAGGACACTCTATCAAGTTTCAAACAAGCCAATGAGATATCTTTCCCTCCCATCCCCCTCTTTTTTTTAAGGAGAACATATTACATTAAGGCCAGGATATGAACATTCAGTTGAAAAGGAGAGCTTGTGAAGAAAGGATGATGAGGTGGGAAACCTTGAGAAGAAAAAAATGTCATCTACAATTGAGCCTCAAGAAGGCTATGAGGATAATGATTCAAGTGTGTATGATCAAGATATATTTCTTGGAAGTCCCCTTTGTCAAGAAGAAAAAAAAATTGTCTTCAGAGATGAGGATAAATATGATCTTTATGAAAAATTACAAGGTAACATAATGGTATCCTATAAACAAAATGATAATATCATAGATTGGGAACAAGATTATGATCAAGTAGGGTAACAATTGTACCATAGTTTCATAAAAGAATTTGAGCTTCTTGGAAAGCATGTGACCCATCCAAAACATGATGATGAGCCTCAACATGAAGTTAAAACTTTTTGTAGAACCCAAGAATATGAATAATTAGGTTTAGCACAAGAAAAACATGATGAATTAGACCTTGGGTAGATATATGAACTTAGTTATCATGGATTAAGCCTTGATGAAAGGGTTCAAGATAATCATGTAGTAGTTGATCAAGTTGTACGTGAATATGAGATAAATCTTCATGAATACACCTTATTCATTAGCATTTTTGAGACTCATAATCAATATAAAGGTTTGATTAAAGTTGTAGTGGCTTCTAGTGAGCAAGAGATAGATATTTAAGAAGAAAACTTGTAGCTATGTCATTATTCCTTTGAAGAGTTTGAAACATTAGATAAGTCTATTGTCCCTAAATGGAAAGATAAAGAATATATTAGAGCTAGGATACCTTCAAGTGATCATGAGTAAATTTCCTTTTGGGAGGAACTAATTTTTGATCATGAGTAGTCCATGAAGAGAATGTTAAGATGTCTATCTTATCTAATCAATATGGTGAAAACATTAGTGAGAATAAAATTGAATAAAAAATCATGGTTCCTAGTATTTTTGAGTCTCATGAATAAGTTCAAGAGGGTCTTGATAATATGTGGTAGTCTTATTTGGATATGTTTAAGGAATTTAAAGATCTTTGTAGCGTAACACCTCTAGAAGCATAAAATGAGGTTATTTTTGAGAAGTGTAAAGATCTGAGCAAGTCAACTTGTCCTATAAGTCATCACCAAGAGGTTTAAGCTCATGTTTCAGCAAGATTTAAAGGATATGATACTACTCAAAGGGAACAAGATGAAGATTTTAAGGACATTACAATAGCCCCTAGTGAGTATGAGGTAGAGCTTAAGGAGACAATACATGTTGAGGTTGTTGTTTCCCCTATTAATAAAAGTGTGGTCATATTGGAGGTATATCTCATTGATAAATAGTATCATGAGGTAATCTATGAACTTAAATATGAATTTGTCTTTATATGAGACATGTTTGTTATTGTTAGTTCACTTAAAAATAGTCCAAAGATATTGGTAGAAAAGGAAACGGTCCATAGAGTAAGAATATTATCCTAAAAGTAGCTTATTTCTCACCCCTATCCACCACATGAAGAAGATCATAGGATTTTTCCTTTTGATTCAGGAAGATCAAACCTTAAAGGTTAGTTTTATATATTAGTTTCCTATTTTGTATTCCCTAAGTGCTTCTTAACATAGTGTGTGTCATGTTTGGTTTAGTTATCTTGTTGGTGTTTTTTTTGTTTGTTTTTGATTAATTAAGGCGGCAAACCAGGGGCTGAAACCTATATAGTCAAAAAAGATAGGAAGGCTGGCAAACAAAAGATGCCAGCACCAAACCAATGGCACAGCTGAGAAACAAAGTTAGAAGCAAAATAAAACACTGGAAAGACTAGAGTCAAAAAGGATGAAACTACATAACTATAGAATTAACAAGATCCTTAAGATTCTCATTGTTTGCATTGTCAGCATTCCCTGGATTACCCACCGCTTCCAACATAGTCATATTCAGTAGAATGTTATTTTTAAGGCCTTTGGTGAAGACCTTTTACAACTTTTGAATGTGGACCTTTAAGGCCTCAATATCTATTTTCCAATCATTCTCATTCTCTTAACCCTCACCAACTTCTTCTACATGCATCTTCTCCTTATTATCAGTAGTTCCCCTAGAATCAACACCCTACTCTTTAGTGACCTCAAAAACTTGAGAAGCCTATTTCCCACTAGTGTCCTCTAAAATTTCTTGATTTTCTAGCTCTTCATACCCCAATTACCGCCCTGAGCTTTGAATAAGTAACAAGCCCTCAATTATATTTGCACTGAATGTAGATGTGAAGGCTCATTTTACAAAATGGCCCACCATGGTGATGTCTACTTTCATGCTTGAAAATAATTACCCCTTGGTTTTCATGATGTGACTCTCACACCTCCACCTCATGATATAAGGAATTAATCATGACAATCAAGGAAGTACTAAGGTTATCATTTTCCATGATATGCAATGGCCTTCTCCACGTGGACCACCTTCGAAAGCTATCTTCGTCATCAAAGTGCATCATTCATGCTCCGTCATCTCCTTCTGAATGATCTCTCTATTTTTTGGGGGTATATGAGGCCCTTGTCACCATACCCTCCATCCTGAGAATTGCTGACCAAGGTTGGCACAAGCATCAGCGACCCTATTACCTTCTCTGTAGGTGTGGGTAATCTCAACTTCGAAAAACTTTTGTAAAAGAAACTAGATGTCTGTAATGATTTATTTTAGATGGATACCAACGTTAGATGCTTTATTAATGACATCTATGACCAACTTAGAATCTCCTTGAATATTCAAATTTCTAATTCCTAGGGATATAGCTAACTTTAATCCCCAAAGTAAGGCCATAGCTTCAGCATAGTTATTGCTCTGGCAACCCATGCCACTAGCATAGATAGTAGACATCCCTCTTTTTTCATTTCTTATTATTCCTCCTCCACTTGCTTTACCACTCAACTTGGATGCCCCATCAAAATTGAGTTTCATCCAATTGGGTTTAGGTGGTATCCATTTAGTATGAAGTTTCTGAAGAATTTTGGAATTATCATGCCCATGGATAAGGTTTAAAACCTTCCATTTGGCTGCAATTTGACTTTCAAATTCAGACAGGGGTTTCTCCACAACACTAATATGAGCTGTTGTAACACTTTCCAAGATGGTCCTAGCAAAGGAGTTAAACACCTGAGCAGCATTTCTAGCAGTGTCCCTGAAAATTCTGTGATTTTGCTCTTTCCATAAAGTCCAGCTCAAGCATGGCAGAGCTTGCTTCCATAATTCCTTAATCTAGGGATGTGTTAAGGTTGATTTCTAGCTGAGAATTACTTCTTTAAGGTCACAAGTGCAAACTCATTCAATGCCAAAGTTGTTAAGTATTGTGCCCCATAAATCTTGGGTAAACTCACAGTGTATGAATAGGTGTGAAATTGATTCCTCTTTAGAACCACATAGAAAACATCTGTTGACCAAAGTAAACCCCCTCTTTTGAAGGTTGTCCTGAGTAAGGATTTTGTTATGGGTAGTAGCCCACCAAAAAAATTTAATCTTTGGAATGCTATGATTCCAAACCTTTTTCCATACCTCTTTATTCTGAGCTTCAGGTGTAAGTAGATGATAGGCAGATTTGACAGAGAACGATCCATTCTTATCCGACCACCAGTATTGTTCATCCTCCTGAGGTAAGAGTGGGATTCTAATCTCCTAAACACATTGTTAGATCTCCCAAATTCTTGGGATAAGCTTAGGCCTGTGCACACAACAATCCAAAAGGTTTTTCCAACTCCTTATCCCATTGTTATTTTCCATATAATCACTAACCCTGTCACCAAAGAACTGAGTAGTCAGGTCTATAATTTATCCATAGTTTCCTTGGGATATTAGAGGCTTATCCCTTAACCAATTATCCTCCTAGAATTTAATCTACCAACCATTTCCAAGCTTCCACCTAATTCCCTGTTTGAGAAGACTTCTACTTTTTATCATTTTATTCCATATCACAGACCCCTGGGGTAATCCCGCCTATTGAAGAAAGTTGGAATCATCAATGCTATGCATGTATTTGGCATACATTATTTCCCCCACTCATTTTTGTTGTGAATTAGATTCTGAATAACTTTTGAGAGGAGGGCTTTATTCATTTTCCTGATGGATCTTATATTAAGTCCACCATGAGATTTTGGGAGACACACTTTTTCCCATCTAACTAAAGACATTCTCTATTTGTCTTCCACTCCAGTCCATAAAAATTTCCTTTGGATCTATTCTAACTTTTTAGAAAAATGCATAGGAATTTTAAAAAGAGACATGAAGTAAGTAGGAATACCTTGCAAGGATGCCCGAAGAAGTTGCAGCTTACCCGCACTACTGAGTAGTTTCCCCTTCTACCCAAGAATTTTCCTCTGTATACATTCCACAATACCATTCCAAAAACTTGAAGATACCTCTTTGACCAAGAGTGGGAGACCTAGGTAGGTAGCTGGTAAGCCAGCCTCAACACAATCTAAGATATCAATGATTATATGTCTAAGTTCATTGGGAGTGTTGAAGAAGTACACATTACTTTTCTAGAAATTTATTCTTTTTCTTGAGTCTCTGGCATAATCATTAAGTATATTCTTCCATATTCTAGCTTTGATCACTGATGAGATGCAAAATAAGATGGTATCATCCACAAACTACTGTATAACCATAGGATGAAGAGAAGAGGCAGGTTTGATGCCTACTAGCTTTTTTGAAACTATATCAGCCTGTATGTATCTTCCTAAAGCCTCAGCCATAATGATGATTAGGTACGAGGAGAGAGGGCCTCCCTGACAAATTCCTCTCGAGGAGGAGAAAAACCTTCTAGGAACACCATTAACCAACACTAAGAATTTAGCAAAAGAGACCGCATTCCATAATAATCAAGACAATTTATAATTAAACCCAAATTTTCTAATCACTTGGAATAGAAAAGTCCATGAGACTCTATAATAAGCTTTGGATATATCAAGCTTGAGGGCCATCCCAGGGATTTTGCTCTTATCCATGGATTGGATAGTCTCATATGTGATGATCACAGCATCAAGAATTTGTCTACCTGGGATGAAACTTTTTTGAGTAGGAGAAATAATTTTGTCAAGCAAGGGTTGAAATCTCAAAACCAACAGTTTAGTACATATCTTATGCACAATGTTGCATAAGCTAATGGGTCTAAAATCAGCAAGGTGTAAAGGTTGAGATTTTTTAAGAACAAGTACAATGAAGGTATTATTGACTTGTTTCAAAAAAATTCCAGATCTAAAAAAATCATGAACTACAGTCGTGAGGTCCGCTCCAACAATCTCCCAATATTCTTGAAAGAATATAGGAGAAAAGCCATCGGGACTCGGGGCTTTAAAAGTGCCCATGGAGAATAAAATAGCATGTACTTCTTCATTAGATACAGGGTTTAACATTTCCAAATTGTCTTCTTTTGTTATCAAACAGGGGATTTTATCAATGAATTGACTCATAGATCTATCAATTCTATCATTATTGTTTTCTTTTGTAAGCAGATTCTGAAAGAACACCCTGGCTTGCTCCCCTATTTATTTAACCTCAGTAATAATATATCCATTATCCAAGACAAGCTTAGTTATTGAGTTGGATTTTCTATGTTTCATAGATGAGAGATGAAAAAAATAGTGTTCCTATCACCCTCTTTAGGCCATTAAACACGAGATTTTTGTTTCCAAAAAACCTCTTCCCTTTCCATCAAATTTTTCCATTCTAAAGACAAATTGTTCTCTTCTTCTAAGGTACCCTTAGAGTCATCCCCTTGATTAATTAGTTGCTAAATATCCTTGAGTTTTCCCATTATATTTTTCTTCTACTAGAAAACTTGCCCAAAACTATATCTATTCCAACCATAAACTTCTTGTTTAATGTGTTGGAGTTTCTTGACTATTCTACACATGGGAGTACCTTGAATGGGAATATTCCACCATTGAGCCACCATTTGTCTAAAACCTTTGTGTTTAATCCACATATCTTCAAAATGGAACGAAGGAGGTTCGTGATGTCCCTGATCTCTCCAATTGAGGATAATCGGGTAGTGGTCGGACATGGTTCTAGGTAGAGCCTGTGCCTGCATATTTTGATAATCATTCTAGTTGCTTGATATCATAAATATATCTAATTTAATCTAAATCATTTAATCTCCTCTTCTTCTATTGGTCTAAGTAAAATTTTGGTTCTGCAGCTCTATGTCCAATAATCCCCAATCATTGATGAATTCAGCAAAGCCGAACATGCTGTCCGAGTAATCAATAATTCCACCCTATTTTTCAGAAGGGTATAAAGGTGTGTTAAAATCTCTAACTAACATCCATTTAGAATTCTACGGATTATTCCTATAGCTACTCAAATCTATCCATAATTTCTGTCTCAAAGATCTGTTATTCAGTGCATAAACATTTACCAACGTCTAGTTCAAGGAATTCATGGAAAAATTGGTAATCAAAAAGTGCTTATTATGGGCCATAAGTGTTTTTTTATTTGTTTTCAGTGTTGAAGGAAGTTATTATTTTCATCCTTTTCAAGAGGATTGTAAATCAATTATCAAGGTTTATTTCAGTTTGTGTTGATTTGAGGTGACTCCATAGCCCAATGGATGCAATAAGGCTATTGGTATATATGCATAAAAAGCAAGCAATCCCTAGAGGTCACTAAATATATCAACCAAAATTGGCTACCATAGGTGAGTATCATTTAAAAATTTATAGCTAGGCCATGTGTAAATTTGTTGATATCCCTTAAAGGTTATGGTCTTGGTCATAACTTGTCTTGTCATAATAAGGATGTGTTGTTTGTCCTAGTAGTGATTAAGGTATTATAGGGTGGTATAATCAAATTGTGAAGTCATGGTCCTCAATTTATTATCTAGTATCCATAGATTGATCCTTGATGAGGTCTTAAAAATTATTTTCAAATGTAGTTTTCAAAAATTAAGGTAAGTTTGGAGAGATTAAGGTAATTCTCATGATTTAAAGTCATGATTGATTCACAATGAAAACATGGGAGATGATGACTTATAAAGAGCATCAAACACGAGGAATTACACTATGTAAATGGAGGTAATTTGAGGCCATGTGTAGTTTATGTATGTTTATTTCATACTCCATAGAGTCCATACAACCTCCAAAAGGTATAAAAACATCTACTTCTTATGTCTATTAAATTTAAAACTCCTTTATTCATTATCCTAATCCCCAAGTATAGAATGGTGTACATTATATGGAAGGAGTAAATAAGAAAAATATATTTATTTATGTTACTTTATCTTTGTATAGAGTATTAATATTTTAATTTGATCTCTAGATCAAACTATAACAAAAGGTCATGGTGAATAAGGTTTTTGGGAGCAAATATGTAGCCTAAACAAGGTCAAAATAAGGTTTATTTAAAAAATTTAAACCTATTCATGACCTATAAGATTATTTTTATCCATATAAATTATCCTTAGACTCAAATTCATTCTTGGTATGAATTGGAAGGCCCAAAAAAGCCAAAAACCTTTTTCATTTCTGCATCAAGTTCTTGGTTTTCTCAAGAAGGCCAATTAGTTTGAGAATGGTATGCAATGGAGAGAGAGATTTATGCCATATAATATTAGAGTTATTTAGAAGTACCTATTGACTTTAAATACAATGAATAATTTTATGGTTTAAGTCCCCCAACTCTATAAACAATCCCTAAGAAAATTAGTGCTCATAAACTACCTACAAATCCCAACAACCCAATTTTCTATATATATCAGTAATTATGAGAATAGTGATTATATGTGGGTAATTAGAGGGAATTATCTAAGCCTATAATAACTTATAAAAGTAAAACATTATAACATGTAGCTCCTATATTAGTCACTTGGTGCCAAAAACAATTTGTTTGTTAATGATGATAGGTGCAGTCAAGTTTCTTAATAATGAAAAGTGTTTTCCAATATAAGAAAGTTGGAGAGAAGGAATGTTTATCTATCTTTATTTAACCCTTGAGGTAAAATATTTTTATACCTAACTCATCCAACTAATATAATGGAATAGCCTCTAGGTGTGGGTGGCCTAATGGGTGAGGTGAGTCTCTAGTTTTGGGGCTAGCTCCCCTGATGCATCATCTAAACTCAATGCCTAAATATACTTGATTTGGTAATGAAAAGGGATAGAAGAAAAAATGAAATTAAATGTAAGATATGGGAGGTGATGCACCAATATGTTTTGTCTCCTCTACTTGATCTTTCAATAACACTTATGGACCAAAACAAATACTAATTACTAAGACACTCTCTCCAAAGGACTCCTACACATTAGTGTTTCACATGGAGGTTATGATGAATGAGAGGTTTGGTTAAATACACTATAAATCAATTTTCACTACAAACACAATCTTTATCACCCACACATACCATGTAACCTACATAAGAATAATTTACTAACATCTAGGTGAAGAGCAAGGACCTACAATGGGAAAAAATGGATCAACCACTTTAAAAAATAAAACAAGCATGAAACACACTAGAGAACCATAATGGAGAAGGTTAAATCATTCCTTATATTATCTCAAGGATGAAAGATACAAACGTGTTGGTTGATTATTTTGTTGATCAGCATACTGTTAAACAAAATAGGTCTGATCATCCAAAGTAGGAAGATTGGTCGGCCAAATGTGTAGGTTTACCACATCAAAAGGGGACTAATCTCTCCTCTCATCAAGGGGAGGTTCCCTATAGATATGCTATATATATATATATATATATATATATAAAATAATACTCAAGGGTAGGATAAATCATCCATCTCTCTTTTTTCAGAGATGATTTGTGGAAATCAAAGGAGAAATCTTAGAGATAATGACAGAAAGCAATCCTCTTCTTTTAGAAGTACTATTCAACAAACCACAAGAATATTCTTGGTAGTAATTGCAAAATGTAACCAAGGTCATAGTAACCAGCAAATTGAGATGTGTCACAAAGTCTCCACCTAAATTTCCCAAGAGTGAAATACGAAGGACAATGAGGACACTAAGTCATCCCAAGGTCCTTTACATAGAAACAAAAAGAAAACACACTAAAGGCAATCATGGGGGCACAAAGTCTCTCCACAATTGGCTTCAAGATGCCTTCCTGACTACTTTTAGTAATTCTTCTTATTGAATTAAAATAACAAAAAATATATTAAGGAAAAAGACATAAGAATAGTTTCCCCAACAACAAAGATATCACAGCACAAAGTTTGAAAAGTCACTTGCTTTCTTATTCCAATAAAAAAATATGATCAACAATCTGAGCTCCAAGTCTCAGTAATGCCTTTCAATTTGGGCAGAGTTTTGTTTTTGATAATCAGAGAGAGAGAGCCCTCCACAATAACAAGAGAGTCCTTTATATAGCCTCTTCAAGAAAGACTTGGGAATACTAACGCATCATGTTGCATTGAATTTTTTTAAGAAGACATGCTAAAATTTAGGGGTATTTACCCATTTGCTTTTCTCAATGCAGAGAAACGGGTCACGCTATTGAAAGTTTGCATCTGTCAATATCCACCTGGCGGTCTACTTCTAGAAACATATCTAATGCATAAATGTTTATGGTCATTCTTGCTCTTTACACTCCTCTTAGCAGTTCTTCCTTTTGGCCTTGGCCTTAAATCCTTTGAATTCATTTGGGTCCATGCTTAAACCTACAAGGATCAATGGCTATTTAATTTTTGTTACTTTGACATCTGTGGGCACATCACTTTCCTTGGCAATTCCTTCAACTTTGTCATTTGATCTTTCCCAGAGGGGACCTGCCCTTTGGGGCCTTGAGAAATAGTCTACTTTGGGTCAAGAAGATCCCCTTACAAGGGTATCTACCCTTTAGGTGGTCTTCAGATGGCCTTGAGGCTTCTTTCTTCCAGCGGGCTTTATCCTATATTTCCTTCAGACAAAATGTCTGAAGGAATTCCTTCAGGAAATTTGTTTGAAGGAAATCTTCCTTGCCTTGTCTTTCCACCAGGCTTTGCTTTGTTTTCCGAGCAAATTTCTTTAGACAAATTGTCTAGAGGATTTCACTTTGTCCTTTGCCTTGTTTATTTTCCCAAAGGAATTCACTTTGTCTATTTTGTCAAGGGAATTTTTTTTAAGGAAATCCATTTGCTCTTTTGGCCTTTGAATTGGTCCATTTGCCCCTTTTTTCCCTCCGCAAGGGTTGTTTGAGCTCCAAATTAGCCTTTTAGGTTTTTGCAACGGTTCATTTTGGCTTTTGAGTGTCCTCCGCAAGGGTTGTTTGTCCCTTGGAAATTTGCCTTAGTCAATTTTATGTGAATTTCAAATTGTGACACATGGTAGCATCCACTGCTCTTAGAAACAAAGTGAAATGAGGCTCAGAAGATGACACTTGGTAGCATCCACTGAGTTCTGTCAGGGTTTTTTATTTCCTTCCTTAATCACTTTTGCTTCAGAAATGCCCTCTGCAAGGGCACTTGTGTCTTTGATGCTTGGGGCACTCTTTTGAACTTGTCACTTGAACCGACTGATTGAACCAACTTTGGTTCAATGGTTCATTCCCTTGTTTCTATTGACCACTTAAACCAAGATTATTTGAAACAAGCCTCATTGAACCCATTGAACCTTTGAACCAAAGTGGTTCGATGGTTTAACCATTTAATGGTTCAAGCCTCAAAAACTTGTTCTTTTGATTGAACCTACCTATAGAAGCCTTTGAACCTGTTGAACCATTAGTCCATCACTTCCTTGTTCTTTCTAAGCTCTTTGATTTTCATTGTACTGGTTGAACCTTTGAACCTGTGAACTCATTGAACCCTTTAGTTCAAGGTTCAATTGGTTCATTCTTTTTATTTGGCTAAGTCCTTTTGATCTTTTTGAACCAAACATGTCAAACCATTTGGTCATTAAACCTGTTGAACCATTGAACCTATTAAACCTTTGAACCAAATTGGTTTAATGCTTTAATAGTTCAAGCCTTCTTCTCTTTGATAAGTGTTTTGAAGTTGTTAAACCTTGAAGTGATTGAACTTTGAACCTTGACAAATGCGCTTAACTCTTACTGTAGATGTTGAACCCTTGAACCCATTAAACTCATTGAACCAAAATGGTTCAAGGTTCAACAGTTCAATGGTTCAATCCTTGCTTAGAAGCTTGTCAATGAACTCTTTTGGTTGAGCCTGGTCATTGAACTAACTTTGAAATCACCTAAGTGTTGAGAGCTTGCTTCTTTCCTATAGAGTCTATAGAAATCAACCTATGAAGCCCATATAACTTGGCTTGAAGAGTCCATAGATTTTCTTCCTATAGAGTCTGTAGATTTTATTCCTATAGAATCCATAGATTCAAGCCTGTAGAGTCTGTAGATTCAAGCCTGCAGAGTCTATAGATTCAAGCCTGCAGAGTCAGTAAATTTATTCTAAGCATTCAAATTCCTCATTTTTCAAGCTTCTCAAAAATCTACAAACTTTGTAGGCTTGAATCTATAGACTATGCAAGCTTGAATCTATGGACTTTGCAGGCTTGAATCTATGGACTATATAGGAAGAAAATCTACGGACTCTTCAAGCCAAGTTCTACAAGCTTCATAGGTTGGTTTCTATGGACTCTATAGAAAAGAAGCAAGTTCTCAACACTTAGGTGATTTCAAAGTTGGTTCAATGACAAGGCTCAACCAAAAGAGTTCATCGACAAGCTTCTAAGCAAGGATTGAACCATTGAACTGTTGAACCTTAAACCATTTTGGTTCAATGAGTTCAATGGGTTTAAGGGTTCAACATCAACATCAAGAGTTAAGTGCATTTGTCAAGGTTCAAAGTTTAACCACTTCAAGTTTCAATGGCTTCAAAACACTTATCGAAGAGAAGAAGGCTTGAACCATTGAACCACTTTGGTTTAAAGGTTCAATAGGTTCAATGTTTCAACAAGTTCAAAGAAAAATTGGTTCAACGCATTTGGTTCAAAAAGATCAAAAGGACTTAGCCAAATAAAAAGAATGAACCGATTTAACCATTGAACATTAAACTAAAGGGTTCAATGAGTTCACAAGTTCAAAGGTTCAACTAGTATAATGAAGATCAAAGAGCTTAGAAAGAACAAAGAAGTGACAGACTAGTGGTTCAACAGGTTTAAAAGCTTCTACAGGTAGGTTCAATCAAAAGAAAAAGTTTTCGAGGCTTGAACCATGGAACTGTTGAACCATTGAACCACTTTGGTTCAAAGTTTCAATGGGTTCAAGGTTAAATGAGGCTTGTTTCAAATAATCTTGGTTCAAGCAGTCAATAAAAATAAGGGAATGAACCATTGAACCATTGAACCAAAGTTGGTTTAATCAGTCAGTTCAAGCGACAAGTTCAAAGGAGTGCCAAAAGTGTCAAAGACACAAGTGCCCTTGTAGAGGGCATTTTTGTGGCAAAAGTGACTAAGGAAATGAAAAACCTGACAAAACTTAGTGGATGCTACCAATTGTCATATTTCGAGCCTCATTTCACTTTGTTTCTAAGAGTAGCAAATGCTGCCATGTGTCACAATTTGAAATTCACATAAAATCGACTAAGAAAAATTTCCAAGGGAAAAATAGCCCTTGTGGAGGACACTCAAAAGCCAAAATGAACCATTTAAAAAACCTTAAAGGCTAATTTGTAGCTCAAACAACCCTTCAAGAGGGCAGAAAGGGAGCAAATGGACCAATTCAAAGGCCAAAAGAGCAAAGGGATTTCCCTCAAAAAAGTTCCCCTAGCAAAACAGACAAAGTGAATTCCTTTGGGAAAATGAACAAGGCAAAGGACAAAGTGAAATCCTTTGGACAATTTGTCTGATGGAATTTGCCTGGAAAACAAAGCAAAGCCCAACAAAAAGACAAGGCAAGGAAGATTTCCTTTGGACAAATTTCCCAAAGTAATTCCTTTAGACATTTTGTCTGAATGAAATAAAGGATAAAGCCCACTAGAAGAAAGAAGCCTGAAGGCCATCTGAAGACCACTTGAAGGGAAGATACCCTTGTAGGGGGCTCTTCTCAACCCAAAGCAGACTGTTTCTCAAGGCCTTGAAGGGCAAGTCCCCTTTGGGAAAGATCAAATGGCAAAGTTGAAGGAATTGCCAAGGAAAGTGACATGCTCATAGATGTCAAAGTCACAACAATGAAATAGTTGTTGATCCTTGTAGGTTTAAGCACATACCCAAATGCATTCAAAGGATTTAAGGCCAAGGCCAAAAGGAAGAACTATTGAGAGGAGTGTAAAGAGTAGGAATGACTAGAAACATTTACGTATTAGATATGTTTCTAGAAGTAGACTGCCAGGTGGATATTGAAAGATGTAGCCTTTCAATACTGTGACCCATTTCTTTGCATTGAGAAAAGCAAATGGGTAAATGCCCCTAAATTATAGCATGTCTTCTTATCAAAATTCAATGCAACATGATGCGTTACTATTCCCAAGTCCTTCTTAAAGAGGCTATATAAAGAACTCTCTTGTTATTGTGGAGGGTTCTCTCTCTTTGATTATCAAAAATAAAACTCTGCCCAAATTGAAAGGCATTATTGAGACTTGAAGCTCAGATTGTTGATCATATTTTGTTATTGGAATAAGAAAGCAAGTGAATTTTCAGACTTTGTGCTATGATATCTTTGTTTTTGGGGAAACCATTCTTATGTCTTTTTCCTTAATATATTTTATGTTCCTTTAATTCAATTAGTAAAATTAGTGAAAGTAGTTAGGAAGGCATCTTGAAGCCAACTATGGAGACACTTTGTGCCCCCACAATTTCCTTTAGTGTGTTTTCTTTTTCTTTTTGTGTAAAGGACCTTGGAATGACTTTGTGCCCTCATTGTCCTTCGTATCTCACTCTTGGGCAATTCAGGTGGAGACTTTGTGCTACATCTCAATTTGTTGGTTACTACGACCTTGGTTACATTTTGTAATTACTACCAAGAAGATTCTTGTGGTTTGTTGAATAGTACTTTTGAAAGAAGAGGAGTGCTTTCTTTCATTATCCCTAAGATTTCTCATTTGATTTGCATGCATCATCTAAAAAAAAGAGAGATGGATGATTTATCCTACCCTTGAGTATTATTTTATGTATATATATATATATATATATATATATATATATATATATATATATATATATATATATATCATATCTATAGGGAACCTCCCCTTAATGAGAGGAGAGATTAGTCCCCTTTTGATGTGGTAAACCTACACATTTGGTTGACCAATCTTTCTACTTTGGATAATTAGACCTATTTTGTTTATTAGTATGTTGATCGACAAAATAATCAACCAACAGTTTTTGGTGACTCTGCTGGGGATATAGTTATGTGCATTCTGAAACCTCAAGTTTCAAATGAAATCAGTTTCTACCATTATATATTATAGACTCCATTCTTTTTTTGTGTTTTACCCATTATTATTATAACCTTACCATTCACCTCCACACTAACCAGGAAAGAACGTGCAATTTAAAGCCTCAAGCTTCAAACTAAAGCAAGGTCAATTCTTTTCCATTTTTGTTTCACAATCTGGCAGATTCAAGGTATACACAAAGCCAAAGGGCTAAAGGTATTGTTAACCTTGTATTTGATTTGTTACAACAAAGTAATTTTGATCTGTTTCCTTCACCATCTTGCCTCCAATGAACCAAGAGCTTTCCTCCTACTAAAGTCAGATCTCCATTACCAAATGAAGTATCCACTTTTGTTGTTGATAAAGATTTGCCAATAATTACCCCTCTAAGATTTTTAATTCCTCCTTTTCATAGTCATATAATGGCAGTTCAAGGCCCCTAGGGTAATTCTTTTGGTCCTCTCAATCTTAATCCACCTCTACATGAGCTTCCACATAGTTCAAGGAAGAATTTCCCCAAATTCTATGGTGATGGTAAAGTTCATCCTGATGAACACATTGCAACCTTCAGTATAGCCTGTGCCATAAATGGAGTAGAATTTGAAGATGTCGTAGTCAGGCTATTTATAGAAACATTATAAGGTGCTATTGCAGATTGGTTTTATCATCTATAGGCTCAGTCAATAACTGATTGGAATACCCTCAAAGCTAAGTTTGAAGATAGATTCAAACCTATAGAATATGCACATGCACTTTTGGCTTAACTTACATAGCTAAATAAAGAACTTCATGAACCAATGAGGGACTTCATAGCCAAGTTTGACAAATTGAGAAACAAAATTCCTATAATTGCTCAACCTATAGCTGAGAATCTCAAATGCTTCTTCATTAATTCTCAGTTACTTGAAGTAAGTTTTCTTTTGAGATGTGCTAGTCAAATAGATCTTGATACAGCTCAACATTTGGCCACTGAGGTAGAAGATGATCTCATCTTAGCAGGGAAGATAAGAAAAGATCTAAATATAAATAGAGCTTCATCATCTTTTAAATATTCATCTACAGGCACCACAAATCCAATGGTTCAGAAGTTGGCAAATGAGTTACTTGCTCTCAAAAAGCAAATGGCACAAGGAATGTCTTTTGCTCTTTCATATAGAGATATGACAAGAAGGACATTTCCAAATTAGTCATATCAGGGCAATGCTGCCAAGAATCAAGGACAACAAAATTGTCTTCCTCCCCTACAAGGGAAACTTGCCATTGAAGCTCCTCCAACCAATTCAGTAATGGGATATCTTAAAGCAGAATCAGAGTTCTCTTTCTAGCCTAAAATGAATCAAGAAAATGAAGCTAATATCCTTGTAGAAAATCAAGAAGAATCAACTGGCAACTCCCACATTAGTTTCCTAAACTACCAGAATGAACCCAAAAGCAAAGTGGAAGCTTTTGATGGATCATATGCAATGTTTACTAGGTCCAATAACCAATCAATCCAACAAGATAATAAAGAGAAGATAGAGGAGCAACCTCAACTAGTAATTACATTTTCTAAGCATGGAACCACTCTGCCTTTCCATTCAAAGGATTTGGTGATCACCCAAAAGACAAGTACTTCAATTTTTCAAACTAGCCCTCCTCCCATCCCTCTTAAAACTTAGAAAGTTGAAATACCTTCCTCTATACCTAGCTCAATTCAACCATTTGACATAATCTATCATGTCAGAAAGACAAAAATACAAATGTCTAAATTTAAATATTTGTAGTCCAATCCTGATCAATTAGATAAGTTGGTCCAATGTGTCAAGAACCAAACTATCCCTACAGGACAAGAAGCTAAAAAAGTAACTCTTGATTCCCCAAAGAACATGCCCATTCCAAATAATCTTGTCATTACTCCTCTAGATGCCCCTGGGAAAATAAAACCTTTCTATGTTTCCCTGTTAATAAATGGTCACAAGCTAAGTAATTATATTATAGACTCAAGTGCATCTGACAATGTCATGCCTACTAAAGTAGCTGAATCTCTTGGCCTCACACTGACCAAGACATTTGGGAGATGTTTCTCTATGGAAAACAAGCAAGTACCATTGCTAGGGCAAATCAAAGATGCCCAATTTGCATTTGCAATGTTTCTAGACAAGAGAATCAAGATGACTATCTTGGTGGCTAACGTCTCAGCACCTTATGGCATTTTTCTTGGATGAAATTTTATCAAGGACATGGGAGGAGAACTAAACATGGACCTATCTGAGGCAAGAATTCCTATCAAAGGTGTAATGAATAGGTTTCTCCCTAAAAAGGAGGCAAAATATGTGGTCACCCAAACATCAGCGCTTAAAGCTCAAATTACTTTTGAATCCTTAGTCATGGGTAACTACTTTCTATCTATAGATGAAGTGCATGAAACATCTGATAAAATTCTTGAAAGTGTCAACCTAAAAATTAGTTCAACTAGAATAGCAAAAGAACTAGTAGGTTGCAATACAAATGAAGAAGGACCCTCCCTCTCTAATGAAGGAAAGTCTAAAGAAAAATCAGTATCTGATGAGGTATGGACTCTGAAATTTGATGGCAGTTATTCCTCTACCACTTCAAGAGCTGGGATTGTGTTGATATCTCTTCAAGGAGATATTTTTCCTTCATCTTACAAATTATAATTTAGCAACACTAACAATACAACTGAATATGAATCTCTGTTGCTTGGATTGAAGGCTACTCAAGACAAAAGCATCAAGTTTCTTCATGCCAAAGGGGATGCTGAATTAGTTTTTTGTCAAGTGAGAAACTTATACCAAACCAAGAATGAAAGATTACACCACTATTTTAACCTAGTTTGGGACCAAATTGAAAGCTTTGATGCTTTCAACATTTCTACCATACCCAAAGAATCTAATGACAGAGCTGATGCACTTGTCATTTCAAGAACTCTTTTAGTTCCCCACTTAGATTTCAAAAAAGATAGGTATACTATTGAGCTGGTTTATAGACCAAGTGTTCTTAACAATGCTGATCATTGGCAAGTATTCAATGATGATCATCAAATCATTGCCTTCTTGGAATGAAAAAACAATTTTGAATAACTACGTTTTGAAGGCAGTGAATCTCAAAAGTATGAATCAGCATCTGAATCCAGTTCAGATATAAATGAAGAATTCTTACATCTGAAAGGAAATAAAATTATCAAAGGCCTGGTTTCTCTTGAGAAATTATTTGATAAGCATGTTAGATTCATGAAACAATAGAAAACATATTCAATTTTCTCTCAGGGATTTGATCAAGTAAATCTGACTACTAAAGAAAATCCCAAGATGGTTAACATTGGTAAGTGTTGCACCCCTGAAGAAAGATTCAAGTTCACCACTTTACTTCATAAATATATGGATGTCTTAGCATATTTTTATGATGACTTAGAGTCTCTCAGACCTAATGAAATCCACCATGACATTCCTCTCAAGGCTGACTCAATGCCCTATAAGCAAAAATCTAGACAGTACAATCAAAAAATATCAGGTACTATTCTGTCTGAGATACAAAAAATGTTAAATGCTAGAATCATCTTCCCAATCCATCATTCCACATGGATTTCAAACATAGTGCCTATAAAGAAGAGTGGCAAAATTTATATTTATGTAGATTTCAAGAATCTGAATCAGTCATCTTTAAAAGATAATTACCCTTTGCCAATTATGGATCAAGTGCTTCAAATAGTGATAGGTTCAGAGATGTTATCAATGCTAGATGGATTCTTTGGATATAATCAAGTTGAAGTTGGTGAACTAGACCAACACAAGACTACATTCACCACACCTTGGGGTACATTTGCATATAGAAGAATGCCTTTTGCCTTGATAAATGATGGTGCCACCTTTTAGAGAGAAATGGACCTAGCTTTCAAAGATGAGATGGGTAAATTCATAGTGGTATACCTTGATGACTTAACCATCTTTTCAAAGCACTATTTTGATCATGTACACCACTTACAACAAGTGATGGAGTGTTGCCACTAGAATGGTATTTCCTTGAACCCCAAGAAGCTTGTTTTTAGAGTAACAGAGGGGAAACTCCCTGAACACATTGTGTCTAAAGAAGGCATAAAGATTGACTTAGACAGAGTCAAGTCTATTCCGAGAGCTTAATTTGCCTACAAGTAAAAATGTTGTTCACTCTTTCTTTAGAAAGGTAAATTTCTTATAGAGGTTCATCCCTAAATTTGTTGAGAAGACTAGACACATTATGAACATGATGAAAGGGCATACCACCTTCAGCTAGACTAAAGAAGGCAAGTCAGTATTTTAGGATATCAAGACTGCCATTGGCCACACCCCTACCTTGGTTTGTCCAAATTACAACAAAGATTTCATCATATACATCTATGCTTCTGAACACATGCTTTCAACAATTCTTATTCAATAGGATAAGGAAGGTATTGAATCTCTTATTTCTTTCATGAGTTGCCCTCTTAAAACCCATGAGATGAAGTATTCAAACATAGAGAAGCATGTTTATGTAATGGTGAAAGTAGTTAAACATTTCCACTTCTATATCCTGAATTCACACACTACTACCTTAGTTCTTAACACCACAATCAAGTCCATATTAACTCAACAGGATTTTGGCACAAAAAGAGGCAATTAGATCACAAAAATCCAAGAGTTTGATCTAGACATCAAGCCAACAAAGCTAATCAGGGGAAAAGGCCTATGTCAATTAATTACTGACAACGAGCCAAAAAATACACAACATGTAGAAGCTAAAGTGGAAGACAAACCAATAGTCCTTTTTGCCTCCACTACCAATGAGTGGTATTTAGGTATTGCTCATTTCCTTACTTATGGTGAATGACCTACTCATTTTTCTTATAAAGAAAGGAGGACTATCAAGTTGAAAGCTGCCAATTTTGTCCTTTGGGACAACGGCTTGTACAAGAGAAGCATAGATGGAGTATTTCTTCACTGTGTAGACAAAGAGAAATAAAGCCAACTTTTGAAATCTTTCCATAATCTATCCTATGGAGGACATTTTTTTTCTCCTGTAACTGCTCTCAAGATTTTGTGAGCTAGGTATTACTGGCCAACTCTTTTCCAAGATGCATATAAGTGTGTGAGAAAATGTGAACTTTGCCTGCAATTTGTTGGAAAACCCAAGTTAGCTGCCCTGTCTCTCAAGCCAGTGATCATAAAAGAACCTTTCCAACAATGAGGGATTGATTTTATTGGGACTATAAACCCATCTTCAAGTGTTGTACATGATTATGTCATTACAGATATTGACTATTTCACCAAGTGGGTAGAAGCAATCCCAACTAAGCATGCTACTTCAAAAGTTGTATGCAATTTCTTCAAGGAGAATATCATTTCCAGGTTTAGAGTTCCAACCAAAATTGTTACTGATAATGTAGCTTGTTTTACCTGTTCAGGAGATTACACAATTCTATTTCCATTATGGAATTACACTCTCCCATTCTTTTGATTATTTTCCACAAGGGAATGGACAATCAAGCAATAAGAACTTGGTAACAATCAAAGGACATGGCATAAATCATTGGTTGATGCTCTATGGGCAGATAAAATCACACCAAAGAGGGCATTTGATATGTCTCCTTTTCAACTTCTTTATGATATCAATGCTAAAATACCAATCACCTTAGAATCACCAGCCTTGAAATTGGCAAAGGCAATTGAAGATCAGACATATGAAAGCTCTATTGATAAGAGAATCATGTGCCTGACTGAGCTAGATGAATAGAGAACCATGGTGGTGGACTAAATTGCTGCTCATCAAAGTTTGGTAAAAAACACTTTGACCAAAATGCCAAAAATCATGATTTCCAGATTGGGGATCAAGTCCTATTGTGAGACAAAAGGAGAGAACCAAAAGGGATGCATGGAAAGTTTGACTCCCTTTGGAGAGGCCCATTTATAATTCATCAACACAATGGTGAAAACAAGTTTTTGCTGAAATATCAAGATGACACACTCTTTTCTCTGTCTCATAATGGGCAGCATCTAAAACACTTCAACTCTTGAAGTATCAGATCATTGCATCTGTACATATGTATATTTGTATAGTTTTTAATTCTATTTTGTTTTGTTTATTTCCCTTTCTGATCCCTTATATTTATGGGTAACATGACTCTGTAGCTCAATGGTACACATGAAGACACTAGAGATTCTGGATTCTACTCCCTTCAATTCTTTTTTATAATTGATAGAAGTTCCCCAACTGAAGCTAGCTGTTGTCTCCAAAAATAGACTTCTCATTTTTTGGGACAACATGTGAACTATTTTGGTTCCTTAAACTAAAATAATATATTCTCTTCTCAAAATTTATTCTAAGCATTCAAATTCCTCATTTTTTAAGCTTCTCAAAAATCTATAGACTTTATAGGCTTGACTCTATGGACTCTACAAGATTGAATCTATGGACTCTACAGACTTAAATCTATGGACTCTATAGGAAGAAAATCTACGAACTCTGTAAGAATAAAATTTGTGGACTCTTCAAGCCAAGTTCTACGAGCTTCACAGGTTGATTTCTATGGACTCTATAGGAAAGAAGCAAGCTCTCAACACTTAGGCAATTTCAAAGTTGGTTCAATGACAAGGCTCAATCAAAAGAGTTCATTGTAAAGCTTCTAAGCAGGGATTGAACCATTGAACCATTGAACCTTGAACCATTTTGGTTCAACAAGTTCAATGGGTTCAAGGGTTCAACATCAGCAGCAAGAGTTAAGTGCATTTGCCAAGGTTCAAAGTTTAATTACTTTCAGGTTTAACGGCTTCAAAACACTTATCAAAGAGAAGAAGACTTAAACCATTGAACCATTGAACCACTTTGGTTCAAAGGTTCAATGGGTTCAATGGTTCAACAGGTTCAACGACTAAATGGTTCAATGTGTTTTGTTCAAAAAGATCAAAAGGACTTAGCCAAATAAAAAGAATGAACTGATTAAACCGTTGAACCTTGAACCAAAGGGTTCAATGAGTTGATAGGTTCAAAGGTTCAACCAGTACAATGAAGATCAAAGAGCTTAGAAAGAACAAGGAAGTGATGGACTAATGGTTCAACAAGTTCAAAGGCTTCTACAGGCAGGTTCAATCAAAAGAATAAGTTTTCGAGGCTTGAACTATTGAACCATTGAACCCATTTGGTTCTCAATGGGTTTAAGGTTCAATAGGTTCAATGGGTTCAACAAGGCTTGTTTCAAAGAATCTTGGTTCAAGCGGTCAATAAAAACAAGGGAATGAACCATTAAACAATTGAACCAAAGTTGGTTCAATTGGTCAGTTCAAACGATAAGTTTAAAGGAGTGCCCCAAGCATCAAAAACACAAGTGCCCCTACAAAGGGCATTTCTATGGCAAAAGTGACTAAGGAAGGAAATGAAAAACTTGACAAAACTCAGCAGATGCTGCCAAGTGTCGTCTTTCAAGCCTCATTGCACTTTGTTTCTAAGAGTAGCGGATGTTGCCACGTGTCACAATTTGAAATTCACATAAAATTGACTAAGGAAAATTTCCAAGGGATAAACAACCCTTGAAGAGGACACTCAGAAGCTAAAATGAATTGTTACAAAAACTTGAAAAGCTAATTTGGAGCTTAAACAACCCTTGCAAAGGGCAGAAAGGGGAAAAATGGACCAATTCAAAGGCCAAAAGAACAAAGGGATTTCCTTTGGAAAATCTCCCTCGGCAAAATAGATAAAGTGAATTCCTTTGGGAAAATGAACAAGGAAAAGGACAAAGTGAAATCCTCCAGAAAATTTATCCAAAGGAATTCACTCAAAAAACAAAGCAAAGCCTGACAAAAAGACAAGGCAAGGAAGATTTCCTTTGGACAAATTGCCCTAAGGAAATAAAGGATAAAGCCCACTAGAAGAAAGAAGCCTGAAGGCCATATGAAAACCACCTGAAGGGTAGATACGCTTGCGGGGGGCTCTTCCTGACCCAAAGCAAACCATTTCTCAAGGCTCTGAAGGGTAGGTCCCCTCTAAGAAAGATCAAATGATAAAGCTGAAGGAATTGCCAAGGAAAGTGACGTGCCCACAGACGTCAAAGTCGCAACAATGAAATAGTTGTTGATCCTTGAAGGTTTAAGCATAGACCTGAATGCATTCAAAGGATTTAAGGCCAAGGCCAAAAGGAAGAACCACTGAGAGGAGTGTAAAGAGCAGGAATGACCAAAAACATTTGTGCATCAGATATGTTTCTAAAACTAGACTGCCAGGTGGATATCTAATGATGCAAACTTTCAATAGCGTGACCCATTTCTCTACATTGAGAAAAGAAAATGGGTAAATGCCCCTAAATTCTAGCATGTCTTCTTAACAAAATTCAATGTAAAATGATTCATTACTATTCCCAAGTCCTTCTTGAAGAGGTTATATAAAGGACTCTCTTGTTATTGTGGAGGGCTCTCTCTCTCTCTCTCTGATTATCAAAAACAAAACTCTGCCCAAATTGAAAGGCATTACTGAGACTTGGAGCTCAGATTGTTGATCATATTTTTTTATTGGAATAAGAAAGCAAGTGACTTTTCAGACTTTGTGTTGTGATATCTTTATTGTTGGGGAAACTTTTCTTATGTCTTTTTCCTTAATATATTTTCTGTTCCTTTAATTCAATAAGTAGAATTAGTGAAAGTAGTCAGAAAGGCATCCTAAAGCCAACTATGGAGAGACTTTGTGCCCCCACAATTGCCTTTAGTGTGTTTTCTTTTTGTTTCTGTGTAAAGGACCTTGGGATGACTTCATGCCCTCATTGTCCTTCATATCTCACTCTTGGTCAATTTAGGGGGAGACTTTGTGCTACATCTTAATTTGTTGGTTACTACCAAAAATATTCTTATGGTTTGTTTAATAGTACTTTTGAAAGAAGAGGAGTGCTTTCTATCATTATCCCTAAGATTTCTCATTTGATTTGCATGCATCATCTCTGAAAAAAGAGAGATGGATGATTTATCCTACCCTTGAGTATTATATATATATATATATATATATATATATATATATATATATATATATAGGGAACCTCCCCTTGATGAAAGGAGAGATTAGTCCCCTTTTGATGCGGTAAACCTACACATTTGGTTGACCAATATTCCTACTTTGGATGATCAGACCTATTTTGTTTATCAGTTTACTGATCGACAAAATAATCAACCAACAAAATGAACATAACTTTCTAATACCCAGAAGAGGGATACATACAATGTCTTTATAAGCCCAATTTATAACACATGAGAAGGAGAGAGAAGAATAATGTGGTGTAACAATGGAATGTATAGTCTATGATGACCATAATTCATCTAATAAGTAGTTAAAAACATGAATGAGGGGTATAAACAATCCCATAAGTCCTTACATATGCTACCTCTAGTGGTATAGTGGCCTTTAATGAGTCTTTTAGGCATATAGGTGTAGTATAGTGGCCTATTTTTTGTCATAGTTGACCCCATGAAGACACAATGCTCCTTGAAAATGATCCATTAATCTTTGACATGCAGCAAGAGTTTAGGAACCTATTATGTGATATGGTTGTTACATATTTGAACATGTCTATTACTTGCCTAACTACCACTCTTCATACCATTCTCAACCCATTCAATGCATTTTTACTCCTAGTGGGAAAGAGACCTAAGACTTATGAATCTTTAATAATGTGTTGAAAAGGGTAATGGCTTGGAAATGTTGACACAAGGGTGCTTCTTCTCTAGAAATCCTCTTCATCATGTGAGTAGAACTGCAATACCCTTCCCTTAATGCAAATGAAGGTTATCTCCTTCATTGAGTATAACTATGCTCATTATGCTACATTGTAATATTGTAGGGAATCAATAATGGTAGTTTGAGCATAATCCCACCTCTATATAGGCCTAAGATGTCATACTCACTAAATATATTTAACATGCTTGGGAACTATGAAAACAAACCCAAAATTAGACATTGTGAGCCATTTCCTTGCATATTCTACCTCATACATGCCAAATTATTGGTACATATGGAGATTATAAGAACTATAGTGTAATATTGATGTTTTTAATGTGTTTTATGGACATTTGAGTCACCAATAATATTTTATTTATCATCAGGTTCTTTGTGAGGGTTTTGGAAGATTTGGAGTGGCCTACCATCTTAACAATGGTTCATAAAGTATAAGAGCTAGATTATAAAATTAAGGCCATGAATATAGAGTACATAAAACTCCTTAAATATCTTGAAATAAATATTTATCCCATGCATCTTATATGTTGGTATATGAGTAAAGGTTTGTAGCCCTTGGGTTTCTCCATGGCAATCTACACATGCTCATAGTCTTAAGGATTATTCATAAAGTTACCCCCTAAATCCATCTCTATCCACCATGGATGTCAAGTGGATATGCATCCTCAACTTACCATAAGATAAATTGGCCTTGTTGTATATATTTGGCCCACATACCAAGCATGTGCCTAGTTTTTGTAGACATCCAATTCCTAACACCATTTGTGTTGAAATTGTCAATCTTACTCAAATTGCACTCAAATGCACATTTTAGGTCAAAATTCATAAAATTCCCTAAAAGGTTCAAAATATTCACTTAAAAGTGCCATTTTAGGTTAAAGTATCCCTAAATAGGGCAATGCATTCTATGGGCTACCTAACTTTGATCAGATCATTTCGAGTCAAAATGACAATTTTGCCATTTAGTGCTCTAGATCACTCTTTTCTTCTAATTCATTGTTACACATCACATAACTTTATTATTTGGTGTTGGCAACATCCTAAATGGGAATACAGATCCAACACATATAACATGACCTTTAGTTCCTCTCTAGTCAAATTATGACCTAGTAATATGACTTTTTGACCATTTTGATTAATTGTGTACCAATTTCCAAAGAATTACACTAAACTTGATTAAACTTACTTAATATAATTAATCCAATTTAAGAGATTTAGTAAGACTTCCATAGATCTTTTTTGATATCTCATTATTGGAAATTGATTTTGAATATCTACATCACCTAGTGACATCATTTATGGGGTGGCATCCATCAAGCCATAAGTGCATAAAATATCAGGATTATGGGTCACCCATGCCTAGTTAATGTCTCCCATGCCTCTTAAATGCCCCTTCTTCCAAGTTCATGATGAATATAATTATTGATTTAATTCCAAATATTAGGATTATCCATGGCCATACATCTCAATCTTGAGATGGACAGTCATGGTTGATCCTGACCAATCTCAAAAAATTATAAATAGAGAGGCCATGGACATAAATAAAAGAGCTTAAATATTTCAAAGTTATAATGTTAAATTGTTTTCATAAGGTTTTGTATTTGATCATATATTTTGCTTGAAAACTTCATTGATAGGCTAGTTTAGTGATTTGAAATCATGAGCCTAGTTTTTATAGAGTGTTTTTGAGGCATTAGAGGAGCTTACCACCATTTTTAACAAATACAAGGATGTTTGATCAAGGGAGAACATGTTTTTGAGCCACATGGGTATGGTGAATCCATTTGGGAAGGTAATATGGTTTTGCTTTCTTTGAATTTTTTTTGCTATCCTTTGTAATTCTCATAGGAATATATAGGCTTAGTTAGTTATTTCTTTATGCATGTTTCATTATTTATGGACTAATGCTTGACTAACTTGCTTTTTAATCCTCTCTATATCTTGGCATGCCTGGTGGGAAAAGACTCATCTCACACCTGAAAAAGATCATTTTTCAACTTTAAAACATTCATTTTTCAACTTTAAAACATTCATTTTGGACCCTTAAAACTCTTGCAAATTGATTTTCTAACTTTATTTTGTCATTTTTGTTTGCCACAATTTTACACAGTGACCAATGTCGATAAGTAATACTAACATCAATTACCTAACTTAACTAACATCAATTAGTAAAACTAATATTGATTAGATGTCGGTTAGCCAAAGTAATCATCATTGATTGTAGTAACCAATGTCAATCGCTATGTTTTTCTTAAAATACAAACCAAAGAGCTATTTTTCCAAAGTTCATTATTTTGAGCTAAAAAGGGATTCAAAGCTAAAGGACATTCTAAAATTTTTGTTGTAGGACCAAGCTTGACATTTGATAAAAACATGGTTAAATCACCTTTTTCATGCTTAAAAAATCAATTTGGAACTTTGTTTTGGTGTTTAATAAATAATTTAGATGTTTTGGTGAATGTTTTGAAAGTTTGCAACTAAGACCAAGAGGTCAAATGAACAATACCAAATATTTCATTTGGGATTAAAATTGAACACACTTGTCAATTCTTGTTTTCAATATTTTTTTACTTAGGTTTGGTTTTTTAAAAAAAGTAATTTTGCATGTATGCTCTTCCATTTGTCCCCTTTAGGGAACCCTTGGAATCAAATTTGCCATTCCTATTGCAAATAGCCTCGTCCAAGGCTTAGAAAGAATGTCACCTAAAGCACTTCCCCAAAAACTTACCAAAGTTTGGGTGACCTTTAAAATGACCCTAAAGTATTTGTATTTTATATATTTTTTATTTTCATGTAAACTTGGCTTGCGAGGGGGACATCATTACCTCCTATGAGTTCTTTAGGGAAGCTTTGACCTGAGGTTTCACCTCCCATCATTGAATTCATTTGACTCCTTTAGAGTTGCACATGAGACGTCTCTGCATTTGGACATCACACTACACTAAGTGAACAATAGGATGTAGTGGCTATAAAAAGGACTAGACACTTTTATAACTAGCCAATGCTATGGTTAACCAATTTTTGTGCCAGTCTTTTACATCATTTGACGTGAAAGTCATTGTGTAATTGATTCCCCTAGAATGATCAAAACCTTGATAGTTTAGTAGACTCCACTTTGCCATACCTTATCAGTTTAGAATTAAGATGTTTGTCTTTTGTCATTATCTTACTTGGTCTTGATTTATGTCTAAAACTACTTATTAACTCAATAAACTTAACCAAAACACACTATCCTCAATTTTCTTAAGCAAGGGAGGCGTTACGCTATCCAAATGGAAAATTCATCTTTTCATTATTCAAATTGTTATCAAAAGCTTTGTGTCATGTCATCCAATTTGGTACAATAATACTTCCTAATTGAGTCTAGATCTTTTACCCAATTTGTTTAAATCCTTCATTTATAATCCACATTCAAAATTGAACCTTTCTGAGTTGTAAGGGTTGGTATGATAAAGTGGGTTCACCATTTACACACTAAGCTTATTTTAACTTGGGTTCAATTTTCCATTTGGATTAAATGTCATTTATTAAGACTCAAAATCACATATCATCTTGGTGGACTCAAGTCATCATACGTATCACTCACACTTTGAGTCCTAGAACATATTTTATCCTACTAGAATCATGTGGTGAAATTATGCTACCCATTTGGTCCTAGATTTATACTTAGTGATTCACATATGTTTTTATATCTTGATTTTATTAGTTCATTTTGTCTTCTACATAATCCAAAGAGATTTCCTCTAAAATTCTATGGTCAACTTGTCAAATTTAAAGCTAGCTTTTACAGTGTGGGTGTATCACAAAGATCTAGGATTTGGTGTACTAGTTTTCACCTTGGGTCTTTGAATTTACTTACTCTCCGCCGATCTATATTATTTCAAATTTACTAGAGGTTGAGTAAACTCATGAACTAAATCTTCTAAATTGTGCATGGTTTCAAAACCACATTCCCTTATAGTCTCATTGGTACCTTGGTTATTTGTTTAAAATAGAGCCAAATCATACTTTGATTGGTTATTGAATCATTGGTCTAAAGTTAGTCAAACAAACTGAATAATTCTTTTAGGCATGACTAAAAGGTTCACTCATAGTGGGGCCTCTTATGGCTTTAATTATGAATATGACCAATTTTATGATGGTCAAGATAACCCTATTATTTTTGATGATATCCCCATAATAGTAGGATCCAAAGATTAGTATAATGGATATCGACCCTACGAAGATAAATATGAAGCCTTTCTTAGATTGATAGAATTAGGTGCTAGATGACCTTCTAATTTTCCTATAGAAAAATCACATACCTTAGAGAAGGAGAACAATGACGACAAGAATAATATTTTTCATAAATGAACATACCTTCTTCCTCTAACAAAGGAAAGGAAATACAAATAGAGTCAAGACCCACAAATCTGGATCTTCTAGCTAAGATCAAGATAATAACTCAACAATATGCAGATCAAATTGTCATAGACTTAACTAACTCCCTAGTTGCCACTTTAATTCAAAATAATAAGGAAATGTGGTCAAAAGTATGCAACAAATATTGGATGAGGACATTAACATAGTATATCAAGGTAATCTAAATGAATAGTTAAAGTCATAAAAGACCTTACAAAGTGTTTTAATTTATACAAAACATACATTTTTCAATCATCAAGAACCTCTTGTTACTTTAAAAACTCATAAACCCAAACATTTAGTTCAAATTGAGGAAATCCCTCAAGATAATTTGGCTAGTTATTTTCAACCAACCCAAAGATTGGTAAATAAACATAGAAATTTACAAAATCAATAAAGTTTGACATAGCCAAATTTAGGGAATTTTTTAAAATACAAGAATAAACATCCTATGTTATCAACTCAAGCAAAAATTTAGAACCAAATCATGTATTGAAAGGTATACGCTCCCTATAGATCCACACAAAACCAGGGGCACATTCCACCCCAATAACAACAAAACTAGGGGCACATTCCACCCCAACAATAATAAAACTAGGGACACATTACATCCCTAAAACACTAAAACTAGGGGCACATTCCACTCCAAAAAAATCTTATCCAATCCTCAAATTCACCAAACATGCAAGAATGGAATTCTATTAAGGAAATTTTCCAAAGATTGGAGATGAATAATAGAGTCAAAAAGTACAAATTTGATGAGATATGCCCATATCCATTTGACTTGTCTATTCTCCAAAACCCCTTTCCACCTCATTTTGAGGCACCCAAATTTGAAAAATATAAAGGGAAAGGATATTTTCATGAACACATACAAGCATTCTTCATCTTGTGTCAAGAGGTTGCTTATAGTAGTAAGTATTTACTACGACTATTTTTTCAAAGTTTAGTAGGAATAGCTCTTGATTGGCTACTTAAAATACCCAAGGGATCAGTTATGGATTAGAATGACTTATCAGAAAAATTCATTAACCATTTATCATATAACATAAAACATGGATTGATATTGTTGACTTATGCAAAGCCAAGTAGCATGATGGTGAAAGTTTCACTACATATCTACAAAGGTGGAGAGCATTGGTAGGCTGATTTTAACTTAATTTACTAGACAAATAGTTGGCTGATATCTTTGTAAAGAATTTGCATCCTAAAGTTGTGTATAATCTATGGTTATCTTGTGCTAACTCATTTGAATAAACTATTGACAAAGGAGTGCAGATTGAGAAATCTCTTATTGTGAAAGGCCTTGTTAAGATTTTTTTGCAAGGTCAAGCATCTAATCAAAACAAATCACCAGCTCCTAAAGATATGAAAGATAAACCTACGGGCTTTAGAAAAAATAAAAACATTGTTGGAAATGGGGTGACTAAAATAAGACATGTACAAATGATAAAAGTTATACCTCCTCCAAATGTACAATTAACTCCCTCAAATCCACTACCTACTTTGCAAAGATAACCTCCACAAAGGACATTTCATAATAATTTTAGAGTCTTTATAAAGTTAGGAGAATTAGTTGAGACAGTGTTACAAAATCTCATTGCAACTAATTTAATTATATGGCTAGTATTAAGGCCATTTCCTTAAGATCAGCCAAAACTAGACTAGTATTAAGAGAATTATTGGTGTGACTTTCATCATGTTATTGGTCATGGTGCATATCATTGCATTCAATTATGACATATTATTAAGGAATTTATTTAATGTGGTAAACTAGAAATTAAGTTAGCCCCTAATCAGAACATAAATTAGGATATGAGAATCTACAAAGACCCCTTTCCTTGACATGATCCACCACCACCAAGAAATAATCAAAATGGTCACCATCAAAGACAGAGATAGAACCAAAACCAACAACAAGGTTAGAATCATAATGAGCATAATCAAGATCAAAATGCCCACACTAATAATGTGGATTATAACAATGTACCTTATGACTATAATAACACTGTGGGATGCAATTATGCAACCCACATTGCCACTATTACTATGAAGCTACATGGCCAACCCCATGTTCCTCACAACATGAGACCCAAAATTATAGGGTCATCACCCTCTCCCCCTTATAATACCATGTCAAGTATGCATCATCATGTTGCTACTCCATTTACATGGGTTACTAGTCTTGAACAATAATACCTTTCTTATAAAGGATCCTCATTGACCCAAAATTGTCACATTACTATTAATCATCCATGAGTCACCATCTAAGGACCTCTACCTCCCTCTTATAATTATAATAACTCCTTTCTACCTCTAGGTTGTGTAGTTGCAACTAGATGCCCATGAATTACCATCCAAGGCCCTTTACCCACTTTTTCCATAAAACCCAATGAGAACATTGAGCCAATGGTTCCAAAGCTGAATACTATCCTAAAAAAGACTAAACAAGTTCAATCTATAATTCAAAGGCCTTATAGTCTAATGGATCAATTAGATGAAACCCCTACACAAATTTCCATATTAGAACTCTTGTGGACATTTGATGTTTATAAGACCATTTTCAACAAAATTTTACAAAATTTTATTGTGCCTAATGATATAAACCTTAATCAGTTTCAGAATCTAGTTGGACACTTGTCTTCATTTTGACAAATCATATTTGATCAAAAAGACATGTCCACCCTTGGCCCAAACCACAATAAACCCACTATACATTGAGATAATAATTGTGGATCACAAGAGTGAGTGGGTTCTTATAAATAATGGTTTAGGTTTGAACATCATATCTCATAAATTGGTGTGATGATTGAGTTACATGGATAGAGACATTTATCTAGAAACTATTACAATCAAGGCTTACAACACTGTTGATAGGGAGTCATCTAGTATAATTTGGTTACCAATCATGGTTGGGTTTGTTTCTCATCACAAATTATTCCATACTAAGGATATTGAGCTTCTTTATAACATACTTCTTATTCATCCTTGGATCCATGAAGTACAGGTAGTTCTATCTACTCTTCATCGATGCCTTAAATTCCCCTATGATGGGATCGAGGTTACTAATCCCACTGATCAACAACCATACCAATACTACAAACATATTGAAGCAAAGTTTCATAATTATAACTATTACCTAGGTTTTGAATTCATTGCAAAAAAGAATAAAGCCATCATTTCTCATCCATCTCCATCTAATTAATAGACCCTGGTGATCTAGTCTCCGCTTTGACTGATCCATTTCTTACAAATATGGATAAATAGGTTATTATTAAAGATGTAGGCATTTCCATGTACCATCTAAAGGACATCCTCCATATTCAAAAATTACCAAAATACCCTAAAACATTTGCTAAGCCTAAAACTTCCCAAAATCCTAATAGACCTAATCATATTTGAAAACCAAAGAAGAAGAAACTAAAACCTCATATGGTTTTTGTACCTATACTTGCACCAAATAAATATCAAGAGGCTTTTATCGAAGGAGATTAGTTATATTCTGAAGTCCTTATTGATTATTTTTAGAATCCAAAGTATCTTATCCCTAACAGGATAATGGATCATCTTGACTATAGAGGGAAAGGCCTTGGCCCATAGGCACAAGGAATTTTAGAACCCTTATCAACTGGATTTGTCAATTAGAATCATGCTCTTAGATTTAAACCACTAGAGGATGACCTCATAACATTTGGTAGTGACTCATCTGAAGTGACAAGTAATGAGACTCCTAGTAGCGACATAATGCCCCATTATAACCTTTTCGATGAGCTTGCTGATTTAGATTTTTTTTATTCAAATGCCATATTGACCATAACACCTATTGGAGCTTCCCATCCTAAAGCATAAATCCATCTTATTCAAGCTTCCCATCTTGAAGCAAAAACCTATCCTAGTGGTGCTTCCCTTCTTGAAGTAGGACATTATATCTTTACCATTGGTGTTTCCCATCCTAAGGAAAACCCTCACTATAACCTATGCCTTTACCATCTTGAAATAATAGATTGGGATCAACAAAATTTAGTCATATGCCTTGATGAGTTTCAAAATGAATAATCAATTGTATATTAGATGGGCCTATGAGATGCATTCCCCATTGGTGATCATAAATAGGGTTTTGATTTTTAATTGAATTATTATACCTACTTTGGAGATCAGGGAAACTTTCTTTTTCATAATAAATAATAAACATCGATATCTTCAAGTGAAAACCTCTTTAAAGCACTTGTTGATCAAGGAAAAAGTAAAGAAAAAGATAAGCCTTTAAGTGAAAACCTATTTTAGGTGCTCCCATGCAGGAAAGTTTGATCATCCCCTCAAGACGTAAAAAGTACATCTAGCCCAATTTATATATCTATTACAAGAATCTCTTTAGAACAACATCAAATATTTTAGCATCTTGCTCATGAGTTTCTAGAGGTTTTTGCCAATTAGCCTTTACCTAAGAAGGTAGATTATGATTCTTCAGATTATTTAGATCTTTGGGAGGAACAATAAGAAGATATAGTAGAATAAAATGATCATGACCATACATTTCCTAGAATTATATAAGATGGATCCATACTCCTTATAGAGAGAACAATAGAAGTGAATTTGGGAACCCATGAGGATCCTAAATTCATTTATCTTGGAACCTCCCTTACTGAAGTAGAATGTGAACATATTATATTCATTTTTAAGGATTATATAGACATATTTGCATGGGCATACTTTGACATGCTAGGCTTGGACCCATATTTATTTATGCATCATCTTGTTGTTCACCTTGATGTTAATCCAGTCAAGAAAAAGTTGAGAAATATGCATCCATGTATTGTCCTTTTGGTTAAGGCCAAGTTAGAAAAGTTGTTAGGATCCAATTTTATCAAACCACTAGACTACATTGAGTGGATGTATAAAATAGTACCATTAAGTAGAAATACCCTAGGTATATGTGTGTGTACTAATTTTTATGATATCAAGAAAGCATGCCCCAAAGATGATTTTCCTTTGCCCAATATCAACATGATTTCCAACTCAATTGATAGGTATGAGATGCTATTATTAATGGATGGATTTTCAAATTATAATCATATCAAGATATCCCTTAAAGATCAAAATAATTCCACATTAACCACTCCATGGGGGACATTCTATTACCAAGTCATGTTATTTGGTTTGAAGAATGCTAGAGTCACATATCATCATACAATGATTTTTATCTTCCATGACATGATGCATGACATAATCGAGGACTATGTTGATGATATACTAGTAAAATCAAGAACAAGAGTTGGACACCCTAACATTTTATGAAGAATATTTGAGAGGCTTCATGCATATAAAGTCTACTTGAATCCTAAGTAATGTGTCTTTGGAGTCACATTATGAAAATTGCTAGGGTTCATTTTATCATAATGAGGGATTGAAGTTAACCCTGCAAAGGTCACTACTATTATGGAAATGCCTCCACCAAACAATCTTAAACACTTGTGAGGTCTACAAGGCAAGATCTAGTCTATATGTAGGTTTATTTCTTAATTATCAGATAAGTGCCACCCATTTACCCATATCTTAAAGAAAGGGGTAACATTTTAGTGGGATGAAGATTGTCAGATATAATTTTAAAATCTTAAAACATACTTGGCCAATCCACCAGTCTTACGACCTCCAACATAAGGAAAGCCGTTGCTTCTTTATATATCAGCCATGAAACATGCACTAGGGGAGATTTTGGCTCAACATGATGATCATGGTAAGGAAAACATGGTTTATTATTTAAGCCACTCATTGGTAGCATATGAACATAATTATATGCCTATTTATAAGGCATGTTTAGCTATGGTGTTTGCCACTCATAAATTATGACATTATATGCTAAATAACAAAAATATTATTATCACCAAGGTAGATCCTCTCAATTTTATCTTATCTAAAGCAACTCTTTAAGGACGTATGGCTAAATGGATTATGATCCTCAGTGAGTTTGATATCGAGTACCAAAATCAAAAGGCAATCAAAGGATAGGTTCTTGTAGACCAACTTGTAGAAGCTCCTATTATGGCCACTCAACCTCTTAACTTTGACCTTATAGATGATTCTATCATGATGATAGAATAAGCATCACAAGAACCTAAATGGTGGATGGTCTATTTTGATGGATCCTTCACATCTCAAAGGTTTGGAACAAGCATATTATTGATCATGCCATAGGGGGATTTGATCCCCAAAGCATTCCATATACCATTTCAATATATAAACAATATGGTCAAATATGAGGCATTGGTTGTAGGGCTCTATATTTCCATACAATGGGACATTCAAAGCTCAAATGTTTATGGAGATTCATAGATAAACATAAATTAGACAACTGATCAGTATAAAACAAGAGATGATAAGCTTGTTCCTTATAAAAAAATTATCGATGACCTCAAAACACATTTTAAATCTCTATAGTTTGAGAAAGTTACATGAGTCAATAATAGATCTTTTGATGCCATGGCAACAATTGGTTCCATGATTCAAATGCATGATATTGCTAAAGAGTATCAACTCCTAATTGAAAATCTTCTTTAGTTAGCACATTATTCTATTAGATTCAAAGAGGATATGCACCATTGTTGATCCTAATCCCTCACGTGAGCTACCATGATACCAAGATTTTTATAACTATTTCCATAGTCATGTATTTCCCACCAACCTTTCCAATAACCAAAAAAAACTTTTCCTTCATCGCTTAACATGTTACATCCTCTTGGGAAACACACTTTATCAAAAAGGCTATGATGGAATGCTTCTTTGTTATTTATCTTTGGGAGAATTCAATATGACACTAAAGGAGGTTCATGAAGGAATGTGTGGGGCCCATAGCAATGGTTATTATTGGCCCAAAATGGAGATAAATGCTTCTAATTATGTAAATAAGTATGTTTCTTGTCAACAGCATGTCAACTCGATACATGCACCTTCCTTACCATTTCAGTTGATTACAACACCATGGCCATTCTCAACATGGGGTCTTGATCTCATTGATAAAATTAACCTGACATCTTCAGATATCCATAAGCATATTTTGACTAAAATCAAGTATTTTACCAAGTGGATTGAGGCCATTCCTCTCACTTATGTTACTAGGAAACAAATAGCCAAATTCATTCATTACCATATCATCTTTCGATATGGCATCCTAACTCATATTATATCTGATAATGGTGGGTCCTTTGTGAACCAAGATGTAAAATCTCTTTATGAAAATTTCAAGATCAAGCATAAGAAATACATTCCATATAACTTGCAAGGTAATGAACAATCTAAGGCATCAAACAAAACTATTTTAGCCATCTTAAAAAACATTGTCAATGATGTTAATTGTAATTGGCACTTGAAACTCTTTCCTACCCTCTAGGCTTATAGAACCAATCATCACACCCCAATTGGAGCTACTCCATCCTCCCTTGCTTTTGACACTGAAGCTATCATCCTAGTTAAGATTGAGGTCCCATCATTAATAATATCACTAGATCACATTGATGATAATGAAGACTATAGATCCTTATAACTATCCAAACTAGAGCTTCTTAATGGTAAGTTTTTGGTTTCCCTAAAAAACTTATAGGTCTATCAGAATAGAATGTGGAGAAGCTACAACAAGCACATTCTCCCTTGAGAATTTGAGATTGGTGACTTAGTTTTGAAAGATAACTAGAAGAATATGAATGTTGAAATCAAAAAGAAAGGCAAGTTTTAGTCTAATTAGTTAGGACCATATGTTGTCACAATAAGCTATAGATCAGGAGCATATCAACTAGCTAAACCTAATGGTGAAGAACTTTCATAGCCCATGAACATCATACACCTTAAGAGGTTCCATGTGTAAATAGATTTGAATAATTGTCTATAAGACCCCTAACTTAGGGGCAACTTGTGTTGTCATAATTTTATCCCACCCTTTTATCTTACCTTGAACACATTTTATACGACCCTGGTCCACTTTTCATGAATCTCGATAGTAAATGTTTTGAACCCTTGGCACTCTAAACACATTCTTCATCCCATTATGGATTGTTCTCTTTGAGAAGCATATTATTTGTTTTGTCTAGGACATTTTATAATTTTGAACACTTTTTTTCCCTTGACCAATTATGATCTCGATTATGTCTCATGAACATTATGAACATCTTTAGTATTAGTTTTACAAAGCGGTTCAACCAAGACAATCTTGTGTAGTTTCAAACAAGTGAATAGCTACATCTTCTTAGTTCAAGTATTTGATACTCTTTCATGTTTTATCAAGAACCTCTCTCTCATTGATTTGTGAGCATGGACCATTGTAGCTGGCTTAGTTATTTGTTATAACCTCTACTCTTAAGATGTGCATCTCCTTAACTAGATGGTCCCACCTTGTGCATATTTTATCCAAAAATTACTAAAAACATTACAAATACTTTGAAAATGCTAAAAACATCAGAACATGATCCATAAAAGAATAAAAACATTATCTCATGCTTTTATACATTTTTACATTCTCACTCCACCATACTACACTCTTGCCATTTTGCAAGCACAAAAACACCAGTTCATTTCATCTTATCCCATGCACTTGTCATTTTGAAAGATCATTCTTTCTCATCTCATCAACTTTTTGTTTTCTAGACCATTATTATTTGTTTGTTGTATCTTCCATTTATTCTATAAATCATGTTGGTCTGATCATCATTTTTCTTCTATCCCATTTCCTAGGAGAACTAAATTTGTCTTGAAGTTCATGTTAGAACATGCATCCATAGAACTATGTAAGCAACATTCACTTGTCTTATACATATGGATTCAGCTCAGCCAACCCCTTCCTTTTCTTCTCTTACCCCATTTCTTATGTCATTGTTCCTCTTTATTAGGGAATAATTATCATGTTATTGTTCTTTGTTATGATGTGGTAGAAAGTAACACCTCTACCGCACATGCATAAACATTTGTATTTAAACCACACTAACTTGGTTTTTGTTTGTGTGTGTTTATTTGAGTTTTCTTAGTGTTTTGTTGTGTTTTCTTGGTGTTTTGTTGTGATTTTACACCTCTCCTTTTATTTCTTCTCCTTTTCTCTTTTTATTACTTCTTGTCTCATCTTGGTCTTGTGTTTCTTTGATTATTTTTCCTTATCTTTTTTGTGTTTTAGAACATATTGATGATTCACATGGATCTTGATTGTTTATATCTTGATCCTAGGTTATTACATTTTTCTTAGATCATTTTGTTTATTTGATTGTTTTTGGTGTCTTTTTTTTTTTTGATTTTACTTTTCTCTTTTATGTTCAAGAATGCCTTGATGGTCCACATGGATCTTGATTATTCATATCTTGGTCTCATTTCGTTAAGTTGTTCTTGACTATTGTTTTTAAACATTTTGTTCCTAATTAATATCATATCTTGATTTCAAGTTAGGTTCATTTATGTTTATATTTTTATTTGTTTTTGTTTTTTGTTCAAATGTAAATCACTGTAACTCTAGTTTTGGTCATTGTTTTACCATTATATTTAGTTATAGGTATTCATAATTAAACTGGCTCCACACAATTGGAATCTTATGTAATTATAAGTTATTCATATTTATGATTCCTAATTTATTTTTCTATAGAAATCACTTTATGTTTAAGTCTCAACATCTTAACATCAACATCAACTCTAATGAATGATCCTTAAGAACACTTTGCAACACATAGGCTCATGATATAGAATTAGGCTTCTAGATAGCATGCATTTTAGGCTTATTTCTCTATGCTTAGATGTGAATCTCTTTGCATACATTATAATTATAATCAATTCTTGGTCTATTTTCATCATTTCTCATTCCATTCTCTCCTAAACTTGGGTGAACTACATTGTCCTGAAGTTCATGTTGGAACATGAGTCCATATAACTATGTAGGTATATCTCAATTTCTATTGAGGTCAGCTCATATATATTTCATTATTATTTTCATCTCTTTCATCACTTTGTGCATTCTCATATGCTTGGTTTTATATGGATTTCTAAGCCATTACACCATCCCATGTCCATTTACATCCACTCACTTTAACCTATCTTTTGGGTTATGTCTTTGAGCTATTTTGATTTCTAATTGCCCATGCTAGGGCAAAACATCTAAGCTATGTCTAAATCAAATCAGATCTATAGGGGAAAATCATTCTTTATTTATTATCAATGATCAAAATTCACCCTACTGGGGTAAAATTATTTTATCATAATTAAATCTGATCTACTGGAGCACTTCTTATTATATTCTCTTTAGAGACCCCATTCTAGTGGTACTTACCTTCCTAAAGTAGAAAGTTCTCCATTTTCCTCTAATTCTTAGCTCTCCACATTAAATCCCATGATGTAAATATTTAGTGTGCAACTTTTCTTGAGATTGATCAATGTCATAAGTGTGCAGCTTGCACTCTCAAATTGGGTATGTTTATAGTGTGTCCCTTACATTTATAGACTGTATCTTTCCCATTCCCCCTATCTTTGAGGCATATTATACTTCTAATTATATTTTTATCATTAACGTTAATCACATGTGTAAGCATTAGCTCATTTGGATGTGATCTATTCCATGGGTTAATCTCTCTCTTTTTGAGAGTCCATCCTTTTTTTACATCCTAGTATGTCCTCTTAAGGGGGAATCATGGGTCTATTCCAATTTCTTCTTGAAAAATCTTTTATTTGAAAAGACATTTCTTCACCTAAATGTCTCGCTATACCTTCTCAAATAGGTTAAAAATGTAGACATCTAATTCCTAACACCATTTGTGTTGAAATTGTCAATCTTACTTGAATTACACTCAAATGCACATTTTAGGTCAAAATCCATAAAATTATCTAATTAGTTCAAACTTATCACTTGCAATTGCCAGTTTAGGTCAAAGTATCCTAACTCTGATCAGATCATTTCAAGCCAAAATGATAATTTTGTTTTTTAGTGCTCTAGATCACTCTTTTATTCTAATTCATTACTACATGTCATTTACCTTTTTTATTTGGTGTTAGAAACATCCTAAATGGGAATACAACTCCAATGCATCTAACATCACATACTAGTTCCTCTCCATTCAAATTATGACCCAATAATATGACTTTCTGACCATTTTGATAAATTGTGCACCAATTTCCAAAGAATTGCACTAAACTTGATTAAACTTGATTAAGATAATTAATCCAATTTAAGATCTTAATTAATAATTACATATATATTTTTGAACATCTCATTATTGGAAATTGATTTTGAATATCTGCATCACCTAATGACATCATTTATGGGGTGGCATCCATCAAGCCATAAGTGCATAAAATATTAGGATTATGGGTCATTCATGCCTAGTTAATGCCTCCATGCCTCTTAAATTCCCCTTATTCCAAGGTTATGATGAAGATAATTATTGATTTAATTCTAAATATTAGGATTATCCATGGCCACACATCTCAATCTTAAGATGGACGGGCATGGTTGATCCTGACTAATCTCAAAAATCTATAAATAGAGAGGCTATGGACAAATAAAATAGCTTAAATATTGTAAATTTATAATGTTGAATTATTTCCACAAGGTTTTGCATTTGATCATAGATTTTTATTGAAAGCTTCATTGATAGTCTAGTTTTGTGATTTAGAATCATAAGCCTAGGTTTTATGGAGTGTTATTGATGCATTGGAGGAGCTTACCACCATTGTTGACAAAGACAAAGATGCTTGATCAAGGGAGAACATGTTTTTGAGCCACATGGGTATGGTGAATCCATTTGGGAAGGTAATGTGGTGTTTATTTCTTTCATTTGTTTCTTGTTATCCTTTGTAATTCCCATATGAATAGATAGGCTTAGTTAGTTAGTTCTTTATGCATGTTTCATTATTTATAGACTAATGCTTGACTAAATTACTTTGTAATCCTCTATAAAATTGTTAATGGTCCTGATGTAGAGAAATATGAAGAGTTACTGATTGATCGAATGATCAAAATGGTCTAAAATAGCTTTAGATGGAATGAGTGGAATGGAGAAATCATGAAGTTTACAATTTTTTTGAAACACTTTAATTTCACTAAAATTATAATTCATCAATTTCTAAAGACTGGTCCAGAGCTATAGTGACCTTATGGAGTGTTTAGGATAAGTATGGGAGCATTTGGTATTCATTTTATCCACTCAATGCATCCAGAGCTTGTCCAAACATTTGGTTTTAGTGGTAGAAAATCTAAGTGACCATTTTGATGCTTCTATATCTCACACATTTGGACCAATCAAGGAGAGTTGGTCACATGGGTTTCTTCATAGTAGTTCTAGGCTACCATGTACTAAAGTTTTAGCTCACACATTATACCATAGTGGAAGATACACATGTCCAAAGTTGGATCCTAATGCAAAATTTTCCATGTCTCCATACTTTGCCATTTTAGACTAGACTATCATCAGGATGTCATATAGGATCACATGGACCAGCCAACTTCAACATTTTATGAAATCACTCAAAAATCTCAAATGGATAGCAAACCAAAAGGGTTTATCCCTTTTAATGTTAAGTCTATTCTCTACAAATATGGTGTTCCCATGATCTTTGTGTTATATGTTATATAATTATAAATTTAGTTAAAAATGGTAGATGTCTACATGAACACCATTTCTAAGACCCATAAAGTGACCATTTAGATCCAAAATACTTTGAGGAACCTAAGAAGGAATGTGCAGAAGACAAGATTCAAACACATGAGATATTGAACATGGAATATGGTCAAGAAATCCTAGGGACTAGTGAGAAACCAATCTCAAGGTAGTGGATCCCAAATATCCATGGTCCATGTGAAGTAGGGATGTACTTTCAATAGAGGGATGTGTGTCCTTTCAACATGATCTTAGTTCTGACAAATCACCATTCAGGAAAACTTGAGGCATGGCTTAGTTAGATACATGAATATGAAAATATTGTCCTCATAATGAAATATGGTATAAGATCCAAAGCAAAAGGACTTGGTGAATTGGAAAGTAGTTGGAGCATTCATTTCCAAAAAGATCATGACTTGCCACTTTTGGCAAACTCTTGTCTTCTAGTGTGGCTTGTTCAACCAATGAAATGATTCAAAGGCTATTTGGGTAAATCACAAATATCTTTCTTATAATAACTTGTCTTGATTAGACCAAAATTTTGGTAAAATATCTCTTGAAGCTGATATCTCATTGATTATCATGAACAATATGCTCCCCTTTATCTCTCTTCCTATTCTCTTATATTATCCATTTCTTTCCATTTTGGAAAGGGTTATAAAATTTTAGACTTTTTATCTTTTTGAGAGATGGGACATTCCTTGACATACTACAAAGTATGTTTAGCTTGATTAGGATGAATCCTATCAAGAGTATGTAAGAACTACCTCTTGATGTAATAAAGGACTTTATTTTCCTATCTCTTGCCTTAGATTTGTGTCTATTGTGTGAAGGAGAATCTTCCTCATCCATGTTACTTCTTTCTAACCTTGTTTAGGGAATTTTCAATGTTGTTTGTAGGTTTAGATTAGTGTTTTATTATGAATCTCTTCTATGAAATACTTATATGAATTAGATTAATATTGAGGTTGTGTTAGTATCATCTTTAGTAGATTTAGAGTGAGTTCAATATTATGAGAGTTTACCCTTTAAATTTGGTATCTTACCTGATTAAATTTATCTGGAGCCCTTATCCAATTTCTAACCCTTTTCCCTATAAAGCATTAGGCTTAGCATTAGTCTTAGGTGAGCATCAAAGAGGAAGTCAGCCTAGTTCAGAGGTTCATCCCCACCATAGGTTATCCACAACCTGGGGTTGTCCCAATTTTATAGCTTATTTGGAGAGAGCCTAAAGAACCCTCTCCAAGGGTGTAAATTAATCCTATAATAGTTTTTAGCATACTTGATGGGACCAGATCCAAAGTAGTGGAAGGATTATTGACATTGTTCTTCTACATAATAGCCTTTAGATGCAAGTTTTCAAACATCAATGTTGACTTTGAGCATTTATCAATGGGTTAAGTAGACTAGCTATGTGCCTAATCATCATAATATGGTATGTATAATCAGTTATCTTTTGATCATTATGCTTATTCTCTACCTTAACATCACACTTATCAGGCAAAATAATGTTTATGTGCTCCCCCCAAGTGGCCTTCAAGTGACCTATCAACCCTTTCATGTACTTTTTCCTCCTTCTACCCCTACATATGACCAAGGTTAGCCTCATTTAAATTTAAATTAATCCTCTATTTCCCCTTATAAGGATCAGGCTTACCCTATTACATCCTTATCAAAGGTCAATGAATGGGACATCTTAATTGATCAAGTGATTTGATTTGATGAGAATACCAATGAAAATCTTGAAGATTTATGGCAACGGTTCAATGCTATAAATATAATTTAAAGAGGCTAAGGGACTTATCATTCTTGTAAAAATATATGAACATGATTTTCTAAGCATGAATAGTCTTATTTTACATAAGAGGTAGAAGAACATGGTCTTTTTGAACCACCAATTGAACCAAGTGTAGCTGCTCCCAAATGCCTAAATGTAGTCTTCATGCAAGACTTTATCAAGAGTGGAGAGAAACATCAAGCAAGTGCTCCTATAGTCCAACATGAACTAGGTTTGGAAGACTTGGACTAGTATGTCTACATTGGAGATATGTTCATCCCATTCCATCCACTAGGGAACACATTAGAAGGATTGTCCATCAAACTATCTGGTTTACTAACTCTAGTACCTCCAACACAAGGTATTTTCCATCTTGATTTATTACAAATGGATAATACTAGAGGTTTCCATTTTTATCCAAGAGGATCAATTTTGAAAAGGTCTTATTTATATTAGATTAGTTTTTATGCTTTTCTCTAAGTTCCCTTATGCACATTTATTTAATAAGTTAGATGCTCTTTCTTTCCTAAATTTTTCCTGCATGCATTTACCTTTGTTGTTTTGTTTTAGTCTTTGTTATTTCAAGAGGAAGTTCTAGAAAGAAGCAACCTTGTATCATCTTCACAATGAGATCAGTTGTAGAGAGGTGACTCCATGCCCAATAGATCAGATAAGACAAAATGGATTGGGTCCTCAAGCATAGAAGGCATGCTTCCCTATGAGTCACCAGAAATGTTGGTCATATTTGGCCCACATACCAAGCATGTGCCTAGTTGCTAATGGTCTTGATGTAGAGAAAGAGGTAGAGTTCTTGATTGATCAAAGGATCAAAATGGTATAAACTAGATCTAGATAGAATTAGTGGTATGGATAAATTATGAATCTCAAAAAGCTTTTGAAACACTTTAATTTCACTCAAATTGTAATTAGTCAATTTCTAAAGACTGGTCCATAGCTATAGAGCCCTTATGGAGTACTCAAGATAAGCATGAGAATGTGTGGTATTCATCTAGTCCACTCATTCCATATAGAGCTTATCTAGATGTTTAGTTTTATTGGTATAAAATATGAGTGACCATTTTGATGCTGTTATATCTCACACATGTAGATGAGTCAAGGAGATTGGTCACATGGGTTTCTTCATAGTAGTTCTAGGTTACCATGTGCTAAATTTTTAGCTCATGCACTATAGAACAATATAAGATACACATGTCCAAAGTTGGATCATAATATAGAATTTACTAAGTCTCCATTTTTATCCATTTCAAACTAGACCATCATTAAGATGTCATGCAGGATCACAAGGACTAGTTGACTTTAACATTTTATGAAAGCACTTAGAAAGTTTGAATGACTAGCAGATCAAAAAGGTTTTTTTCATTTTAATTTTAAGTCTATTATCTACAAATTTTGTGTCCTTGTGATGTTTATTCTTCTTGTTATAAAATTTCAAAGTTGGTCAAAAATGGTAGACATCAGTGTGAACATCATTTTTAAGACCTATAAAGTGACCATTTGGATCAAAGATCCTTAGAGGGAAACTAAGATGGAATGAATGGCTCCTAAGTGTTAAGCATGTAGGATCTTGAGCAAATCAAATGATTAAACAATCCTAGGGACCAATGAGAAACTAAGCTTTGGGTCCCAAAGATCCATGGTCCACATTTACTTGGATCTCAAAATCTAATGAAGTGAAATAGAGTCAAAAGGATCAATGATTCAAGTTGATTTCCTGTAACAAATAGCAAAGGGATGAGCTGGGACATTAGATGCAAGTTTATGAAGTAAAATGGACCTAACTTGGAAGGTAAACCAAAGGACCTAAACTTGAGTCTGAACTGAGTTGGTGGAAAAAGTAAAGGAAAAGAGCTGATGTAGACTCAAGTTAAGCCAAAGTGTATTGAGATAGGTCCACATAGGTAAAATAGGTCTTTTATACATAATATGTACCAAATGGGTGGTAGTCTATTATGAAAAGAGGGACAACATTGAATATAGTGCCATCTATATTGATTATAATAAAACCAATATCCTTAGATTGATTTTCATCTATAGTTAGACTAGGTCTAGTTTTATAAGCATGAAGCAGAGATGTACTTTCAATAAAGGGGTGTGTAATCCTTTCAACATGATCTCATCTATGATAAATCATCATTCAGGAAAGCATGAGGCATGGCTTAGTTAGATACATAAATATGAATATCTTTTCCTAATAATTAAATCTAGTGGAAGATCTAAATCAACAAGACTTTGGGAATTGGAAAGCAGTTGGAGCATTCATTTCCAACAAGATCATGACTTGCCACTTTTGGGAAGCTCTTATCTTCTAGTGCATCTTTTTCAACCAATGGAATGATTCAAAGGATATTTAGGTAAATCAAGAATATCTTACTCATAATAACTTGTCCTAATTGGACCAAAATCCTATTGAAATATCTCTTAAATCTGACATCTCATTAATTATTATGAATAATGTGTTCCCCCTTTATCTTTCTCTTCCCCTTATCCTATAGTAGCCCTTTGTTTTCATTTTGTAAAGGGTTCTTATATTTTAGAATTTTTATCTTTCTAAGAGATGTGACATTCCTTGAGATACTAGGAAGTATGTTCATCTTGATTAGGCTCAACCCTCTCAAGTATTTATAAGAACTACCTCTTGATGCAATAAAGGACATTTTTTGCCTATCTCTTATCTTAGATTTGTGTCTATTGAGTTGTGTACTATGGAATTATATGAAGGAGAATCTTCCTCATCCATGGTCCTTATTTCTAACCTTGTTTAGGGAGTTTTTAATGTTATTTATAGGTCTAGATTAGTTTTCTATTTTGAAAAACTTTTATGAAATATGTATGAAAATTAGGTTGATCTTGAGGTTGTGTGAGCTAGTATCATCTTTAGTACATCTAGTATGGGTTCAAGATTATGTGACTTTCCCATTTAAATTTGGTGCATTGCCTAGTTAACTTTTTTAGGATCCATTATCCCCTTTCTAACCCTTTTCCTTAGGAAGTATTAGTCTTAGCACTATTCTTAGTTGAGCATCAAAGAGGAAGCTAACCTAGTCCAGAGGTTCATACCCACCATAGGTCACCCATAGCTTGGGTTTATCCCAATTTTATATCTTAGTTGGAGAGAACCTAAAAAACCCTCTCCAAGGGTGTAAATTAAGCCTATAATAGGCCCCATGTACTTCCTCTTGCAATATGTGAGCATTCAAATTTGTATCTTGAGTTGACATCATGTGATAAGAGAGATCGAGGAAGGGTTTTAGGCCATTTTTTCATTCTCTTATCTTACCCTACTTGTGACACCTATATAAAGATTTGTACCATCATCACACAACCTCCTATATCCTTACATATTCTTAAGGAACTTATTTTACCATCATACTAAAGTTAGAAGTTTGAGGGCTTATGTAGGGTTTTGAACCTTATAGGACTAAACTAATCTTCAAGGCACAAGGCCACCTATAGGTGCTTGTGGTGACTTTATAGCCTTATTATCATACTTTTCCACTCAAATCTAACGTTTTACATAGTCTCATGGTGGCCTAAACCTTTTTATTTATCATTTATATCCTTTAGGCACGTTATGGCCATCCATAGCCTATATTAGGTTCTTAAGCCAATTGATGTCAATGCCTTGAGCAGCCTTGCTTCCTTATTTCCTCACTACCATGGGAGTTGAAACATTAAAGTTGATCATTATGGGATTTACCTTTGTTTCAACCTAGGTCACAAATTTTCTCTACTAAAATCTCTAGTTTCAACCTTTAATATGGATCATCAATCTACCTCTATACAAATGAACATGAGAAATAGATCTTCTACCATTTTAACATGCTTAAGACATTTGGTAGCTTCTCATTTGTCTTTGAAATCCACTAACTTATTGACTCATCACTCACTATTTATCTAAAATCTATGATCAAATGTGCACCATTGATTTACCTGGACCCATGACATCTATCAGATGCTCATGGATTGTTAGATCTCTTTTCAAGAGCCCTAAACTTTGACACTCATCATCAATGCATTCATTTAGACTTTATAACTTGATGCTCATTATTAATGTGATTTATTCAAATGAACATGTGTTGTTGATTTTATTGGACCCACTACCATCTTTCATATGCCTATGCATCAATGGATTTGATTTGATTAAATGCCAAACATTGATCTCAATTATTTAAATTTGAATAGATATTTCACATAGATTAAACTTAACATCCCCACATCCATTTCATTCTACAGTATTAAATTTGAAGACTTGTATCTTGATATAGTAAGCTCATCAAGATACAAATTTTGTAGAGAATGTTTAAGGAATGAATAACTTCATGTCAATGCATTTCTTTGGGTCTAAGATGCTTTCTAAGAATATTTATAAAATGTATAAATGAGCTAACTAGTCCATTTTTACATGATGTCCTATGGATGGTCTGGCTCTTCAAATCTTGTGCTTGAACTTTCAAGGCTCAAAATGAGTCCTTAAGACCTATGAAACCTACTTTATGCCCATGAAGGTCATGATCACCATGAGAACCTATTGATATTTACACTTTGTAATCTTAGACCTATTTCCAAGCCTACCTCCCAAAGATCAACAAATTGCACTTTAATATTGATTTAAAGTGTTTAAAAATATTTGCAAGTGATTTTTGATCTTATTATTCATTATTTGGTCACCCACTCAATCAAGAACCTTGTTCAGCTTGATATTCCATTGAGAAACTTTTAGAAATTGATCTACGTAGGTAAATTTTTGTATGTAAGCTAAAATTGGCCAACATTTATAGAAACATTTTAGGGTTGCATGCCTTATATACAAAATGTTAGTGGAAGTAAACTTATTTATTGGGCATGTGGATTCCTAGTCTTTTCTCTTAGCCATCATGAAACTAACTCAACGCTGACCCCTTTCTAGAAAACCTCCTCTTGAACCAACAAGGGGATAAAAGAACAAAATAATAAAAAATGTTCCCAAGGTAGTTATTTAAAGGGAAACACACAACTAAAATATATTTTCTCAAATCACTTAGAGGAAAGCATGAAATATATTCTAAATCTTACAATATTATACGATAGATGCAAACATTTCTAATAACAAGGCTTAAAATGAATGCCATTGACTGGGATGGGTTATACTTCTCCATCTAATTGGGAAAGATAAAAATCATTATTCTATTTACATCCATGGATAAAGTAAGGACCACTCTATAGGCTATAAGACTTGGTATGGTTTCCTGACTTGGCCTTATTTGAGTCCTATTTGAGGACTAATTCCCCTTCCTTGAAGTCCGTTACTATGGTTTTATTATCAAATGATTTTTTAACCTAAGCTTGATGTGATATAAATGTCCTCTTCATTACAAGGTCCTTGGTTTCTTCAAGATCCATGAGCTCTGCCATTCTTATTCTCATAGGCTCATTCTCCATCAACTCAAGCTAATGGGTTAACTCCAATGCAGGTAGTTTAAGATAAATGGGAAATTTTAGCTTATGTTCCATATACAAGGATGTATGGAGACTTACCAATGACATATTTAAGATTCACTCTATCAGCCTATAAGGTTGTCCTTATCTTTGTATGCCACACCATTTGATTCTCTTTCATGGTCCTCTTGATAATCCTTATCAAGTTCTTGTTTGTAGACTCTACTAATCCATTACCTTGGGGGTAGTAGTTGGAAGATGTGTTAAGGTAGATGCCTAGATTAAATGCCCATTAACTTATCTTCATACCCATAAATGCTAATTCATTATCTAAAATTATGGTATTTGGGACACCAAACCTAGTCTCTATATTATCATAGAAGTCTAATACTACTATCTCATTGGCTTATTTTAAGGTAATTTCTTCCATCCTCATGGTGAAGTAGTCAGTTATAGTGAGAACACATTTATTCAATATAATTGAAGGTGGATTGATCATCCTTATTAATATTAACCTCCATTACATGAATGGTTGTTCCACCTAGATTGGGTTGAGTGGAAGAGCTGATATTCTCTTCTTTCTTACAAATATAGAACACTTTTGGAATTTCTTGACCCATGTATAGGCATATTTGAAAAGGATGGGCTAGTAATAACTAGATCTCATTACCTTTGTTTTTGTTATTCTTGGAATAAAATGGCCTCCTACAATTCCATCATGAAACTGATCCAAGAGTTTTATCACTTGATTGTCATAAATGCACCTAATCAATACCCCATTGAGGTCCCTTCTAAAAATAACACCATCAACTAATACATAAGGTATAGACTAAATTTTGAAATACCTTATTTTTAGTCTATCTAAACTTTGGGGGAATTCTCCTATCATCAAGAAATGTACCATGTCTTGGAGGCATCTTTTATGAAGTGGTGGTGCATCTACTTATGAGTTATCTTATGTCACCAAAACAAATTATTTATTCTCTTAAAGATCATCTACAATATGCTCACATAATTATTTGAATCTTACCAGCTTGGTTACTTTGATCTCCACATCATACTCCATGGCTTTGGTAATGTATCCAACTATTTTCTCATTCAAATCCTTATTGAGGAGAAAATCCCTCAATCTAGGATGAGACACCATAAGATGGATCCTATTGTTGGAGAGAATTGGTCTAAACTTTTTATAGCTCATCAAATCTGAAATAACTTATTTTTTTATGAAATTATACCTTACCTCATATCCCTCTAGCACTTGACTAAAAAAGGTAATTGGTTACTCAAGTCCTTCAACATTATTCTATGTCAACATAGCTAATATGTTTCAATATTGGTAAAGGTGTATAATGTAAAATACTTTGAGAAATTAGGATTCATGAGTGAGGGTGATTGGGCAATGGATTATTTTATGGACTGAAATGATGTTTTACCTTCATTTGACCAAGAAGACACTTGGCTATTCTTCATCATGGTGGTGATAGGTTTGACCAAGTTTTCAAAACTAGGTATAAACCTTTTGAAAAAATTTATCTTCCCAAAGAAACTTTGGATTCTTTTCTTATGTTTAGGTAAAGAGAGTACTAAGATAAAACTTATTATATTAGGATCAATGGATAACCATTCCTTTGAGATAATGTGGCCCAAAATTTTTCCTTCATGAATAGAAAACATATATTTCTTGGGATTCAAAGAAATCCCATACTCTCTACATCTTTCAAAGATCAATCTTAGATTGTCTAAGTGTTCACTTGCTTTCTTGGAGAAAACTATCATGTCATCCAAGTAGACCAGTACCATTTGATTGAGTAACCCTTATAAATCCATGTCTATGGCTCTTTAGAAAGTTACCCCTATATTTGATAGCCCAAAAGGCATCTTCTAGTAAGCATATGTGCCCCACTTGGTATGAAGGCATTATTGTACTGATCTTCTTCTCTCACCAACACCTAGTTGTATCTTGAATATCCATCCAAAAGTAAGAAGTGTTATAAACCAATAACTACCTAAATGAGTTGTTCTATGGATGGTACAGGGTAGTAATCTTTCAAATAAACCCTATTTAGACCCCTAAAGTCAATACACAATCTAATTTCCCCACTCTTCTTCCTAACATGCACCAAATTGGCTACCCATGAGGTGTTCTTAATAGCAAAGATGATCTTAGATTCAATTAACTTGGTTAATTATTTCCTCATAAGCTCATTTATTTTGAGATTTATAGGCCTCTACTTCTACCTGACAGGCTTGGAATTAGCCTCTAGTTCTATAGTATGTTGAGGTTATTTGGGATCAAAGCTTCTTTGGTCACTATACTCCCAAGAAAATATGTCTGCATATCCTTTACAAAGTTCTATTAAAGCATACATTTTAGCTTTAGTGCTTACCTTCCCAAGCTTGAAAATATTTTCCTTGAAAGATAAATACTCTTTCATAGTTCTCTTCATCAGTTGATATCATTGGCTTATCTTATCTAATATGATCTCCCTCATGGAAAAAACCTTCAAGGGTGACAAGCCCTTTAGGAATCTTATTAGATCTCAATTGAAAATTTTGATACTCATACTGATGTTGAAACTTTTCCTAGTTTATGGATGATAACTCTACTTCTTGTTGCAAAAAATAGGTAATTTTCTTGTCATTCTCAAAGACCTACCAATGAGATTCATTGTTTGGCACTAATGGTCTCACCACCACTTTGACATGTGGCTGCACCTTAGTATTTTTTAGCTCATTTGGGATATCAAATTGAGCTTCCATAGATAATAATCTATCAACATGTCTATTTTGGTTCCTTGGTAGTGCTTGAATGTTAAAAGCTTCAAAATCCTCCTTTAGGTCCCACACTCTATGTTTGTAGGACTTCATCAAGGGATTATTGGTGACATTCTAGCCTCTAACTTAGTGGACTATTAGTTCACTATCTTGATGAACTTGTAATTTATTTACCCCTCTCTTATTATCCCATTGAAGGCCATGGATAAGACCCTCATATTCTATTACATTGCAATAGCAACTAGATTGGAACCTGTAAGAAGAAAAATACTTGTTATTTGAGGGGGATACCAACATTGCACCTGCACCCACTCCATGTTTTCTCCTTGAACCATCAAAGAACAACTTCCATAAGCCACTAGGATCTTTTTTAGGTCTAATGAGGGATGACATGGATTGAATTTCTTCATGTAAGTATTATACACCCATGTCCCTCTCTTCAACTCCTTTTAATGAATCAACCAAATGATTAGCATTCTATAGATCACCCAAGAACATTCTAGTATCTCCTTAGGGTGAGTGTTTAGATTTAGACCAGCCATATGTTTATCCTCATCAAGAATGGTAAAATGGAGGTTTATTATCTCTACCTCATAAGGATCTATGTAGAATTATTCAATAGGACCAGCCTTAATAGATACCTCCATCCCATACCTTGTTTTGAATGTCATGTATGACCAGTCTACTACTAGATAACCTCCAATATTTATAGTGAATTCTATGGATAGGCATAAGTTAAAATGAGGAGGTACATATAGAATAAACATTTCTTAAACCATTGATATAGTAGTACAAGCATGAAAGGTCAAACTAAGATATTTGATTATGCTAAATGGCTTGGTAGAGGATCCATCCAACTACAACACACCTTTAGATTAGGGATCATATTTTAGGCCAAGCTAATCTAATATAGACTTTGACATTACTGAGGTGTTAGCCCCAATATCTATCCAAAAAAAATTTACTAAAAAGTCACCAATGATTATCAAAATGTAGAAGAGAGGAGGTTTGGCCACCTCACCTGATTGCCCTTCATTAGGTCCTTTGGTTGCATTGGTAAGAACCACATTAGCCTTGACTAGTGGTTTCTCAAAAATATTGATCTTTTATAATCATTCTTAGAGGATGTCTACCTAACCAGGATTGGATAATATATCCCACATTTTCACACTCATATTGGACCTTTTAATTTGATCCATAATGTTGATAGGTGAACCACCAACCTTTGGTTATGTTTTGGGAGCCATAACTGCACCTTGAGTTTATGATTTTTAGGAAATAAAGACATTCCCCTAATTTTGATTCCTTAGAAATATTAGAGCCTTTGTAATAGTACTAGGTCTAGTTGGCTTTGATATTGAAGGAGTAATGGTAGGAGGCTCTTTGAATGCTTCCTAATTACCATCTATGTTCCTTCTTTTAAACCTTTTATTTATTGCCATTGGGATGTATGCTTGGCTAGAACTAGCCTACTAATTGAGTGCATAACACTCCTACTCATATTTTACCATTTTATCACCAAACTAGCTTGGTCCTTGATCTAGCCCTTGACTTTATTCAGACTCTTCTAGTTTAGTCATTATGGGCACCTCTTTGTTCAGAGCCATGAGAGCTTGATTGTACTCATGGTTTGCATACCACTACCATTGATCATTGAAATATTTATTAAAGTAAATGTTTGAGATAATGGCTTGCCTAAAATACTATTTCCAAGGCATGATACCCTCAAACTATTGATCAAAATTTTTTTGAACAGGAACCAAGGTGTTAGAATTGCTTGCAACATTAGGTTTGTAATCGCTTTGCCTATTATAACTAGGTTGCCCTTATCCTCAGCCTTAACCTTGGCCTTAGACTTGGAAGTTTATTTTATAGGGTGGCCTATTTTCTTGATAATATTGTTGTTGAGGTTGATATGAGGCTTGGTGAGGTCTATTAAAAGCTTGTTTCCTCTTAACATTCACTAGCTCATTTCCCAAGGACTGAAACATGCTCTTAAGATCTTGAAAGTTCTTATGTTCTTGGGAATCACTAGATTGACTAGTAGAAGCCTTTTAATGATTTTTTGAGGGTATATCAAAAATTGTAGGTTTATGAGGACTAAAATCAAGGGTAGGAATATAAATAGGTGATGGTCTAATCTTAGAGAACAAAAGCATTGGTGGTCTATGTGTAATCTTGCCAGCTTGGACTAGACAATTCTCTATTGTGATTGCCACCTTATATGCATTTCACAATGTGTTCCCTCCCATAGATTAGATCATTACTACAATGTCACTATTTAAGGGCCTTCAAATATTATAGGAAGGCGAAGTTAGGAGTAGGCCTGATAAAGATTGGGATCTTGTCCTAAGTCTTTTGGAGCCTTGTATTGAAGTCTTGCATGACTTCATGAGGGGCTTTTTTTATTGTGGTTAAATGCTTTATAAGTGATAAATGGTCACTTTTGTCCTCAAATCATTTACAGAAAGCCTCTCCTAATTAGTCCCATGTGGAAATGGAATTAAAATCAAGGATTTTATAATAGTCTAAGGATTTACCTTTGAAAGAGATGGTTAATAACCTGATGGCCACATTTTCCTCATTGATATCATGAATGTTGAAAAAAAAATCTATATCCATGATGTGTTCTGAAGGGTTTGTATATTGATCTCCTATGAAATAATGGACACTTTTAAGAGATGATACTAGAAGAGGATCATAATGAGGAAGGGACAAAGGACTTTGGCCATTAAAATCCACATAAGATCTAAGGACTATAGTGACTATGAAAGGGTTCAACATGGATCTTCTTGCAGGGGTAGGTCTTAAAAGTGATTTAGGAACAAAGTTTCCTTTATATGGGTGTGTATTAGAAAACCTTAACTTTTGACTGAATTGAAAGGAAATTCAACAAATTCAAAGGGAATACCTCTTAAAGTTGACCTTATTTTCACCTTTGGCATCAAAGATAGCTATTGATCTATACCAGAGTGTTGATTTTTCTTTTGGAGTTTCCATATGTTGTTGTGTGAAGTTATAATTTCTACAAACTAATCAAAACAACATCAAACTTTATCAATATTTTCTTCAAATTGTGTCCCACCAAGCATGCAAAAAATTATTACAACATTAATTTTCACCATTGGAGAGTTTTATTCAAGCTCTCTATAAGTAAGCTACACAATTTCAACACCTCTAAGCTATGGGTATCTTGTGATGGAGGTGAACCTCTAGGTTATGGGTTAGCTCCCTAGATGTATCAATTAGACTCTTAGTAAACTAATTTAAATTACTAATTTCCAATAAAAAGGGTTAAAAGAGGGGAGAGGGATCCTAATAAGGCTAATAAATTTATTTATCAAATTAATTGAGAATTCACACAAGCATGAAAAATACACTAAAGAAGCATAAGACTATACTAGCTCACATGATCTCAAGATCTAATAAATTGCATAAGTGTTTCATACACTAGGTTCAAGAAACAATGAATGAGGCCAAGAGGAATTCTAAGACTCAAAAAAAGCTTGCATTAATGGTATAAATAACATAAATAAAGACATACAATCAACTACAAAACACCCTAAAATGGTAAAGAAAGAAAGACAATGGCATGTAAGATTTTCCTTCATAATGCCACCATACATAGGCTTTCTAAACATAGTTCAAAATCAATAGATATGTAAAAGAAAGTCTTTATTAGCTTCTAGAGGTATTTCATATATTTTTTGATAGGGTCTATCCTTATCAAATGAGAGTCTCCACTCATACAAAATTAAGAGATAATTTATATCCAAAGTGAGAGTCTTTCTTATAATAACCAAGAGAGAGATTTTGAAAATGGAAAGAATAAGAGATATAGGAGAAAGGGGAGGGAGAGAGTGAGAGCATGTTATCCAATAAAAATCATGAGCTACCACTTTTTGGTGAATTCTCTACCATTCTCTTAGTCTAATCAAGACCAATCTATCATCAACATGCTAACCTTCATTCACTCTAAAATCTTTAAGTTCTTCTCATTTACTATGAAATGTACTAGAAGACAAGAGTATATTTTGAAGATGATAAGTCATGATCCTTTTTATGAGGGAAGATATTCAAATCTTATGAATAGCATTAAATGTTCCACTATGCTACTCCAATCCCTAGATATCTTTTCTATGATCTTCCATACCATCTCTACTTGCTTCATTATGAAGGCAAGGTCATTATATACATGTACTTGATAGATCCATTCCCAAGTCTATATAAGTAGCTATTTGTTGGACCTAAGACCATATTCAAAGATGAGACACCTCTTTATAACCATTCATATCTTCCCATACTCAATATATGATCATTGGTCTAATATAGGTTGAAAACCATCCTCCTTTATTAGTTTTTTTATAGATATATATCTATACAAAGCCTACAAGTCACATAACTTCGTAATTGATATCTATATTAGGTATAAATAGACCTATACTACCTTTGGATCCTATGGAAGTTGAGAACTCATGCATGAACAAATCCTTCTTTAAAGAGAAAAGATTATAGTCACAAAACAATAATGTAACCCAAAAAGATGGACCTTGTATACTCCAAATATTTAAACCAAAGGTTCAAGGTGTCAAAAAACTATTATTAACAACCCCTGACTATATAATTATGTTTGATTCTTACATTTGATTGAGCTCTAATGGAAAAGGGATGATCCTTATAATATTTACCTTTATTTTGACCTAGGTGACAATTATTCTCCACTAAAATCTCTAGTCTTTTGACATTTAATATAGACCATCGATCTACCTCTATATAGATGAACATGAGCCATAGATATTCTACCAATTTCATGTGCCTGAGACACTTGGTAGCTTCTCATTTATCCTTGAGATCCACTGACTTGTTGACTCATCACTCACCATTGATCTGGAATCTATGATCAAATGTGCATTGTTGATTTTCTTGGAACCACTAACATTTTTTAGATTCCTACACATCATTAGATATCTATTCAAGTTCTTGAGATCTTGATATTTGTCATTAACATGTTCATGCTAACTTTTTGACTCAATGCTCACTATTTATCTGATCTTTATGAGTGAATGTGCATCATTGATTTTCTTAGACCTGATGACATCTATCAGATACTTACACAACATTATATTTGATTTGATCAAACATTTACCATTGATATTGATCATTTGAATTCAAACAACTAGTTCATGGAGCATAAAATTGATGTCCCCACACCTAATTTTTTTCCTACTATTTCTAACTCTAATTTTAACTTTTATGCTTAAAAAAGAAGAAACAAGTGATGAGGGGTGTGTATCTAGTTAGATGTTATGCTCATTTATGACAATATGAATTAATAACTCTTTCTTGGTGAGGAAGGACTACCTGCAATAAGACCGCACTAAACTAACTTATTTGTTAGACAAGTATGAAGGGTGGACTACCTAGCAATGCTAGATCTAAGAAGCAAAAGCTTCCTTGGATGGATGTCAATCCACTTCCATAATGATAAAAATATTTGATAATATAAATAAAGTATGTTTGCATTTAGATTAAAAATAAAGAAAATTATTATGTAAAAAAATAAACAACTTACTTTATTAAGTAGAAGATGTAGTATTGTGGGTCAATATCATGCATAAGTGTATCACAATTAGGTTCAGAGGGTCTAGGTAGGGTTTACAAATAGCTAAGAAAAAATAGGGTTTATTTGGGTTTGAAAGAGGAGAAAATAATAATCTATTATTTTCCCTAATAGTGACTGTTGCTGATTAGGGTGATCAGTGATGGTTTTCCTAACCAATGGTTGTTAGATCATTAATAATGATTGATGTAACTAATCATGATTGAAGCAATAAGTAAAGGTTGACTGTAAAAATCTTGTGGCTAATGAAATGGATTTGGGGATGGAAGGTTAAGTAGGAAGAAGGCTAGATATGGGTTTTATAGTTGAGGGGTGATGCATATATGATCAGATTGAGATAGAAAGATATGATGGAGAAATAAAATACCAAAAAAATAGGAATAATACCTTGATGATGCAAAATAAAAGCCAATGTCAAGATAAATGAAATTAGGTAGCATAATAGTAATCTATCCTTCAGAAGTCATGCAGATAAAGTTTTAGGATTCTAGGATGCTTGTATAAAGAAAACAAGAGAGCTTAGATGCAAATTTTTGGATCCCAATCTCCTCTAGGATCCCTACATTTATAGCACAAAACTACTAAGGAGAGAAAAAGCTACTAAGTTGCTCTAGGATAAAGATTCTAATTTAAAGAGAAAAAATATATAAGGTCTGCATGGGAAAGTTTCCATTTTCCCATGCATGCCTAGCCTACAACTAGATTTTTTTTGTGTTATATGATGGGAGACCTGACCATCGATGGTTAGGATAACTATTGATGGTTAGGCTAACCATCAAAAATTGACCTCTAAGTGTAAAAATGGGTAGAAATGGGTTAAAGTGTGATGTTTGCCAAAATGCTTTAAGAATGGCTAGGTGCATTTGACAAGTGTAAAGGGTTTGAGATATCTATGTGAATAGCTAAGTTCAATAATTAGTTGAGGGTGTTACAACATCAAAACTAGTTAAGGGGATGCTTTTAATTGTCTATATTTTTCCCCTTTTTATTGTGTGGTTTTAAGTCAATAAGTATTGAAAAAAATGGAGTGTTGATGGCCAAGGTTTGGTTACCTTACCAAGAGTTGATGAGGTAAAACCAAAATCAAGTCATGGTTTAACAAGTGGTAAAATAAGGGTCATGAGTTGAGTGAAAAAAAGGTTTGGCCATTTGAAACACAAATATGTGCACATTATGTAACTCAATATGATAGTCTAATTATCACAAAGATAAAAATTGCCAATCTTGATAGGTTTAGGTTTCTAGGGTAAGGGGTAAGGTAACTAATACCCATATTTAGTCATAGTTGATAAGTTTACACATATCCTATTACCTAGAAAAGGTTAGTGTTTACTCAGGTATATAGGGTAGGAAGAGCTCCTAAGAAAACCATAAATGGTAGTGTTTACTCAGGTATATAGGGTAAGAAGCGCTCCTAAGAAAACCATAAATGGTTAGGTTATGCATGAAGTGTGGTGTAATGCAAAAGTTCAACATGGAAAAATTTGTCAAGGTAGTGATTATGACCAAAACAAGGTTATTTCAAGGTATGTAAATAGGTTGGTTCAAAAAGATACCAACATCAAGGTGGACAAATGTAAAGGGGTCAAGTGGTTGGTTGGGTAGGTAGAGGTTGATTTGACTCCTAATTGGCTAGGCAAGAGGATGCTACCTACATAATCTCATGGATAGTATCTCTAATATAGACTTTAGGACTAATGTATTTCTAGGTTGGTGGGGAGGAGGTAACTCCTAGATAGGCATAAGGGTGGTAAGAAGTGGATTACCTCATTTGGATGCATTAATAGTTTTGGTTGAAGTAGAAAAAGTGTAGGTTTGGAGCGGCAAAATAAAATCACCATAACCATCGATGGTTAGGGGGAACTAATGATGGTTAGGTAACTACCAATGGTTAGGGTGAATCATCAAGGGTTATGTAACCATCTATGGTTATGGGCAACCATCGATGGTTGGGAAACCATTGATGGTTGGGTAGAAACCCTAAATCAATGGTAAAGAGGTCAACTTGGCCCATTTTGTCCTCATTTGCAACATTGAGAACTTGTGCTTTGTTCAGTTTGAGTGTTTGTATGAATATTACACGTGAGTGTGTAAAATTATAGTGAGTTGTCTTGATGAGTGTGGTGTGTGAGAGTGATGGTGGGGTCAAGATGGATGCTGGAGATGCTTGTTGATAAGTGGCTAGGCATAGATTGAGTTGGTGCCACCAGTCATGAAACAAGGTAAGTTATATCTTAAATTAGAATTAAATTATAATGTGACTTAAATGGGAAAAAATATAACTAGGTATGCTAAATTAAGGAATTATGGGTTTTTAGATGTGGCATTAGGGTTTTTATATTGTTGTCATTTATTTACAAGATTATATGTTCTGGGGGTATGATTTGTATAGAGTTAGGTAGGAATGTGTAAAGGTATGGAGATTAGGTTGTGGGTGATACAGAGGGAGTTAGGGTTTTAGGAGGAGGTTAGGGGGTTAAGGCTAACCATTGATGTTCACCTAATATTGACTATTAGAAGTTGAGTCAACTGATAATAGTTGACCTTAGGGGTAAATGGATCCCAAGGGACCATCGATGGTTTGGAGATCCAACACTAGTCAACTTGTTGGGGTAGGAGTTACAAGTTGGGGTGAAAGGGAATTGGGATATAGTCAAGACATTTGGGTTAATATGAGTTGGGATAGGAGCTGGGTTGGTAGGTGAAAGTGTGGGTAGGGATTAGGTTGGGTTAGGATGGTAGACCATGGGGATAAAGCTGAGAGATTTGGGTTAAAATTAATTAGGATAGGAGCTAGGTTGGTAGGTGAAAGTTGGGGTAGGAGTTCAGTTGGGCTGGGATGGTAGAGAATGGGGATAGAGTGGAGAGATTTGGGTTGAATTAATTTGGGATAGGAGTTAGGTTGGTAGGTGAAAGTGGGGGTAGGAGTTGGGGTGGGCTAGGATGGTAGAGAATGGGGATAGATTGATATACCTAGGTTGAAATGAGTTGGGTTGGTAGGTAAAAGGGGGGGTAAGAGTTGGGTTGGTTTGGCATGGTAGATAATGGGGATAGAGTCGAGAGAATTGGGTTACATTAAGTTAGGATAGGAGTTGGGTTGGTAGGTGAAAGTGGGGGTAGGAGTTGGTTTAGGTTGGGATGGTAGATAATGGGGATAGAGTTAAGAGAGTTGGGTTAAAAGGTGAAAGCTGAGGTAGGAGCTAGGTTGCAGTAGGATGGTAGAGAATGAGGATAGAGTCAATATATTTGGGTTGAAATGAGTTGAGATAGGAGTTGGGTTAGGAGAGAGTTGGGATAGAGTTGAGAGAGTTGGTTGAAATGGGTTGGTATAGGATTTGGTATGGGTTGGGGAGTTTAGTAATTATAGGTAAATGTGGGTCTATGAAGTATATAAAGGGTAGAGGTTCTATAGGAGTAGTTAATAGGGGTTTATAGACATAATAAGTGTTCACAGGGAAGGTTGATAGATAAAATCATATCGATATGGAAGTGGGTGGGTAGTAGTTATTACACATCTAGGTAATAGTTGATATAGGTTGCTTACATGATTTGTGATATACCTATTGTTATAGGTGTGGGATTAGATCTAGCTATGAGATCAAGTTCTCAATATTTACATAGAGGTGAGGGATGCCATGTTTATGGAGGAATAACATCACATGGAGGTAGTGGGTTTTGGAGGCATGTGGAATTACTAATGCCTTCCTAGGGATGTCATGATGATAGTCTCCCTCATCAAGAGATGGGACCCAGTGACTAATACATTCTAGTTACTGACTGGGGAGATGAGCATCTTATTAGAGGATGTCCACTAGATTACATGTCTACCCATCTATGTAGATCTCATCTACCTATTAAGCATGGGATATACTGAGAGGGGGGTTGGGTGAATTAGTATATCATATATCTTATAAAACTTTCCCTTAATCAAATTATACTTAACCAAACATTTAAGATATGCAATAAAATTGAAACAATAAACACTACACAAGATAGAGAGAGACACTAGATTTAATGTGAAAACCCAATGTGGGAAAAACCATGGAGAAAAATCTCAAGTATATGAAGGAGCACCAACTCAAAAAATATTTACAAGCACCAAACCCTTTACTGAGCACCAACACAGAAAATATTCATGAGCAGCAGCCCATATGAGCACCAACCCCTTTGTTGAGCACCAACACAACAACAACAATTCATGAGAACCAACCCACAAGAGAACCAACCCCTTTTCTGAGCACCAACATAGCAATAAATCATGAGCACCAACCCATAGGAGCACCAACATAGCAACAATTTGTGAGCACCAACCCATAAGAGCACCAACCCCTTTGTGTATACCACACAACTATCTCTCAACGTTTCTATCTCAACAAATGATAGTTCATTAAAATATCTCTTTCCTCTCTCACCTTTGCTCTTCTAAGCTAGATATAACAAATACAAATCATACTCATCTCTCCCATTGCTCTTCTAAGATAGATATTACAATATCAAATCAAACTCTATCTCCCACATTACAAATGGCTTCTCGAGCCTTTATTTATATATTTTCAAATGACTTTTGGCCTTCCCCCTTTGTGACCCTTCAATCCTCATGGAAAATAGCACCAAACTTGTATGACCCTTCATATTCTTGCTTTGAAAAGTCATGTGGTGACCCTTCATGAGCAAAAGCATCCTTCCCTCTTTTATCTTTACCTTGGTGACTTTTCGTATTCCTCAAAGTGTCCCTTCATGATAAATTGTGCCCTTCCTCTTTTGTCTTCACTTGGTGACTCTTGAAATTCCCCAAGATGAATCTTCATGGGAAAATGTATCCCATTCTTATTTTGTCTATACCTTGAGACTCTTTGACTTCTCCATGGGCCCTTCTTTTGTCTTATATGCAATCAAAAATATATTCATTAATATTAAATAAATATTAACACACATTAGCCAAGATATAACTATTACAAATATCATTAAATGTAATGGGGCCTTTATCACCAATAATGCTAAACCTTTAGCATCAATGATAATATTTCAAAAAATCTCCCCCTTTGTCATTGATGGCAACCTCAATCCCAAAACTACCACATCCTATCACCTACACATACTATCATCTAAAAATATACAGTAACTCCCCCTTATTATAACAACCTGTACTTGTTCCTTATACCTATTTCTACACCTATACATGTACCCTTTATTCTCCCCCTTTGAAACTAATGGAAAAGGGCCTACTTGGAGCTAACACTTAGCTCCCCCTCAACTGATGCTAAACATTAATGGTAGGAAGTAATAGAAATTACTCCCAACTCCTCTTAAAAATCTTTGAATGTGTCCTTTGATCGTGCCTTTGAGAAGATATTTGATAATACATATAAATTGTTGCCTATTCTTTGAGCATCTACAATCAACTCATTTGAATCTTTTCTTCTAGTCTCATAACCTTCTACATGAAACCTTAATGCACATCCCTGATCATATATTTGACTTACACTCAATAGATTATGCTTAATACCTTCTACATAAAAAACATTCTTATTCTTAGTTCTACCATAATATAAACTCAAAGTACCTTTTCTAGCTATCCTAACAGTGGTTTTATCTCTAAATTTCACTATGCCACCATTGATCTTCTTTAGAGTTATGAACTTACTCTTATCTCCTATCATATACCTTGAACATCTGATATTAACTAACCATGGTTGATCTTCATTTCTTACATGTAGAGCTATCTAAACCATCATAGAATTCTCAGGTTGTTTCTTCTACCATGAACATGTTTGAACCTTCTTAATGAATGGAGCTTTGAAACTTTGATCCTTCTTCTTGATGAGTGGAGCTTTTAAACTCTTATTCTTCTTGACTGACTCAAGTTATGTGTCTAAAGTTGTTACACTTGTAGCATATTATGGTCTCTTCATCAAAGCTTGATAGAGGAATTTTTTTTTTGTAGCTTCTGCTTAAATCTACATGGCTTTCCTTTTCCTTATTTCTAAAATTGTTAGCTCTTTTTCTACATCCTGATTTCTTGTGACCATATCCATTACAATAAAAATAATAGCCATAAAAATAAGACCTATCTGTATATCTCTAACCTGATTCCCTTTTGTAGCTTTGTTCCCTCCAGCCTTCTTTGTTTGAAATGTCCTCTGTATTCTTCACTTCTTCCCTTGTTTCCTCTTTTTTAAGAGCTTCAACATAGCTATTTTCCTTTTCAAATCTGATACCTATCTTATCTGAATTTTCCATTTGATTTTCTAATATCTTATTCAATATGTTAGTGTTATCCTCAAGTTTTGAGTCACTAACTACTTTACCATTGACTGCTTTCTTAATATCTTCTTTTAAAGAGGCAATTACAATAACATACCTTTCACATTATTTTATTGTTATTTCCAACTATGCTGTTAGATAATTTTCATTCTTCTTGGCTTCTTCACAGTGTGCTTGTAGATCTTTAATTATTTCCATTGACTCTTGTTCATTTTTATCGATCTAGCACTTTAATTTTTTATTCTTATTCTCAATAGCTTTTAACTCTTTAAGGGCACAAATGAGTTCTCCTTCTAGATTCACTTCAGCTTCATCCTCTTCTTCTTCTTGATCATCTTCATGTATGGCCATGAATATAATCTCTTCTTCTTCTAAATTTCTAACTCCATTATCTTCAGTTGAACTAGGATCCTTAGAATGCAAGCTCTTCTTCTCTAATCCCTTCTTGGATTTGCCTTTGAAATTCTTCTTGTATGTATACTTTTCTTATTCATCATCGTTACCCTTATTTGGGCATTTAGCTAAAATATGTCCAATCTTTCCACAATTAAAACATTTAAAAGGTAATTTTCCTTGATATTTACCTATTTCCCTTTTTGGCTTGTGAATGAAAAGTGCTCCATTTTCATCTTCATCATCACTGAAACTATCACTTGATTTTTGAATCTTAGCTTTCTCTTTCTTTGATTTCTTGAAAGCTACTTCTCTTTGAGGGTTTATCTTGTTCTATCCACATCTCACATGCCGTGAGAATACCATGAAACTCATCCATCTTTAGCTTGGCTAAATTCTTCATCTCCTCGATTGCCAAAACCTTTGCATCATATCTCATTGGTAGAGATCTCAAAACCTTTTGTACCACCATTGACTCTTCTAACATTTCTCTAAGACCTTGAATCTGATTTACTATTTGATCAACTTGCAAGAGATAACTTGCTATATCTTCTTCTTCTTCCATCTTCAAACTTTCAAACTGTCTTCTAAAAGTTTGAAGCTTAGCTTGCTGAACCTTTCCATCACGTGTGTAAATATTCTCAAGTTTTGCCCAAGTTTCATGAGCAGATTTACATTGCATAACTTTAAAAAATTTAGATTCACATAATCCACATAAAATAACATTTAAATCCTTAGCATTACATTCACTTTCCTTCTTTTTTATTGGAGTAATTACAAGTGTCTGTGGCTCTTCATATTCCTCCACCACTACTTGCCATATGTTGAATCCAAGGGCCATCAAATAATTCCTCATTTTATGCTCCAAAAAGCATAATTCATCCCTTCAAACAAAGGGGCCTTATTTGTATAAAATCCTTCATGTGATCCTGCCATTATGCTTTCTTGATCTACCTTCAAGCTGTAAAACTTTTCAAAAGGAACCTGCTCTGATACCAATTGTTAAGCATGGGATATAATAAGAGGGGGATGAAGCAGTAAATCATATATCTGATAAAAATTTCCCTTAATAAAATTCCACTTAACTAAACATTTAAGATATGCAATAAAACTAAAACAATAAACACAACACAAGATAGAGAGAGACACCAGATTTAACATGGAAACCCAATGTGAGAAAAACCATGGAGAGCAATCTCAAGTATATGAATGAGCACCAACTTTCAGGAGCACCAACCCCTTTATTGAGCACCAACATAGCAACAATTCATGATCACTAAACCATAGGAGCACCAACCCCTTTGTTGAGCACCAACATAGCAATAATTCATGAGCACCAACCCATAAGAGTACCAACCCCTTTGTTGAGCACAAACACAACAATAATTCATGAGCACCAACCCACAGGAGCACCAACCCCTTTGTGTATACCACACAACTATCTCTCAATGTTGCTATCTCAACAAATGATATTTCATTACAATATCTCTTTCCTCTCTCACCTTTGCTCTTCTAAGCTAGATATAACAAATACAAATCATACTCATCTCTCCCATTGCTCTTCTAAGATAGATATTATAATATCAAATCAAACTCTATCTCCCACATTACAAATGGCTTCTCAAGTCTTTATTTATATCTTTCCAAATGACCTTTGGCCTTCCCCCTTTATGAACCTTCAATCCTCATGGAAAATGGTACCAAACTTGTATGACCCTTCATGCGCAAAAGCATCCTTCCCTCTTTTGTCATTACTTTGGCAACTTTTTGTATTCCTCAAAATGTCCTTTCATGAGAAATTGTGCCCTTCCTCTTTTGTCTTCACTTGGTGACTCTTATAATTCCCCAAGATGACTCTTCATGGGAAAATGCATCCCATTCTTCTTTTGTCTTTACCCTGAGACTCTTTGAATTCTCCATGGGCCCTTCTCTTGTCTTCTATGCAACTAAAAATATATTTGTTAATATTAAATAAATATTAACACACATTAGCCAAGATATAACTATTACAAACACCATTAAATGTAATGGGGCCTTTATCATCAATAATGGTAAACCTTTGACATAAATGACAATATTTCCAACACTACCACATATAGCTAAAAGAGATCTATGAGTGCATGTAGATGATATATGGAGATGACTAAGATGATGCATAGTTTCACTTTAGAGGTTTCAACATTAGACCTCTATGCTAGAGTGTTCCTGGATTTAGACATTTACTAACCTTATTACAACTAGTAGGTACTTGTTAAGCACTACCAATTTAGAGGGAGGGAGATTCCCTAGTGTGTTTTTGAGGGTGTTGGTGGAGCTACTTTTGAGTAGTATAGTTTTTGGATGGGCACATATTTTATTGGTTTAGATATATAGAGAGTTATGGGGGTTTAGATCACACATGCACTATGGCATCAGTGTGGGATTTGTACTTCAATACTAGGACTATGAGCATATATGGGTACTGAGACCCTTGGGACTTTTGATAAAGGGTTACTCACTAACGAATTATTTAGTCAAATTTTACCAATGGAGGAGAGATGGGGCTATGATAGGTGCTGGTGGTGGTTCTAGGGATATTAATTGGTTTAGAGGAGCCTTGGAGGGCTTAGTTCCTAGTGACATAGTCTGGAGGCTATATCAGACTTGGCCAATATGGGTTAGGTAAAGGTATCACACCTTATCTTTATAGAGTTGGAGATGGGCCTATGGGAGTTAGGATAGTGAGATAGAGTGCATCCTCTTTGAGTGAGTGTGGTTTTAGTTTGGGATTATGTAAGGTATCCCTTGGGATTCTATGTGATATAAAAGGGTAGATGCAGAGTTATATTTACTAGAACCACAATCACATGAGGAGGAGTTGGATCATGAGGAGTTACCCCTAAGGGATGGAGATGATGCAGGTTATACAACTAATTATCTTGCTTATTTTTAGGGGAGATACATAGCTATTAATTTTATTTTAGGAGATAGAGGCCAAGGGCCTATGGATTTTGACCTAGTAGGGGGACCAACACAGGGTGATCCACAGGTAGTGGTGGCATTGGTAGTAATACAGGCCAAAATTGTCATGTTACAAGGGTATATTGCCACTCTTCAGAGCTAGTTGGGAGGAGTGATAGTGTAAAATATTAGACCCAAGAATAGGTCACCACTTCATAAGGTTAGGTGGCCATTTTATATGGGTAGGTTACCATAGTGATAAGAGAGTGGGAACAAGAAAATGGTCTCTCTTGATTTGGTGACATAGGAAAGAGAATCTATATGGTGGGTTGGTGAAGCAGTAGTAGCACCACCCAAATTTGTTACATAGGCCAATTATCTAGTAGCCATATAGGAGTTGTACTACTATGAGGGCATTGTGCTAGCATAGTGCCCTAATGAGCCAAGATGGGGAGAGTATCAGGTTAGTTTATCTAGTGGAATGGTTATTACATCCTTAGGTGAGTGGGATATGGTAGTGGGTCATCTGATAGGTCCACCACCTTGGATAGGTATAGGTGTAGGTATAGGTACAAGTGTGGGTGGGGCAAGTGGTAGTAGTGCCCTAGGATATTGATACATATATGGTCAAGATTATTTTTTGTATATGATTTTGATACTGGCCTATGTGCCTAAGATACAATATATATATATGAGTGAGAGATATTTACATTTGTAAACACTTATTGATTATATATTTATGATTCAAAAGTTTGGGATGTTTTTATTTTGTTCACATTTTTATGAAATGAATGCTTATATGTTGATAGTGTAAAATATTAGACCCAAGAATAGGTCACCACTTTACAAGGTTAGGTGGCCATTTTATATGGGTAGGTTACCACAGTGATAGGAGAGTGGGAACAAGAAATGGTCTTGCTTGATTTGGTGACATAGGAAAGAGACTCTATATTTTGGGCTGGTGGAGCAGTAGTAGCACCACCCAACTTTGTTACATAGGCCAATTATCTAGTAGCCATATAGGATTTGTACTATTATGAGGGCATTGTGCTAGCATAGTGTCCTAATGAGACAAGATGGGGAAAGTATCAAGTTAGTTTATCTAGTTGAATAGTTATTACATCCCTAGGTGAGTGGGATATGGTAGTGGGTCATCTGATAGGGCCACCACCTTGGATAGGTATAGGTGTAGGTATAGGTATAGGTGTGGGTGGGGCAAGTAGTAGTAGTGCCCTAGGATATTGATACATATATGGTCAAGATTATTTTTTGTATATGATTTTGATATCAGCCTATGTGCCTAAGATGCAATATATATATATATATATATATATATATATATATATATGAGTGAGATATATTTACATTTGTAAACACTTATTGATTATATATTTATGATTTAAAAGTTTGGGATGTTTTTATTTTGTTCACATTTTTATGAAATGAATGCTTATACGTTGATAATGTGGTGAGGATGACTTATGTTAATGTTAGATGTAATAGATGGTGTTCATGTATGAAACTTATCATATGTCAATGATTATCTTACATATTATAGGCATGTGATGATATATAAAGATTTGATTTTGATTATGATATGATGTTCTTATTTTTTTATGTGATGTAAATATGTGATCGTAATGTTAGAGATTGTTATCTTAGGTGATGATGTGGAGTTTATGATATGTTTTTTTTTAATGGATTATAATGTTGTGTTATGCTTTGATAAGCTTATAAGGTTTTGATAAGGATAAGAGATAATGTCCCTATGAACCAATACAAATAGAAAGAGACATGTTGGGTTCATTGGCAAGGACCCTGGTGAACCAAGGCTAGATAGGAGCTTAACGAAAATGAAACTCTGATGGGATTCACATGAGGACCTTCCTAGTGAAAAAGGTATCAATATAAACACCATGTTACCAAGTGAGTTCATAGTTCATTGATTTATAGAGGGTATATATGAAAAGGAAATGATAGGTAAATAGAGGGGAAAAGGGATAAGAAAGGAACTAAATGTGGCTTTAATTGCCCTTTTATAGGTGACCTAAGAACCAAAATAGACAAGTCCATGTATTTATAAGGTGTCTAATGATCAATGTGAGAAGTCTACAAAGATATATTGTGTTACGAGACAACTGATTACAACCCTTTTATGGGGTAATAGTGTCATGTATTGTTTTTTTTTATAAGAGAGGTGAAGTTGATCAATGCAAGAATCTTCAAGTGCTTTGATTGAGCTGATTTTGGATTTTATGAAAATATTATTATTATTATATTTTGTCTTATCCCTCCTTTGAGGGAGTGGCCTAAGTATGAATAATTTTTTTTATAGTTGTCCTTTGAGGGATCAATCTATTTATTTTGACTATATTTAGTAGCCATCCTTCAAAGGAGTGGTATATCTTTAAGAAAATGTACCCAAATCATATGTTATATCCCATAGAGAATATTTTAATGTTTTATTAGACATGAACCCATCTATCCAAGCTTAGAGGTTAACCTATATCAGGGTAAGGTTTTTACCACAAAAGGCAGTTGCTAGGTAAGGAAGAGTGATTTTTAGGAAACAAGTGACCATGGGATTTCATCTAGTAAAAGACAAAAAGTATCCATGAGAACCATGCCATGGGTAGAGCCATGGTACCCATGTTTAATATTGGGCTAAAACTATGATGGATAATCATATGAGTCTATTGTGATCAAATATCCCCAAGAGGAATAGGGTAATAGGATAAGGGAGGGGTGAATGTCATAAAACCAAGGGGTAAGCTTAAGTTATACCACAAGGTTTGTTTAGATTTCTCTTAATATTATAAATGATGTAGATGTAAATCATTGAGAGGTTTAGGTTCTAGTTTTCCTTTAAGAGAGGATAAATGATAAGATCCTAATCTATACTTATGGGTGATCATATAGGGTCCAAGCCAATTGAAAGAAAAGTTTCACTTTTTACTCTTATCCGTGTTTGTTACATCTTGGTTTTATTTAAGGATGAGGTTATCGATATTGAACTCTCATTCTATAAGATGTTTGTTATAAGCATGGGTGATATGTTCTTAGTATACATGAAGATAGTTAAGGGAAGCAAGGCATTGTTCATCAAGTAATTCAAGGCATATGAGGTGTTCTTGATGATATTCCTTTTCAAAAATGATGTTGTGTAAGGATATACAAAAAGAGGGAATTTAGACTTCAAAGGGTAAAATATCCTCTACACCAAAGACTAGGGAAAAAGGTGTAGCACCTATTGTGGTTTAGATACTAATGCAATAGGCCCATAAATCAAATGGGATGTGTATGCACCATTCCCATCTTGAAACACTTACAACTTTGGTTAGCATCTTAATAAGGGTTTTGTTAGAGGCTTTTGCCTATCCATTTGCCTATGGATGATAAGGTGAGGAATGGCTAAGCTTGATGCCAAAATCATCGTAGAGGGCTTGAACTTTATTATTTATAAAGGATTTGCTATTATCTTTTATGATTTTGTGAGGGACACCGAAATGATATATGATGTGGAGATTGATAAAATTGATAATTTTTTTAGATTTGATTGTGATAAGGGGGATTGACTCAACCCATTTAGTGAAATATTTGGTAGTGATGATGATGTATTAATGTTTCTAAGATGATTGAGGATTGATTTATATAATGAGATCAAGCCCCTACTATCAAAAGGGCCAATAATCCTTATATACTTAGAGTTTATGAGTAAGCATGTGATGCAAATTAGTGTGTTGTTAGCATTTAACACACTTTTTTACATAGTCATAACATTTCTAATTGAGGGTAAGCCAATAGTAACCTAGGAATAGTATTCTCTTAGTGATAATGAGGCCACTAAAATTTCCCCCATAAACTCCATCATGAGTTTCCTTGATGGCATGGGGAATATCATGACTTCATAGACAATGGAGGAGAAGATTGTCAAATCCATGTTTATATAAGATTCCCCTTAGTATGTTATAATGAGAGGTAACCTACATAAAGGCCTTTTGGTAATTATTTAAGAGTTTAGGTGGAATAATGCCAAGGTTAAAGTTTTTAAAAGCTTAGTCATACTAGACATCTAAAGGAGATGCCTCTACACTCCAAATGGTAGGAAGGTCTGAGTTGATATATGAGGGCCTAATGAAATGGTGGATGGTGATAAATAGTTTGGATTCAATGGGTTGACAGGGGATTTGAGATTCAAGGGATGCCATTTTATCTATCAACTTATTATTAGATCATGGTACTAACTAGATCTAGGAATGCGGTAAAAGATATTAAGAGCTCATCGATAAAAAACTTGTACTTATGCAAAACATCATTTTTACATTGATAAGAATCATTGATCTAGCTGATTATGAGTAGAGAATCATTGAATATATAAATGGTTTTGATTTATAATGTGAGATCAATTTGGAGACCAATAACCAAAACTTCATATTCTACCATGTTGTTAATACATTTAAAGTCGAGTTTGAAGGATAGTGGAAGAGGTTCACCATGAAGGGGAATGAGAATTATGCCTATACCCCTACCATGTTGGCATTTATATCTATCAAAAAACACGTTCATTTATTAAGGGGGTTCTCCCTAAGATAATGTGGCAATAGACTCATTAGGAAAGGTTAATAAAATGGGTTGGTTTTTTGGGAGGGGGCTTTAGCTAATTGGTCAGTAATGACCTACCCTTTAATAGATTTTTGGCAAAAAAATCAAGATTGAACTCAGATAGAATCATGAGCCACTTAGTCATATGTATATTTTGATATGGCTTGGAGTACATATACTTGAGTGGGTCAGTATTAGTGATAACATGTGTTTTATGATTGAGAAGGTAATGATGTAGTTTAGAGGTGACAAAAATGAGAGTGAGACAAAGCTTTTCCAAGTGGGTATATCATGTCTCATACTATATAATCATGTGGCTAATATAATAAATGGATTTATCCTTGTTTTTTTCATCTTGATGAGCCAACATTTCACCCAAAGAGTGATCAGTGGTGAATATGTAAAGGTAGAAAGGTTAGTTGTCCCTAAGTGGGATAAAAACTAGTGGAGAAAGTAGGTACTCCTTGAATGAGTTAAAGGATTATTGAAAATATTTGGTCCATTTAAAGGAGGTGTCCTTTAGGATATGATGAAAGGGATAGCATGTATCTAATAGCTAGGAGATGAAGCGATAGATAGATTGGAGTTTTCCTTCTAGACTGTGAAGTTGTTTAAGGTTGGTTGGAGGAGGCATTTCTAGGATGTCTTTGACCTTAGTCGGACAAAGGGAAATGATAAATCTAATAAGCTTCTTAGAGAGAACCCCAAAAATACATTTCTTGGGATTGAGCCAGACATGGAACTAGATTAGTCAATTGAAAATGATGGAAAGAATATCTAAATGGTCCTTTCAGTGTTTGGATTTCCTAAGGAGATCATCCACCTAATACTCTAAAATATTATGGATAAGGTCATGGAAGATATAGGTCATGGCTCATTGATAAGTCACTCTTACATTTTTTAAACCAAAAAGCATCACTTGTTAGCATAAGGTTCCTCAAGGATTAGTGAAGGTGGTTTTATGTTGATCTAAGGGAGTGATTAGGATCTAATTATATCCTAAAAATCCATCCATGAGGGATAACATCTTATGGCTTGTGGTAAGGTCAACTAATTGGTCGATGTTAGGTAAAGGAAATTCATCCTTAGGACATGCAAGTTTAAGGTCATGAAAATCCAAAAAAATATGGAATCCCCAGCAGGTTTGGTAATACGAATAGTATTAGAGACCCATTGTGGATATTCAATGGGTTTAATGAAGTTGACAGACAAAAGATGTTGAAGTTCTTATTTGATGAGAAAAGTTATACGAGGGTGCATTTTGAGAAGCTCTTGCCATACTATCTTAGCCTCAAGATGGGTAATGATATTATAGAAGGTGAGGAGGGGTTATTCTGAGGCATGTCCTGATAAGACCATATTAATATAATACTATGGTCTCAAAGGAAGGCAAGATAATCCCACTACTCATTTGGGTTCAAAGATTGGCCTAGTTTAATGATACGAGGATCCTCTTGGGTCCCTAGGTTAATGTTGATACTTGATTTATTAATCATGGTTTGGTTCTCAAGAGGGAGAGATTTATGGATAGAAGGATATCTTTCTCTAAGCTAGGTGAGAATGGAATCATTATCTTGACATTAAATGGTATGAATGGTGGGTGAATTGTGATCAATCATTTTGGGATGGATGAGAGGAAATATTTTAATTTGGCCACCTTCCTGATAGATTCATGGGCCTAAACTAATGGTATTTATCAAAAAAAAAGTTGGATGGAATGATGTTAGAGTCCTCAGATTGGGAAGATGAACTAGGTGAGGATGGAGTTTCATCCATAGGGGTAACAATAGGTTTTGGTGAAATGGGCTCTTTTAGTGGTTCAAACCTAAGCCCAGAGAACTCATGATGTTTTTGAGTTTTGGTAATGGGAAATTCATGAGGTCCTTGTTCATAAAGGACCATACCAAATCCTTTCCAAGCATAGTGATGAGGATAGGTTTTGGTAAAGGCTAGATTGCTTAGATAGGATAAATTAGAAGTGAAAGGTTGAATATATGGGGTGGTGATAGGAGCAAGGAGTGGTTGATCAAGTCCCCCATATATAAAATATGTTTTATTGTTGGGAGGTACAAAAAGGAAGAGGGTTCCTATGTTGGATTCATAATAAGAGTCATTTTGAAGGTTCCCATATTCTTGGGGAGTGGGAAAGTCATCTAATGCTAAAAATTGGTATTCTCTGAGAGAGACATGTTGGAAATTTTGTGTCAAGGAGTCCACAATGGGGATATGGGAAGAAGAGATAGATGCACTAGTTAAGGGTTCATTATTATTGAAAGTAAATCCATTACAGGTTGAGGTTGATGGTGTAGTTGTGTTAATGGGGTTGATTGATTATGATGGAGATGAAGATGGAAGAAGGACATCATTAGGCCTATAGGTCATTTTTCAAGATGTAAAAATATTGGGATTAGACTTGATGGTTATTACTTTCCCTTCATGTTAAAATTTGACACAACTATGTAAATTGGAGGGGATGCAACTCATATATTAGATACAAGGGCATTTAAGTATAATGTTATATTAGAATTCACCCTTCACAACATAAAATATCTCAGGGATGATGTGATAAGTGTATTTAAATAACAATGGTCCCCAAGGTAGTGGCCATGGTGTCATTAAAGGAGTGAAGGATGGTTGTGCTTTTAACCATGATGTTCTTTGGTAAATGTAACTAATCAAAATCATGGGAGGAAATTATGTTAATTCTAGCACCTCCATAAATCATCACCCTTTTGACATGAATGTGATTGAAGTATGAGGTGACAAAGAGAGGAGGATTAGATTCCTCTAAATGGGCTAGAGGTATTTCAGAATCTTGAAAGGTGATGATGGAAAAATGTTGGAGGGCTCCAACAAAGGTTGTAAGAGGTTAAGGGTCATTTGGCTAAACCTTAATGGATTGTAGATCATCTATTAATGCCTAGAGATGGTGAGGTGAGATGTTAATCAAGTTGTAAAGGTTCATCTTTACCGGTGCTTGGTGAAGCTACTTCAAGATGGTTTATTAAATAGATGTGGAAGATTTGGTGGGAGGGGCACTAAGGATAAACACTTTAGGTCTTGGTGATGGCATGGGAATTGGTGTTTGAACCTAGTTGGTAGGCTAAGAATCCAAAGGATAAGTCCATAAAATGGACACATTGGCTCTTCCTTTACCCCTTTTTTGAGCCCAAAATTGGGTAATCATATGGTTAGTATGGATAATGGGATCAGTTGGACTAGGTGATTATTTTAGTTTGTTTCTCTTATCTATGGATGAGAGTGAGGAAGCAGGTGTAGGTTAAGATAGTGGTTAGATGGATTGGGTTGGTAGTTGGGTTGGTAAGGTAGGTGAAGTAATTCATCTAATAATAGATCATTATCCTCATATAATCTATTAAAAATATCTTAGAGAGATTTGTAGTTCTTCATGTTATGTCCTAGTGTCCTATGGTATGCACAAATATGAGTATCATTGAACCAAGAGGGTTTGGTGTTAGAGGGGGTGAATGGCTTAATAGGTGGAAGTTTAATGGAGGAGGTTTTAAATAGCCTCTATAAAATAATAGAATAATATTCCTTTATAGGTGTGGAGGATGTTAAAATGATCATCGAGGAAATAATAACCTTCTTAGGCATGGTCTTGACCTTAGATAGGGTTGGTGGTTAGGCAATTTTGGTAGATGGTTTAGGTTGGGTTGGCATCACTACGATTAGGGTAATGGTGGATGGTTTCAAATTAGAGGATGTGGGGTTGATAATAGGTGGAAATGTGGAGGGGGATAAAATATCTAAGAATGATGAAGAAGCTAATGGCGTAGGTGGTGTTAGGGTGGGCATAGAAAAGGGCATTGGTTTTATTGAAGCAGAATAAGTGACTGGGATGGTAGAAGGGTAGGGTCCCAAAATAGATGGAAAATAAGAAGGAGGTAGCATAGGTTGAGCTTGAGGATGAGGTTTAGGTAATTTCACCCTTTCAGTTCATCTTAGTTGGTGGTTTTTTAGGTGGCCTAGTGGGGGTTAGGTCGAAATTGATGGGGGGATGGGTGATGCTAGGTGTGGGAAGGATACCCAAATTCTTGGTTGGTTTAGATAGAAGATTATGAGATGATCTAGGTGGAGGTGGGTGATATGGTTCCCTCATGTCTTAAGAGAAAGAAATGTTTGATGATGGGGTGATAATAGGTTGGAAAGTGGATGATAATAAATTTGAGGGTTTAACTCTGTTTTGGTATGGGAGCCCCAAATAGTGCCAAAAAATGGCTCTATCTAGGTTGGGTTGTGACCCAAATTCCAAACTTTACACTAACCAAGAAAAGGGATTATAAATAGGTTTTGTTCTTTATCTATTGTTTTAAATGTCAAACCTTTAGGTGAAGAAGAGGGAATGGTTTCTTCATCTTTAGAAGGTTCTAAAATGATGGTTGCTTGTGGGTGATTAAGGGAGGAGATGGTTGTTTGATTGGGGATGTAGGTATGGTTTAGGCTCCTTTTGCTAGGGTATCTAAAAGAGAAGAAGGGAATTATACTAGTTTATTTAGTGGGTTAGAGGAAAGGGTGGTTAAATCAATGGTTGGTTCTATGAAAGGAGAGGTAGGCATGGATATGGTTTGATCAAGTAGAGAAGTAGGGGCTATAGATCCTTATACTCAGGTCTCCAAAGGGATAAAAGGTGAATATGCTTCTTATATAGGTGAGGTTGGTGAAGAGGCAATGGGAATATGAGGCTCATCCTCCATGGGCTCATTTATGATGATTTTAATTGTGTGTGTCTCATGAGATGAAGATGGTTCAAATTAATTGTCATGGGCTTGGGTAGGTGGAGGATGGTTTGGAATTACTTTGTAAAAAACATCAAGAGAATGATTGGGGGTGCATTAGGGTTGTCGAACATCAATTCACCATTATTAATCAAGTTTCAAACAAGACTTTTAAAAGTGTTACACCAGTTTATGTCATGTTTGATGACCTGATGGAAAGCACAATGGTAATTTTTGTTGTACCACCTACGCATAGGGTGAGAGGGGTCGAATTATTGAGGTGGCTTGATTGGTGGAAGTTACTAGCATTAGATTTTAGCAATTTATCCAACACGGAGTCATTAGATTCCCATATAGGGGTGACTTGTTTAGGGAGAACCTAATTATGATTTTGGTTGGGTGGGTAAGAAAGATTAGAAGGTGTGTTTTGATGTGGTTGGTTAATGGATGGAGGTGGGGCAGTTTTCAAGACAACCACATGTACAGATGTTTTGGCTTTAAAATTGGGTTAGTTGTTTATTTTGGTGGAAGAGGGGTCATTGGGTTTAAAATTGAAATTCTTATTTTTCAATTTCAATTCACCCTCATCTATGGCTCAGTTATCAATTTTGCATGTCATTGTGAATGCTTTGTAAAAGGTTTTAAATGTTTTCACATGAAGGGTAGGAGCGATGTATTTTGTGCATCCCCTAGAGAAAAGTTTAATCAGTTCCATTTAGTGTAATGAAAAGGACAACTGATTAATGAGACCTCATCATCATACAACAAAGTTGGTAATTAATTCATCATCAAACTACCTTATGGAATAGAGGTTGTTTATGGAGACCTTCTTGGATATATTGAAAGAAAAATGTTCTAAGAAAATTTGGGTGAGTTGGAAAAATGAAAAGATAGAATGCCTAAGAAGGGCACTATACCAATCTAAGGTAGGCCTTGATAAAGACATAGGGAAGGTTCAGAGAAGGAGGGCATCATCATAGGTAATCAAGTAACTAGAATGGTGAAATTCCCTCAAATGTTGTTGAGGATCCTCCTTCCCTTGAAACTTAGAGAATTTAGGGAGTTCCTATTGAGGAGGATAAGCATGAATCAGGATAAAAGGGTTGATAGGTTCATTGCATATTTGGTCAAGGATAAAAGGTTATGGGACCCAAAGATAGATGACTTGAGTTGGGTCATCTTATCTAAAAGCATTTTGATCAAGTCAATTTGGGGTTGGGTAACTGCATAATTTGGTGGTAAGTTCTATTGAGGTTGGGTTGTAGCTATGAATTGGTATGTGGTAGGAGGTACAAAAGTAGGCACATATTGGTATGTGGTAATTTTAGGTTTGGATAGTGTCCAAGAAAGATTGATAGGCATTAATGATTAGGTGGAAGGTGAAATATAACTCAATGGGTTGGAGATATATTGATAGGAAGCTATGTGAGCTTGTAGAGGAACTGGCAATGGTTAGTTTAAGGTTACATTTGGGTTGGTTGATGGGGGTATGGTTTGGGTTGGTAATGCTAAAGTGTTTATGTGATCCTGATGGGTAGTCACCCTAGTGCTAATAAGGGGAAGCATTTATGGTATGGATAATACTAATTTATGAAAGGGGGTTGAGGTTGGTATATTGGTTAAGCTAGAGGGAATGGTAGAAATAGGTGTAGAAGACACTGCATCGGTAAAAGGGATATAAGTGACAAGGGGTAAATTTGAGCCAACATTAGAGGCATTAGTTGGGTTAATAGGTGTATGAGTGGTGGTGGTAGATGGACCAATGGTAGAAGATGAATCTTGGCTAATATAAGGGTAGCATGATGTAACACCAACCATGAGGTGGTGTGGCATACCATAGGGTGGATCCATAAGAGGAATTGAAGCTATTGAAGTATGATAGGCTAAGTTATTAAGATAGTGTTATAAATTAATCAGATTATTGTCTAAAAAGGTGGAAAAATCTAGATCACCTTTAGGGACTATTGAAGGCACCATAGGTGGGGGAGAATAGTGCAGTGAAGCATGGGGTGATCTATCAATGTCTGAGGTATAATCCATGGATGAAGATAAAGAAGAAGATGGTGGTTGGTTATTTTGGTTTATCACTTGTTATTTGGTTAAGACCATATGATAATTTTAGAAATAGATAATGAATCTCTCACCTCAAATAATGATAAAACAAATAAAATCCCAAAGTAAACAAAGCACACACTAAAAGAGCAATTAATCCTAGGATTTATTTTAAATCACTTTTGGCTTATGCCTTAAATAGTATGAAAAAGTAAATTAGCTTATGATTTAGGTACTAGAATATCCATCTAAAGATGGTTTCGAGTTAAGTTTTGGTGCTCAAATAATCTGCACTAGACCAGGTATGTGGCCTAGTACTAGGGGCTTGCTCCCTACACTTCATGAATCCAAAGCTGAGCTAGGCCACTTAGCCAATATATATCATTTGTCTAGATTTTATACTCTACTATAGAATGGAGTGAGTTCTCCCATTGTTGATGAAATCCAAGTAGGATCATCGGGTAGGGTAAGGTGATCCAAAGGGTGATGAAATCCCAATGGGTCTTATCTCAAGTAAGTTTTGATGTTTATTTTGTGAAAGTGGTTTGGTAGTGTAACATATGCATTCTATGATTAATTAAAAATGACTTTAACTAATCTAAGTGGGCTAATAATTAAGTAGGTAAGACAATTAATGCACTCAATTTTAATCCAAATGAAAATTTTGATGTCTTTTACATGCAAACAAGAAATAGATAAAAATGCAACTAATGCAAGATGAAAATTGCAACCTAATCCCTAGGATGAAAACCTTTTTTTTTTAGATTTTTATGAAGGAAAATATATAAAATTTATATCTTTTAAAATTTAGAAATAATAGAAATGCAAGAGCATGAATTTTAACTAATGCAACTATATGCCTAAAGAAAACTACGAACCTAAAAAGGGTCCCACCATCATTGGAACCTGGTTAGACATTGCACTCTACTTTTAACATTTTTATTTTAAAAAGAAGAAAAAAATGATGAGGGGTGTGTACGTAGTTATACATTGCACTCATTGATCACTAGACAAACTAAGAACTCCTTTTTGATGAGGAAGGACTACTTATAATAAGACCGCACTAAATGAACTTATTTATTAGATGAGTATGAAGGGTAGACTACCTAGAAATGTTATATCTAAGAAGTGAAATATCCCTTGGATGACTATCAATCCACTCCCCTTATGATAAAAATATTTGATAATAGAAATAAATTATGTTTGGATTTAGATTGACAAGAAATAAAATACTTATGCAAGAAAATAAACAACTTACTTTTTTCAATAGAAGATGTAGCATGGTGGGTCAATATTATGTAGAAGTGTATCACAGTTAGGTTTAGAGGGTCTACATAAGGTTTATAGATAGGTCAAAAATAGAAAATAGGGTCTAATTAGGTGTGAAAGAGGAGAAAATAATAATCTATTATTTTCCCTAATAGTGACCATCGATGATTAGGTTAATCGATGATGGTTTTCCTGACCAATGGTGGTTAGATAACCAATGATGATTGATGTAACTAGAAATGGTTATAGAAATTGGTCATGGTTGACTATAGAGAGCCTAAAGATAATGAAATGGAGTTGGGGATGGAATGGTTAGTAAGAAGAAGGAATTTGGGTTCAATAGGTAAGGGGTGATCTGTAGATGATCAAATTGAGATAAAATGATATGGTGGAGAAAGAAAATACTAAAAATAAGAGGAATAATACTTTGATGATGAAAAATAGAAGTTAATGTCAAGATAAATGAAATTGGGTAGCATAACAATACTCTAGCCTTCAAAAGTCATGTGGATAGAGTTTCAAGATGTTACGATGCCTACACAAAGAAAATAAGAGAGCTTAGATGCAAATTTTTGGATCCCAATCTCCTCTAAGAGCCCTAAATTTATAAGAAAAAATTTCTAAGGACAGAGAAAGAAAGTTGTAAGGTGTGCATGGAAAATTTTCCATTTTACCCATGTATGCTTGGCCTACAACTAGATATTTTTTGGTTTGTAGGATGGGAGACTTGACTGTCGATGGCTAGGCTATCCATCGATGATTAGGCTAACCATCAATGGTCAACCCCTAAGTGTAAAAATGGGTAGAAATCGGTTAAAGGGTGATGCTTTCCAAAATGCTCAAATAATGGCTAGGTGAATTTGACAAGTGTAAAGGGGGTTGGGATAGCTAGGTGAATAGTTAAGGTCAAGAATTAGTCGAGGGTGTTGCAACATTAAAACTAGTCAAGGGGACATTTTTGAGTGTCTACAATTTTATTCTATAGTAGTAACTTTGAAGTTTTATATCTTGAGATAAAAATCTCATCAAGATAAAAATTTTGCATTAAATGTTTAAATCATGAAGAACTTTGTGTCCATGGATTTCTTTGGGCCTAAGAGGGTTTCTAATAATATTTATAAAATGCACAAATAAGATGACCAGTCCATTTATACATGATGTCCTGATGATGGTCTGGCTCTTCAAAGCTTGTGCTTGAACTTTCAAGGCACAAAATGAGTCCCTGAGACCTGTGAAACTTGTTTTATGTCAATAAAGGTCATGATCACCATCAGAACCTATTGATATTTACACTTTTTAATCTTATTCTTCTTTCCAATCCTACCTCCCAAAGATCATCAAATTTCACTTTAATATTTATTTAAATTTTTTAAAAATATTTTTAAGTAATATTTGATCTTCTTCTTCATTGTTTGGTTACCCTCTCAATAAGGAACCTTGTTCAGCTTGATACTCCATCCAGGAACTTTTAGAAATTGATCTACCTAGGTAATTTTTTATATGTAGACTAAAATTGGCCAACAGGTCCTCAATTTCCCCTAAGATCATTGGGTTCCATGAACTTCCTCTTACAATATGTGAGTAGTCAAACTTGTATCTCAAGTTAGCAGACTATGATAAGAGAGCTTGAGGAAGGTTTTTAGGCTAAATTGGCATTCTCTTATCTTCTCCTACCTATGACACCTCTCTAAAGAGATTTAATGACATAATAAAACCTAATATAGACTTACATTTTATCACAAGAGTGGAGTTGTAGGTTTGAGTGCTTATGTAGGGTTTTAGGCCTCATAGTCCTAAACTAATCTTTAAATCATAAGACCACATGTGGGTGATTTTGGTGAATTCAAAGACTTATTAAATTATTTTAACACTTAAATATAGCATTTTACATGGTCTCATGGTGGCCTAGACCTCTATCTTTGTCAATTTTCTCCTTTAGGCCTATTATGACCATCACTAGCCTATACTAGGTTCTTAAGCCAATTGATGTCAATGCCCTAAGTATATTTTTTTCCTTCTTTCCTCACTACCAAGGGAATTGAAACCCTCATGAATTATCCCATTAGATATATCATCACCTTACTATACTTGTGTCTCCCTCATACTTTTTCAATTAAACACACTTTATAACCATATATATAGGTTATGTGTGAGGCTCTAGACTCAACAGACCTAAACAAGCCCTTCAACCTTGCTACCTTTCTTCACTAACTGAGAAGATCACATGGGGATTATGATATATCATTAAAGGATAATTATTATGTATTTTGATTCTATATGGCTTCTTTATCATTAAACTAAGTAGGGATTTCTCTCTTAATTGAAGACCAACTAAGCTACTAGGAAGTCCTTTAGGTGTCCATGGATTGTATCATGGTCACAATGAGTTGGTATTGACCTTATCTTATTCACCTTTCTCCTTAGGTAATTTTATTCTCAATTGATTTATAACACTTTCTCTATTCATGTAAGCTCCAATCTTACAATCATGCATGATATTCTCTCCTCAATCTTGAAGATAACCTGAGTTGCATGTAGATGATCATTTAGGGTCCTCAATGCATACTTAGAGTGGGAATCTCTTTATCACAGTTATTTAGCATCTTTGGTCTTTTTAGCCCCTATTAAGGGTGTGCTTTATTAGGTTTATGAAACCTTAATGTTTGCATTTGATTCACAAAATATGATTTTTTTGAGAGGTTTATACACAAACCAATGTGACACCTTAGACTTGATATGGACTTGTAGGTGATCATTTATTATGTGAGTAGGTTATTTTATTATTTAGGATATAATTCATCTCATAACTCATTGTATACACATAATAGTTTCACACTTATCAATTACTAATGCTTTACATCTTGCAAGAACCCATCATGACTCAATCTCTATGAGTGCATGCCTTAAGGGGTACACCAAGAAAGGGGTGGGTAGACCTTTGGTGCTTCATAGGATTATTTTCCCTTATTTCCATATTATTACCTATCCATTAAGCTCCTAAAACCTTCCCCTAAGCCATCTCTCCTTCCTTGTACATTCCTCTAGTATTTTCTTCTTTTTATCCTTCTTTCCCTTGCTTAGTATCCTTTTACCTATTTAATAAGCTAGGTCAACCTAGCACAGTCTAGGGTCACTTCAACTCTTTAGGCCTATTTTCCATATGGCTAATCTAAAACAAACTTTAAGCATTATCATGATAATTTGCTAGATCGACCTGTTCAACCTAGCACAACTGACATGTCTGAGTGATTTTTGGGTCAGATACTCCTATATATACAAGGTAATTTTGGTCATTTCTATATGAATGTAATCATGAGTTATTATTTTCTCACACTTATTCACAACCTTATCTTCCACCATTCTACTTAAGGAGTCTTAGCTTAGGTTTCTTATTTGGAGAATCTTAGTCTTGTGGATAGGTATTAGATACATTTGCCTACCAAAGTGATCCTTACAAACCACAAAAACCTCTTGTGAAGCCCCATTGGATAAGGGACAGATGGAGTCATGATGGGTTCACATTCAAGTGAGTATATTCTAAATTTTTTCTCCTCTCTTTTAGTAGATAGAAGTAGCATAAGTGTTAGTTTAAATAATATTACTCCTCATATTCCATGTATTAGGGTACTACTCATACTTAATTTAATTAAAGTTCCCTACACATGTATTTGATTGTTTTGCATCTAACCCCTTAATTTGTGCCACAAGATTTGGTGAGCACTATATTAGTTTAATTTTCTTATTATTAGATTAGTTTACTTTCTTGTTTATTATCATAAGCGAATATAGAAACCATATAACTATTTTAGGGTTGTCATGCAATTGTGTTAGACTGTAGGCTTTGAAACCTTGCCAATCATGATGTGTTATGATATATGATACAAGTGACCCCTAATTAGGTCTAAAATATTATCATATTGGTCATGCTCCTACTTAAAAAGTGTGTGCCCCAAGTAGAAGTGTAGGTGTGATCTATCTTATCCAATCCAAGATTGATTCATGTGCATCATTTAATTTTGATTGCATACATTTTGTTGAACCCAATGTGAATCCTATCCCACCATTATTTGGATTGTATTCACATCCTTTTTTGTTTCTTTTCTTATTTAGCCTTAGATCCACTTTGGCTTTAGCTTCATTACATTCTAGATGTGAAACAAATCCTTACATGATTTCTTTCACTTATTTTATTATTTTTTATAATTCTTTTTATCATAATTTTATGATTTGTAAAATGGATGAGTAAAACTAAAGATATAGGCAAAATAATTTTCTTATCTATTATACTAGGTCGACCTAGTCAACCTAGTTCTTTTTTTGACCTCTGTACACTATGCTAGGTCAACCTAGTTGACCTAGTACTATCTTTAGACCCTATATTTTGTGTTAGGTTGACTGGGTCGACCCTATACTATTTTTTTCTTCTATTATTTCCATTTTAGTTTTTTGATTTCCTTATATATGTCTAATTTAGTTCTCTGTCTACCTGAATTAGTTCTTTATCTCTATCTATTATTCTTATTACTTAGCATTATTTTCCTTTTATCATCAAGCATCATATCCCACATTATAATATTCTTGGATAACCTAAATATATTTAGGCACTCTATGGGGTTCTCTTTGCTTCTTATCCTTTCCTATCTCTTCTTCCTCTTTTGAGCTATTAGGGCATCTTGCAATGCCCATCCACACATTAATCTAGCCTTTGGGGCATCTTTTAATGGTCACATACATGTCATTTCATATTCTGGTGCATATTTTGATGTCCATTCCCATATCCACTTACCCTTTGAGGCATCTTATGATGCCCACTCTTATTCTCCATTACATGCTACCAAACTAGTTCAACTCCAAGAAACATTTAGAGACGCATAGGATTATCTCTCACATGATCATCATTGATATAATGATTAATGTAGGATAAATTTATTTCTTATCATGATATATATATATATATATATAATCTAACATATTTTTGTAGGTTACTTTAGCACGAATTTCTCCCTATGTAACAATTTCCTTCCTTTTCAAACCTTTAGTCCTCCCTTTTGGTCTTTTGGTTTCTTGATGTACCATAGTCTTCATTTAATTTATTTTTAGATATTTATTCCTCCTTTTTGGTATTTTGGTTTCTTGATGTACTATATAGTATTCATTATCTTTCTTTTCATTTTTCTTTTTTCTTATCAATGTTGTTTTGGCAATCCTCTTGAGCTTTTCTTTTGTGATTTTCTTAGTAAGACAGTGAATAAAACCTGGCCCTCCTCATAAAATGACCATTCTTTTTATTTCTCATTTCTTCCTTTTCATTATTTTGTTACTTTCCAATGTTTTTTGGGCATCCTTTGGGTCTTTCTTTGTGAGGTGCTTTATATAAAGGCTCCCTCACTTTTTACTTATTGGCACCCCTTAGGTTTTCCTTTTGTGAGTTGCTTGGTAAGACCATGGATAAACCCCAACCTTCCTCATAAAATTACCTTTATTTTCATGTTTTTTTATGATCCTTATTATTTATACATTATCTTTTGATTCTTTTGCTTCTTTTTCTAGATGGAGTCTATAAACAATCTATGTTATCATGTTTTCCTTCACTCCCATAGTCTTATGATAAAGAATCACACCTTTGTTATCATTGTAATCCTTTTTTCCCTTTGTCACATTTTTTACAATTTTAATAAATTCAAATTTGTTACATTTGTCATTTTGTTCTTGATTTTCCCTTTTCTTTCACCTCCACATTTGGATAAAACAAGGTCAAAGTAAAGATAGCACTTTTATTTTACTTAGATTTATGAGACTTTTAAACCCCATGCTCTTTGATTTTCTCTCTCTTATAAAACTTGTCCAAAAGTTTCCAAATGAAATTCATCTTTATCACCCATGTTTGGTCTTCCAAATTGATATGGAGGAAAAATTGAAAAAAAAAAGTTAAAACCCAATCATTTGAAAATAAAAGGCAATGATATCTAAAAGACAACATACAAATTTTATAAGTCTAATCACACCAAAATATGTGATTACAATCACATATCCTATATCCAATCAAAAATAAAACTCCACATTTGGCTTCACATAGAGTTGAAGTCCTTTGGGGTGCAGTAGTCCAGTAGATTGGAATAGGGGATTTCAAAAAAAATCTATAGTGCTACCTACTTTCTCACGTAAGTACCCAATCTTCGTAGTAGATTGATAACTCTATAATGGGTCTTGAGGAGTGGGGAACACATCGTGGGGAGGTAGGTCCATTTTAATTTTTATGCATATAGCCTTCATGAGATGATCTATATACTCCATTTGTTGACCTAAGACTTGTGTAGCTAAGAGAAGTTCTTCAGATTCCTTAAGGTTAATAGTCCTCTTGTTTTGACAAACCAAATTTGAGTGTCTTAACTTTGATAAAGATTTCCTCTACCTTGGTTTTTACTTCATCCTCCCCTCTACCCCATTTCATTTCCCCCCTTGATAGATAAATTGTGATTCCAAATCTGTTTTCCCTCTTATTTAAATTCTTTTTTATTCATTCATTAAAAACATTCTAACACTACTTTGTTTCATTTTTATCTATCTTTAGATGCAAAACAACATGTTTGAGAAACTATGGATCATTTTTTATCATGTTCTATATATTCATTAAAACTACTTTTTTTTATTTCCTATTTATCTTGATTTTATTATTATTCTATTATAGACACATGAGTTCTTACCCTTTTTCCATTATTGTGTGAGATGTGGATTCTTACTACTAACCCAACCATGTTTTTTTCCCTTTTATGCATCTCCATTTTCTATTGATGATTGAGATGTGGATTGTTTCTACTCACTCATCAATGTTGTTTTACCATTTTTCTTTTTGAATCCTCTTTTAACCATCTTATTTGACATGTATCCTTGATTTGATTTAGTAAGTTTGAATTTTCTTACTTGAGGTTTACATTTTAAAGTTTTTTGGCCTTTAGTAGCCTTGGCTTTTTGGTTCCCTGATTTACTCTTTTGTCTGACTTGGTCATTCGGTCTAACATAGCACTTATCACCTAGCTTACCGATTTCCCAAGTACATCTTATCCACATAGCACTAGTTATCTTGGCTTTTCTTGTATTTGTTTGTTTTTGCTTCTTAGTTTTGTATTTTTGGGTTTGTCCAAAGCAATCTCTACACCATTCAAAATCAAAACTAAAACATAGCTGAAAAACATCCTATGATAAAGGTAAGTCAATGTATGCATCATTTACTTTTTAGTTATTTACTTTTTAGTTAGTTTCCTTTTCTATCATTTAATTTTAGTTATTTTATGCTTTTTAAAATACTATAATTTTTTCAGCATCAACATTGTGTGTGTTCTTATGTTCTTTCTCTAAGAAGCATCCCTTGTTACACCTTAGCGACATATGATGAAATTTGAGTGGGTAATATGTATACACATAATATTTTCACACTTTTATCAATTACTAATGCTTTACATCTTGTAGGAACCTATAATGACTCAATATCTTTTATTTCATGCCTTAAGGGGTGCAATGGGAAAAGGGTGGGTAGACCTTTAGTTATTCACAAGATTTTTGTCCCTTATTTCCATATTATTCCCTATCCATTCAGCTCCTAAAACCTTTCTCTAAGCTATCTCTCCTTCATTTCACATTCCTCTAGTATTTTATTCTTTCTATACTTCTTTCCCTTGATTAGTACCCTTTTTACTTGTTCAGTAAGCTAGGTCAACCTAGTCAGCGTACCATAGTCTGGGGTGACTTTAACTCTTTAGGCTTAGTTTCCATCTGACTGGCCTATCAAAAAATTTAGGCATTATCCTAATAATTTGCTAGGTTAACCCGATTGGCCTAGCATATCCATCATGTCTAAGTGATTTTTAGGTCACATACTCCTATATATACAAGGTCATTTTGGTCATTTCCATATGAATGCAATCAAGATTTATTATTTGCTCGTGCTTCTTCACAATCCACTCTTCCACCATTTGAATTGAAGAGTCTTAGTTTAGGTTTCTTATATAAAAAGTATTAGTCTTTTGGATAGTTCTTGGATGCTTTGGCCTAAGAAAGTGATCCTTATGAACCACAACCTCTTATGAAGCCCCATTTTCTAAGGGAAAGATTAAGTTATTATGGGTTCACATTCAAGTAAGTATATTATAAATTTTTTCTCCTCTATTTTATTAGATATAAGTAACATAATTATTTTCTTGAATAATATTACTCCTCATATTCTATGTATTAAGGTGTTACTAATACTTACTTTATTTGAAGTTCCCTATACATGTATTTGATTGATTTGCATCTAAACCCTTACATTGTGCCATAAAATTTGGTGAGCACTATATTATTTTAATTTTCTTATTATTAGATTAGTTTAATTTCTTGTTTATTATCATAAGTGAATATAGAAACCATACAACTCTTTGAGGTTTATTTCTATGATTGTGTTAGGCTGTAGGATTTGAAACCCTACCTAACATGATTTATTATGATAGATGATACAAGTGATCCCCTAATTAGGTTTAGCATATCCTCATATTGTTCATGCTCCTACTTAACAAGTGTGTACCCCGATTCAAAGTTTATGTGTGATCTATCTTATTTGATCCAAGATTGATCCATGTGCACCATGCAATTAGGATTGTATACACTTATCACAATAAATCCTTTAATCAACTTGTATTTTCCATCTTCCTTCAAACATGAAGATAAACTTAAAATCCTAAACTATAGTCTATTGGAGTTCTAAGTTTGGGAGACAAGGCCTATTATAAGGTGAAAATGGCTTGATGTATTAATCATAGATTAGATGTTTTTTATGAGACCTCATATGGACTTTTATTCCCTACTTAAGACCACCTATTGAGACCTAAGTATCCTTCACCTAGGTATTCAACAAGGTAAATTCATTTGAATAAGTGAATCAAGAATCTTGAGGATAAAATGAAACCTAGGAGTCCTTAAAACCTTAAGCAATGCTAAAAAACCTCAAACCATGCTTAATAGCCTATGGATTATTTTGGAGCTTGTTTGTGTGTGCTTGTCTTGAGGTCCATATGGAAGATTATTTCATTTGAAATAGGATATCCTCCATATTCTTAAATCATTCCTACAACTTTAAGAAGACATCAATCATTCATCTACTTTTAGCCTGGAGATGCATTGCTATGAGACCAACTAAGTCATTCTTGGAGCTTTTTTCCTTCACATTGTGAGCATTGAGGTACTTGAAGGAGATATGTTATGACCAAATGGTGAATAGGTGAATTATTTGAGTAACATGGAGGAATCAATGGAAACTTTTCATGAATCACCTTTGTGTTTTGATTCTTCATAAAACATATGAACCTTAGCACGTGAATCTAGAATCTATCAACCATGGGAGTTTGGGTGTTGATCTAACCCTATAAATGACATGATAACATTCTTAGAGGAGTTTTTAAAACCCATAAAACATTTGGATACCTTTCCCCATTCTCAATCTATCACAAAGAGCTTAATTTTTTCATAAATCTACATGTAATAGAGCCTATAAAGTTTGCAAAGGGCTTAAGTCCACCTAAGGGTTTTAGTGATTGTTCATAAATCCCATGTATTTGATATGTAAACCAATGCAACTAAATTTAATCCCATTAGGGAATTTACCTCTAACTAAGATCTTGCTTTGACTCCCCTTGTATAGATTATACCATCCAACTTAAACTAGCCCTTATGAGCTTGTTAAGAACTTGATAGAGAGCTTGCTACCATTTTTAGCTTTATATTGACTCTATGAGCATGAATTATTCTTTGTGATGCATAAAAGTGATTCACCATAATATTTCTAACCTTCTCTGACTCTGATTGATGGTACAAGTCTATACAAGTATTGGAAACACCTATAAAACATCACTTCTCTACTTTTTTTTAGGTTTGAGATCTTAAAAAACCATTGGAGGATAAGATGAGGGAAATGAAGAGTTAAATATACCTTCAAATAAAGGTGTATGGATGGAGGGAAGATAAAAGGTCATTTTTTCAAGTGTGTGGGACCCTTTTGGAAAATAAGGGGTGTTTGACTTTTGAAAAGGCCCATTTTTACATATAAAACTGCCTTAAAATGATATTATGATGGAAATTAGACCCTTTTGGAAACATTTTACCATTTATAATGACTTAATGATATCATAGGGGGAATAATAATGCTATCCACATGATTTGAACACCCATTAAAGGTAATATATTCATGATTGCAAATGAAATATTAATTGAATAAATTAACTTAGCATTTGATTAAAAAAACCTTTAAAATATGATAAGGCTTCAAAAAAATTTACCCTTCCCTCCTCATACAAGCTCCAATCTCCTTAAATTTTGGTATTTTTTTAAATTCCAAATTTGAATATTTTACATTAATATGGTTTTCTCAGAAAACCTATTTTATTATACATATAAATATTGTATTTAAAATAATAAATTAAATAAGATATAAGTCCAAAAGGGTTTCATCCTTGGGATGTCATAATCACAAGGATTTTCATCCTTGAGAGTGGTTTTATAGCATGATGATTATATGAGTTAGATGATTGAATTCATAATTGGATGCTTGTAATACTTACACATATATTCTCCTTATATATCCTTTAAAACTTCTCACAAAGGAGGTGTCCCATCCAAGAGGTACCTCTTCACCAAAAGATGTGACCACTGACATTTCCATTAAAATTTACATTAACATTTATGTTAACATTTCCATTCACTTATTAAAATAGTTTCATTTGCAATTTTCATTCACTTCTGACAATAATTCCATTTGATATTTTTTTTCATATCCATTTAATGACTAATGTATTAAATGGAAATATTGATCCTTGGTAGTGATTTATCCTTGGCATAAATTTCTTCATGTGAAATGGTAATTCCTCTCCTTGAATTCAATTATCTCCTTCTTGTGGATATTAGAGACCTACCTACATCAAATTTATCATCCTCAAGAAATTGTAAATTGGAATGTTCAAGAAGTATGGCTCCTCCCCACATTGCATCTTCTGTTGACAATCCAAATGTAGAACGATAATATGAACTCCATATGATAAAATATCATATCACAACCTTAGTATCATTCAAAACCACCAAAATGTTAAAAAAAATGTATATGTTTTCCATGAGACAATTTTATAAAGAACCAACACTCTAAAATATTTAGGTTTCTTGTTTTCACTCAACAATAAAGGATAACAAAAAAATATGAATAGATCTTGTCAATCGAGAGGTGGATGCAAACATTTATAAAATGCATGTACTTTATCTTATGCAAACCCTTTAATCTATTCCTTATTATAAAGTACCAAGTACATGTAGAATTTCCATGGAATGCAAACATAGATCCTTCAATGGCCTGACATTGATCCATGCTTTTCTCTTGTTCAAAATCATAAAAAAATATAAATGTATAAATAAATTCCTATACATTCAATAGCACATATATTATATCTATAGAATCTTCTATAGATAACATAACTTCATTGAAATTATAAAACTAATAATCCTTTTGCAACTATGATATACCAAACTTCACAACTAATTCAATTTCATTGGAATATAGTTACATCTCTAAATTTGAGGGAAATGAATCTATTCTCTCTATTAAATATAGTGAGTTATACTTGGAATATTTAATGGTGAAATGAAATCCTACATGACTATGATAGACTATAAGGGAACACCAAACAAAATATCCTAGTTGCTCTTTATAAAATGCCTTGTGAATAATATACCAAAACAGGTTTACCACAGCATGTGCTCTCATGGAAAATGGATCTAATTGGAAAATAATCTAAACATAAGTATCCATATCAAACTTATTATTAATAAAAATTTTCTTTACTTGCCATGCTCTATGCAGAAGATCTAGCTTTTTATAACCAACCAAAACTTGTGTAAGTAATGTTGACACAAATGTATCTTCAAATAAATCTATAATTTTATTAACATTTGTCTTTGATAGTTTACCATGGAAAAGATCGATGATATTGATGAACCTAAAAAAATATAAGATAAATGTTGTCATATCTCAAATAAATAATGAAAGGAGGTAGGAAAACATGTTATAAATGTTGGGTAGTTATCTCAAATATTGTGAGTGCATTTTAGATTCCATATTAGCATTTTTATAACTCATTTCTTTGTTCTCTCTTGAAAAATTAGAACTTCCCTTTGTGGTCTGAAATTTTTTGACAAATTTAAATGCTAAGAGTAATAGATTTTTTCTCAAACCATATATCTTGATTTTACAAATGCAAGTTCCAGACACAAAAATTCTACTATTTAATGAAACCATGTTTATTTGATACAAAATATCTTAAATAACATCCAAGAATAGTGAAGCATACATTCGTCATAGTACATTGGACTTTACTGGTGAAAACCCTAATAAATTATCATAGTTTATGATGAACTAGACCTCTGTATTAGTAATTTTATTTACATCATCATTCCATACTTTGATTGTATGATCATCTACTACACATTTTGGAATTTTAAGGTTCTATTTGATATTCTTCGTGCTAATTAAGTTTTATGTATAATAATGCTTTGGCATATCATTATGTTCAAGTGAAAGATGTAAAGTGGAGACTCTCAACAAGGGCCATTTCCTTTCCTCTAAAATATAAAATAGAATGTTTTCAATAATTTAAAGACCACTAAACCATTGTTTATGTTGGACATTTGACAATTCATAGGGCAATGATTAGGTCATTATGTTAGCTTGCATATTTTGTGATTTTAAGAAATTTAAACTTTATAATATCAAGTTTGGATCCCATGTTTTGAATATAAACTTCCCATGAACAATGTCTTCTTCCTTATACACTAACAAAGGTTTAACCATTTTAGATGTAAAGCCAAGTTCAAACTATTGAGACTCACGATATTGTAACTCTGGGAATATGAAGTTTGAAATATGAATAACTTAAATATCCTTAAAAATCCACTCTTGAGGACCTACATCTTCTAATATCTTGATGTATGGATACACAACCCTTATATTTAATATTAACAAATTTGGACATTTTCATCTAGTTGTTAGGTTCACCACATCCTTGGCATGTCATTCATCAACATCCTTTAATATCCCATCATAATATTTTATTTCTTCCAATATCACTTAAGCCCCTCTTACCAAATAAGTAGACATGAAATTAACTTCTCATTCATTTTTTGTTGTGGATGGCTATGTGTAATTTATTTCTAAATCACAGCCCTCAAGTGCAACATTTCAAAGATTAACAGTTATAGCTTGATTTCCTTTATTGATTTCTAAATGTTTGAAGCACACCTCTAAGGAATATCCATGTTAAACATGTGAATTTAATATTACTCTAAGATAGCCAAGAAAATCTGAAATAAAAGGTACATATATAGAGTCTTGTTTATTGTCCATAATATCATTGGATGTCTCTTTGGTATCTTTCAATAAATGAGGTGCAGTTAAGGATTATCCATCTTTCAAGGAATCAAAGTTATTTAGTGGACATTTTTTCCATATTCTATCAATTATTTTGGTTGGCTCTCCATCTTGTTTATTTTTAAGACTATAGCCCATGATATCTTATTGATAGTGTGCATTAATTAGACAATCAATTGTTTTATTAATAATAGAACCTATATTCAAGGAACAATCCTCAAAACCTCTCTCTTGCAAAAACTAACTTTTATATTTAATTTGATGTATACAACACATATAAACATCATCAATAGTGTTTTGGATAGATAACTTGTGTGCATCTCTAATAACCAAAGTTTTTATGCCATTCTTCCTAATAAACAAGTCTCCATAAATATCAACTTCTTCTTGGATAAGTATGTTTAGGAATTCATTTAGTTCCATGGTATATGCCTCATTAATTTTATCCTAGATAGGGAAGTAATTCTTGGAACTTGTCATCTTCCTTTCTTTTGGGACCTCTTGAAAATTGAATTTATCATCATATTCAGTACTACCATAACTATGATTCATAAACTCATCTTCCTTATAATGCCTATTTCCTTTCCATGAATATTTTAAATCCATATAGTCTAAAAAGGAGATTTATTTTTTAATCTTTGATAAAATGGAATTTTACAACTTGAAACTATCCATAATTTCCTTATGTATTGATCCCATGGTTCATAAGTTGGTAAGAAACAATAGCTCTGATACCACTGTAATATTCCAAATTGGAATATTTTACATTAATTTGGTTTTCTTAGAAGAACTATTTTTTATAAATATAAATATTATATTTAAAATAAAAAATTAAATAAAATATAATTCCACAAGGGGTTTCATCCTTGGGCTATTATAATCACAAGGGTTTTCATCTTTGAGAGTGGTTGTATAACATGACACTTATATGAGTTAGACGATTGAATTCATAATTGGATGATTGTAATACTTCTACATCTCTTCTCCCTTATATATAATTTAAAAATTCTCACAAAGGAGGCATCCCATCCAAGAGGCACCTCTTCAGCAAAATATGTGACCATTGACATTTCCATCAAGATTTCCATCAACATTTCCTTCAACATTTACATTGACAATTCTGTTAACATTTCCATTCACTTCAGGCAATAATTTTGCTTGAAACTTCCATTCACTTCAAACTAATTTTTTCATTCATTTCCATTTAATAAATGCTATATTAAATGGTGGCACTACTCCTTGGTAGCGATTTCTCATTGAAAGTGATTTCTTCATGTGAAATGGCAGCACCTCTCCTTGAATTTAGTGATCTCTTTCTTATGGATATTACATATTTTCTATATTTTTTGGCATGATTTAATAAGCACATTTTTTACCATGGGCTATAACATCATAGGTCATCCTTTCATGAGTGATTTTGGATCATAAGGACCACATTAAGACTTGTTATAGACTCTTATACATAATTAACATAAGATGGAGCTTTGACACAAGTTCAAATAATATGAGATGAGGACCACCATGGAATGTTTTACACAATATCCCTAATTTAACATGATTCCTCTAATCCTAGAGACAACTTACCCTCTCCTATACTACCAAGACACCTCAAGCACTAAGGAAGATGACCAAATACAAGTTTAAGTGTTTTGAGTAAGAATTGGTCCTTTCTAAGTCCAAGGGTAGAAAGGTATCAATAGGTATTAATAAGGCATAAGAGTCTTAAATCAATTAAATGACTTATTTTAAACCATCTACAAGACAAAAATAATAATCATGAGAGAGTGAAATGGCCATGTATAATATTATGTTCTTGAATAATTTTTGTATCCATTTCTCTTGAGTGAAAATATCTAGTGTTGAGGACCTCAGTGCAAGATAATGGTTGAGATATGGTATTCATCATATTGTCAAAAATTTATAATTATTTATTAACTTAAAATAATACTAATTTCCATTCAATAGGATTATATAATCCAAAACCAAATTAGTAAGGCCCAAACCCTAAAATGTTCACACATAGGCCTTTTATAAGTAAAATAAAAGAAAGCACATATCAAATTGGATGAAGTGTTAAGAAGATTATAATAGGTTATATATATATATATATATATATATATATATATATATATATATATATATATATATATATATATATATATTGAATAAATTATATGTTTTTATTATAATAAATAATAATCCATAAATTCTCAAATGGTTACAAGCTTCACCCAAGCAAGTTGGTTTGAAGTATGCCTCTCGGTTGCAAGTCTAAGAATGAAGAGTTTATCTTTAATATCCATATATTAAAAAGTTTAAGAAGATGAAAATTTGAGCATGACCTCTACCTAGGTCTCAGAGAGGTTAAATATGATCCAAAATGAGATATTTAACACTAATCCTAATTTAAATACCATAATAAAGGATCAGCCATAGCTCTCTTGAGTTTCTTACCAAATTGACAATGTAGACTTATGAAAGGCTTTAAATGAGTCTCCCAAGATGAGTTGAGATGTATATAACCTATGTAGGGGTAATGAGACATGTAAATAGTGTGATAATAGTACCATTAATCTATTCATAGGCTTTCAAGGTGAGAGGGTGTAAGAAAAGGGGCTTAATAGGCCTAAATGAAGACCTACATGTATGTGTGAACAATAAGAGAATAAGGTTGAATTTTGACTTGATAAAAAGGTTTTAGGGTTGTTTAGGTGGTAAAAATCCTTGAAGTAAATATCTAAGTGTTTTTATTTGAAATATAAGATGATAAATTATTCAAAGAGCAGCCATTCTCAAGCATTGGCTTAGTAATGTGTTAGGCCTAAATGAAGACCTATAGGTCTGCTTGCAAAAGGTATGGAAAGTATGAATTTTGGTCATTAGTTTAGAATTATAAGATTTTTATGGGTTAATAATTATCCTATATAATTTTTTTATTGTGATTATAACCCCTTGAATATTGAGAAAACATCAAAAATAGGCTTTTACGGTCAAAATGTCAAAACTACCTACAAACCTTCATGATAGGCAAATAAAGTTGTAGAGCCTTTTATAAAGACAATACCTATTTAAAAACACTTGGGTATATTATTAAATATTTATTAAACCTCATTAAGTCTTTATAAACCATATATAATTAATTTTAAGGATTTTGGATCAAAACGGTCGTCCCAAGTTCAACATACAGGCTTAGACAGTTAATAGGCTCTCTTTTCCACATGTGAACTCACTTGAGCAAGTGCATTGGGCCAAGATCTAGTGGATAAAATTAATAGGACATATTTAATAAATATTTATGTCATTTTTAAATGAATTATATGTTTTTACTATATAAACCATTTCTAAGAGAGTAAATACCTCAAAACCCTATGTTTTGGCTTATGTAGAGCTCAAGAAAGCATGATCTTTTTCTTAGTCCATACAGGATCAGGTGTATTATTATGAATGGTTTGTTTGAATTCTAAAATATTATGTTTCATCCAAATTTGTGACATTATGATGTTAGTTAGAGCCCTATACTCTATGAATGATTTTTAACAAGATAAACACCTCCCAAACTATCTAGAAGGTCTAAAAATACCAATTAACTCTTTTTGCCCTTTAAATGACCTAAAACACCCTTGTTTACCATGGAAACATATTTAAGACACATATAAAACTTTGAGTACCTAATTTAATAGTTTTTTTGGCATGTGGTAGCCAAAATGAATATAGAAAATGGCCTAGAAAACTAGTTACAGGCCTATTTTACAGTGTTTGAGTGTGTATGGGTATCCAACTCAATTGGAAAGTTTTTTAGGCCTAATAAGAGTATAAATTACTCTCAATAATTAATTATAATATGAATTTATGATGATATGATATGTTTATAGCCACTAAACTTAGGCATGTGAAGATTTTAAACCTAGTTGTAAGACATGAAAGCCTAATTGTAGGATATCCAAGTTGAACATAGAAGGCATAACCTTGTATAGAGAATATATTAAATGTATGATATTATAGAGATGTTTAAAAATAATTAATATGTCTTGGATTGTGAATAAACTTGTCCCCATCACCTTCCTTGTCTTAGAATTAGACAAGCCTTGGTCAATAAGTTGTAAGTATCCAATGGTACAAATGAATATGTGGAAGTCATAATTATCAGTTCCACTCTTGTCAAGATGAGAGAAGAATTTGAGAATACAATAATTTCATATAAAGGTGTCAAGGAAGCTAGGTGGACATGTGTCAAGACATGATTTTTTAACTCCCCAATCTTGATAGAGGTCAATTTCATGAGGGGAATATGAAGGGTCACAAGAAGCCAAAAGAAGTTGTTATGCCACCTTGATAAAGGCATCACCAACTCAAAGCAAAATTTTTTGAGGAAGAATAAAAGACTATTCTCTCACCCTATATTTGGATGCTAAATTATTTTAGGTGGATGACACTTATCATGGACTTCTCCAATGTCCATATTCTCTCTCATTTTCATTCTCTTCTATATGTATAGCCTTGAAAGGCTTGAAAAAGATCCTTAACCTGAGTATGGTGAATCCATTCTCAAACAATAATGATTTATAGACTTCTTAATTCTACATTTAGTGTATAATCATGGTGGTTGATGAATTTTAGTATTAGTTTCATATCTCTCTTATATTTAGCCTATCTCATTACCTACTTGTTGGTTTTTAGTCATCTTAGCAGGTCATATGGAATATAGTACATGGTATTTCATTAGATACATGTGAATATTACATCATTAGTGTCTCTTATGAGACCTATTGATCATCCCCTCTTAATTATTATCTTTATTTTAACCTTAATACTAAAATATTGATGCTTAGAGACTCATGTTGAGTTAGTGTAATAGATTTCAGTCCTTGTTCATGTTCTTAGTGTAGTATAGGTAAGTGGGGCGTATTAATTTGGTTTATCACCTCATTATTTTTTTAAATTTATTTTTCCATCCATTTCCCTTACAAATGGGCTTAGTTATATTTTCAAGGTTAAGCATCAATAGAGTGAGCCCTATCTAAATATTTAGTTCATTGATTAGGCCATTCATAGCTTATAGGTGTCTCCATATTTTCACCTAAGTGAGGAGGCTTGAACAATGTCCTCAAGGGAGTAATTTATCTTGATAATAGTAAGATAAGTTTAGTCCACAAAAATCAAATAAGAACATGATGGATAGATGAAAATCAAAATCTCTAATGGATGACAACTCAAACTTAGTGCTTTTTCTAAGATATGATGTAGAAAAATATAACCACCTAACAACATGACTAGTATGATAAGGAGATGGTGTAAGGGTGTTTTTGAGGAAAACTTGGTCCTATCTGAGGTATTACAATGCAACTCAAAGACTATAAACTAAGAGGTGCAAGTAGGTAGATGTGATTAGCTAAAATCAATACCCATCAAGGGAAATATCAAGAAAATATGGTGCAAATAAGGGAATGTGAAGCAACCACATGGGTGAGATGAAAATCCTTAAAAATAAAGAGACACACTAGGTAAGTGTGTAAGGATAGAACTATCAATAATAAAGACTTAGGACTCTTTGACTAATTAAAACAAATCTTGGGATAACAAGTGAATTACATAGATAATCCCATGAAGGCTATATTGATGAAAATTAAAATGGACTTACCTTCCCATAATGTGTTCCCATTCCTCAAGACCCCTTATAGAGCTGTCAGTCTACTGTGAAGTTGGGTACTATTATTTATTTCACAACATGCCCCATTTTTAGTCCAAAAATGAGGACCCTATTTTTTCTATAGAATCTGATCTTATACCTTTTAGGAGTTTATTACTATTTTTGGTTCAAATTGGTATTCTTGTCAATCTAGTATATGATTAGTTTTTAAGTGATTGAATGGGTTTACTTTGATGTCTTTGCATTCCTTCAGTTTAGTCTAAGATTTTATCTACGATGGATGTAATTTTAATATATGCATTTCCATACTTCTACTAAGTCTTGGTATATTTGTCTAGTTGTGTTTTTAAACACATTTTATAGCTTCCTCTTAGACTATTTCACCTTAAGTTTGTGAAAATTATCTGACTATTCCAAAGTTTTCTACCTTTTTTCCTATACAATTTTTTGTCTACTTCTATTTTAATTTAAATCTAATTGACTAAATGTTTATAACATTTTAATTTCTAACATGGTCACTTCTTGTAAAAATGGAAAAAATTGTATTTAGAATCAAGTAAATGACTAAGTTGTTGCACATTTTCTAGTTTATACTTAGTCTTTTTTTATTTTTTGCCTTAGTCATTTATTTTCAAATAGTTAGCCATTTATTTATAAATAGTTAGCCATTTCTTTTCAAATACTTATCTATTTATTTTTCAATGCTTATTTATTAGTTTTTTAAAACCAAAAAATATGACTATGCCTTTTCATATTATGTCTATAGGGACCCAAAGAAATTGGCCTTCACACATTTTGGTAAAAGAGTTGTCAGAACTTTGTATGAAGGAGAGTTTACAAAAAACCTAAAGACACTGAGATATTTGGCTAAGTATTTTTCTTTGAAAATAAAATGGTGTGACTTAATCAGAACAAAATATTCGATCAAAAGTTTTGAATACTTGTCAATAATTATTAAAGTAATCAAGTCTTTGAGAAAATTGTTTGTGACTAGTCATAACTTTTATGGGGACAAAGCTTGTGAAGGCTTGAAACTTCAAAAATAATTTTGAATAAAACTTTTGAATAAAAGTTGTGAATAAGGAAGAGAACCTAAATCAGTTCAAGATAATTTTCTAAGTGTTTTAGTCATTACAAAAAAGTGCTATGAAGACTACTCAGAACTTTTATTGTGAATAAAAGTTCTCAAGACCAATGCTTGGACAACAATTATGAACAAATTTTTTGACAAAAATAATTGCAAAGACTTGGGTCTTAAAATAAAATAACAAAAATAGTCCAAGGAAGATGAAAATAGGCTCATAATTTCAGAAGAATTATGTTGCACTTTTTGCATAAAATATCAAAAAAGGAAGTCACAAAGGTTAAGTCTTGAATAGCAATTATGAACAAAATTTTTGATGAAAAAAGTGTATTAGTCTTGGGTCTTCAAAATTAATGAGTTAGAAATTTTACATGAAGGCTCAAAGATAAAACTTATGAAGACTTAAATTAAAAGTCATGCAAAGGTACAGAAACACATAAACCTAAAAGCATGAAATCTTAAAGTTAATTAACATTAGCCTAAAGCATAGAGTCATGATGGGAGTGCCTAATGATATTAGGGGAATTGGTCCTGGTTTATCCCATATAATTTTATATGTCATCTCAATAAATCATTTGAATCAATTGAAACCACATCATGGGATATTGAGTATGGATATCCTTGACAACTCATATAATGGGCCAATCATTATTTATTTAAAGAGGTTGAGATGTAATTATTAAGCATGTGATACTTTTGGGCATCGAGGATCCATAGAAATTATGCCAAAATTCCACCTTACTTTCCTCCTTTATACTTTTCTCAGACTATCTACCAATGGTTAACAATTCTACATAGGAAAACTATGCCAAAATACTACCAGGGCTTACACCTATGCTTTTTATGTATGTTTGATGTACAATTTACCTTCCAAGTTTGAATAAAGAGATTTTTATTGATGTTATGAATTTTTGAAAGGGTTTTGTGTTTCTTATAAACACATAACTGATTTGTTTAATAGTTGTGTTGGTTTTTTTTATCTCTATTTTCAATGTAAGGTTGATGTAATTTTAGACTATGCTTTAGCTAGTTTATATGCTTTACATGTGTTGAACATAATATCTCATTGATAGTATGTGCCTAGGCTATATTTTATTAGAATTAACCTTTGTTTAATTAGTGTTGAGTCATTTTATCTTATTTATAATAAGGGTTGAAATCATTTTAGTTAGACCTAAATTCCTTGGATGCTTTCTTGTTGGGTCAAATAAGTTTAAGCAATAGCTAAACTTATGATTCAATGGTTTGATGGTAGATAAAATGCCTTTCATGTTCCCACATTGATGAAGTTTTTTTAATTCAAGTAACCTTTTATTTTCTACCCTTCATGTTCCATCTATTTTATGTTTATTTTGGAACTTGATCCACCTCCCCTTTATTTTAGAAAATGGTAAAGCAAAGTGTATGAACATTAGTAGCAGGATCAAATAATTGACTCATTATTTAATGAAACTACTATTGAACCTATGGTGGTGGCACTGAATCTCTTGGATATAATTATACATAAGCTCCATTTCCATAGGTTGATGTCACATCAATCCTAAAATAAAAGATGAAAGTTCATCATTATTCCCACTATCCTCTTTTAAAATACCTAATCTCATGCGTGTTTTTTATAGTAGGATCTTGGAGCAAACAATAGCTTGCATTAGAAAGAGGGACTTTTCTTGAGGGAGTATTTTATTTATTTATTATTTTTTCCCCTCCTTTACACTTTATCCATTATTGTGTGATTCAAACACATAGAATAATAGTTGGCATTGGGAAGGACGTCTAATTTTTTTTATTGAAAATTTGGTTGCCTATTTCTTAGGATCTTTTAGTCTATAACTTAGTTCTTGTTCTTAGACAACTTATTGTCCATCCATAGGAGAGAGGCAATCATCAAGGTTTGATATCATTATCAATGTTTATTTCTATTTGCATCTTATCCCTAACTTCTCTTCTACATGGTATCCCATATGGCTTGGATAGCTAGGACTTCCAATAATATCCTTGGTGTTATCCATGCCTTATCTAAGAACTTAGAGAAAGTTTTGCCCAAGTTTAGTCCTATGAAAATTGGAAAAAAAAAGGAGTGCATCACTTCTTTTAAGACTACATTAAGAGTCTTGAACATCTAATTTAAAGATGTGGCATGTCATTTATTCCCACTTAATTTGGTTGATGTTCTTTTGATTGGTTTTTAAACCTTCTAGGAGACTCCATAACTCCTTGGGTTCAACTCTTAGACACCTTCCTTGCCCAATTTGAGAAAATAATTTACATGTACATTTATATCAATAATTGGTATGAGGCATGAGCCAAATGATCCCATTCGTGACTTCAATGCCCAATTTTAAAAACTCTATAACAATCTTAATCCACCTTACAAACCTTATACCTTCCTTTCATTAGAGATTTACCAAAGTTACATTGACCTATGGATGTTAATTTTTTTAAGGAGGGACCCTAAATAACTAATATATCCTTTTTTTATGTAAAGGTTATGGTCATATATAGGCAACTAATTCCCAAGGTCATTCATATTCCTTTACTTTACCCAATGTTCATATGTTAGGTGTTAGTAATTTGTCAATTTAAATACCCTATGGCCTCAACTAGCCTGGATTTAAAACCCAACACCATTCATTTATGCTACTCCAAATACTGATTTGAGGTTCTTCTATTTTGTAGTAGCATCCACTATGTAAACCCAGGTCATTATTTTTTATATCCAAAATGGGTTTGATATTAATAATGTGTCCAATATAGAGGTAGCACCATAGATAACCCATGATTTTAATCATGATCCCTTTGAATCTCTAAAGTAAATAGGAAATAAGAGTAATACTAGAGAATCCCAAAATATCATAATTCATCATAGGTATAACCTATTTAGTTTATAACATAAACACATTGAGTCTATTTTTAAAATAGTCTATGAGGTTAATTATATAGGGAATGGATCATCATTTCAAGTCACTCTTGGTTCATCTATGTTTGAGATCTCTACAGCGATGAGGGAAACCTTACAAAACTTAGTGTATCACAATGATGATTCTAAGGAAGAAATGGAAGAGACACAAATTTTTCATGAGGATTTTAGGCATGACATTTTGTTAAGCCCATAAATAATGTAACACTCCTAGACTTTATTATCTCTGCTAAGGCCTAATCTTATTTATGATATTACCTAGTTGAATGGAGGTAATTTTTCCTAGACCTAATTGGTGAACATAAATTAGCATAGGGATCCTCTAATTTTTGAAGACATAAATTGTGAAAAGGATGGCTCTATCACACTATATTTAAATATGTAAAATCTAATAGTCTAGAATATTGATAATATTCATATGCTCAATGTTGAAGGGAGATTTTATATTGTCTTTGATGATAAATTTGATGTGGTTCCACTTTATGATGAATACTATTTGAAGGCTTGTTTGATTTGATTTTTAATTTTGAGTTGAGTCTTGATGTTTAATTGTCTTATCATGATGTGTCTTAAATATATGTGCACTTTTGTATGCTTTAATGAACCATGATTCTAAATTGATGCATGAATCAAGTAAAGAGTCTTGTTTATATTACAAGGCTTGTAGGGATACCCAACTAAAATTGACACAACCATAAGATGAGGTGGATGACATCTAAAATGAGGATGAATGATTAAATACCTTAGCTATGATGGATCTTCATTAACTCATCTAAAATTAAGAAATGGTAAGTGTTATAAATCTAATTATAGAGATTTCATTATATAAATTTGAGGTAATTGAACACTTTCCTTTTATTTGGCTTAATTTTGAGGTAAAGTTTCCCAATGATTTTGTTTATTGTAATTTTGGATTAAAATTTCCACTCATTTTGAGTGCTCACTCTCTAACAGTATGCATTTGTCATAAGTAAGACTCAACAGATCATAAAATGAGTACAATGATGAGGATGTTATTAGAGAGTTGTCAATGATGTCATGAAGGTGTCCAGATGAGTGGATGAAGTGCCTTGATGGTTTCAGTGAAAATGACAAAGTGTGTAATGTGCTTGTCCTAGTATACTTGAAGTATGATTGGTTGATCTTCAATTTTGGCATGGTTAGAGATGTTTAGGGATGAGTATGATGATTTGAGGTTGTGTAATAGGTCCCTAATATGTTTTATATGATTTTAATACTTGTTTTAATGAGTGTATTTCATTTAGTTGATCATTGTATTCATCTATACATTTTGGGTCTAGTGGTAGAAAATCTGAGTAGGTAATTTGATGACATCACCATTACCACGTGTGGATAAGTCAAGGGGAGTTGGTCATATGGTTATGATAAAATTTGTTCTTAATTTATATTTTCTAAATTTTAGGTCATGTGATGAATCAAAACATAATATTTTTAAGTGAAAATTTGGGCTCCCAAGCAGTTTGACAGTGTTTTCCCATACTTAGCCAAATTTACAATCTGGCAATAAAAGTTGAGTAGGCATTTTGATGTTGTTATCTTTCACATGTGTGAAGGTGCAAGGAGAAAATTATCATATGAGTTTGTTAAAAAAAATTCCTACTTGATTTGTGATAAATTTAATATCATGTGATGAAGCAAATCAAAATATATGCTTTTGCAAAGTTGGCCTTCTAAATAGTTCTTGGCATAGTTGGCTCTATGGCAAAAAAACTATGAGTGACCAGATTAATGGAGTTATATCTCATATGTGTGAAGTTTTCAAGATAATTTTGAAACATGTTTGGATTATAATATGTGATTGTATCATATGCTCCAAATTTTAGATCATGCATCTAAGTGCAACAAAAGTTATTAAGGTCCAAAGTTGGCCTTCTAGGCAGATAAGTAGCGGTTCGCATAGTCATTTTTACACTATGTTAAAGATCAAGATCTAATGGGGATATGATGGTTCATTTGAATTCATAAATATATATATGATGTTTATTAATTCAAATTATTTAAAGGTTTTGTTTTTTAATGAAGTTAAAGATCAATATCCTTACAAAAAGATCAATAGAGCGTGTTTGTTTTAAGGTGTTAAGAAGTAGTGAGATGAGGACAAGTGTTCGATGCTTAAAATTGAGAAAAGATAAATATTGAGATTATTACAAGGATAAATAGTGAGTGGGTGTTTTAATTTATTTATATTAATGGTTCACATGAAATTCAAGAGGTCAAAGAGATAATTGTCTAGCATTGTTAAAGCAAGGACAATCTTGCAGAGATTGATGGTGCATGTTGAGTCAATATTGTAAGATTACACGAGATGAGGTCAACTATTCAAATTTTAACATTTGGGAATTGAAAAACTATGCATTATAGTTAAAATAATATTATTTATGAATTTTTAATTTTAATATGCAAGAGCACAGGATGCGACAAAAGTGATTGAGGTTTAAGTGTGACCGTTGGAATTTGAATATTTGAATTTAATAAAAGAAAAACTAGTGCTCTATATATTGGATATAACTTTTGATCCAGGTAGAATTTGTTCATGATGTAAAAATAAATATGTATATGAATCTAATGCACATATATAAATATATATTTTAATATCTTAAAGTGTGTATAGTCAAAGTTATGGAGGTTAAAATTTGACTATGTTTGTATATCCTGTAAGTGACCTAAGAGGATTGCTCAAGCTTGTTTTGATATCTCTTGATGAATTGGCTATTAAGGAGTCTTGTAGGATACATGAGGACTATTTGTGTGCATTATAAATGTTTGAAAAATTATATGTAATATGAAAAAAGGGTTAGAATTTTACTGTGTTTTCATTCATGATGATTGTGTGTATAGAAAAGTGTTTGAGATGATTCGGGGTTAGCAAAAGGGTGTTCAGATGGATGTTATAACTTAAATGGGACCTATATATCATGTTCCACAGGTCCATGATTTAGAAATTTAATTTTGTTCTTATTTTTATTGATGAAGTGCTAAATAGGTGAATAAGTCTCCATGAGACTTATAAGAGCTACAAGGGCATAATTGAAAGGTGTAGTTTCTTAAGGGTGACCCATAGATGTTATGGATGACCTATGAATATTTTATTGATACATGTATTAATGTGATAAGAATATTTAATGGTTAATACATGATTAATGGCTGACCAAGGTGTTAATAATCAAGAATGCTCTATAAATAGTGAAACCAAAGATGATGGTTTCTAGATTTTGTGTGAGGCTTATAGGAGTGGAAATGTGGAGACAAGTGAAGGATAAAACATTTGAAAGAGAAGGTATAAGTCATTGAGGACCAAAAAATAATGAAGGGGATCAGACATGATTATCTGATCAAGGTGATGAAGGTGATCACATAGGTCATTGGACCTAATAAGCCTAGAAGAGGCAGAATGAGTGAGTGTGCTCAAAAGGCAATTTGAGAGAGTGTGTATGATGATAAAAGTCAAGGTGAAGGATGAATATGCCTAATGGATGGGTTGAATATTAGAGCTAATTGATGATGGTTTTTATGACCTATAAGTCATATATATGATGTCATAATAGATATCTTGTAGGTCTGAAGCGTGAGTGAGTCAAGAGTTGAAGAGTGGGGTTAGTTGGGATATGTAATGTGTCCTAATTGGTATTTTTATGTTGTTTCTTATATGTATTATGATTTGGAAAATAGGGAGAGTTGGGTAAAAGAGTGTAGGTGAAGAGTGATCATTATGATTATTTTATTAGGTGTTGAATACATCAGTATAAAGGTGGAGTTATTCATAGGAGTTGTTGTGGCTACTTAATATCTACGGGGTTGAATCTTCTTTGCAAGGTGAAACTTGCTAAAGGTCAAGTTGTTATGGTTTCTCAACTAGATAGGTGTAGTATCTCCTTATGGGATTGTATACTCTCACTAAAATAGGGGATGGTAGTTCCTTGATTAGTTGCTATTAGTCTAAATTAGTTCTTGTTATTATAGGATAGTAGTCCAATTATAGATTCTAGTGGGTTTTCTCCCCCAAGAGGGTTTCCCACATATGTCATGTGTTATGTGCTTGATCATTTATTATCTCTCTTATTTATTTTTATGAATGATATGTATGTTTCATGAATGCATGTATTGATTGAATAGGGGTTTTAATAAATTGGAATTGAAGTTCTATTATCTAGGCTCACTGATTTACCCCCAATATTAGTGATTATACCTCTAGTAATTGGTATCAAAGTGGGTCCTTTAGAGGAAGCTTAACAGCTTGAAGGAGATCCTAAATAGGTAAAAAGATGGCCAAATAGTTGAAGAAAGAGAATCAATAGTGTAAATATATGATAAAAGCAATTGAAGATCATATATGTAGTTTGAAGAAAGATGCCAAAAGGGATGAGAATGTTATTAATGATCTCAAGGTCCAGCTAGTAGATGCCAATACAATTTTGAGTTCAAAAGAGGAAAGTTGTTCAAATGAAAAGGACATCATGTTTGATAAATAATATTGTCATAATAGTAGAGAAGTTGACAGTGAGATGGAAGAAGTTGATCTAGAAATTGAGTTCATGAGTACACTTCATGAACTAAAGGAGCAAAAGAAGAGGAATCATAAAATGAGGAATATAATCAAATGCCTTGAAGCACAAGTCAATTCTATTGATGAAAGTTTATTTGGAAAGTAATATAAAGATGAGAAGAAATATCAAAAATAGATCAAATATATTGAATTGAAATCATATAGATTGAAAGACATTGTGAGAAAGGCCAAAGAGGATGAAGAGTTGATTAGTATTCTTGAGGATCAATTAAGGACTACAAGTGAAAATATAATAGAAAGATGAGTACACTCTACTAAAGATTAATATGGAGTAATTGAAGAGTGAGCATGAGCTTGTTATATTCAAGTTAGATAAGCTTGAAAATAATCATGAGAAGCATGAGTATGTCAAGGAGATTGTAATATTTGAAAGCAATGCAAAAAGGTATGCTAGTTTATTCCATGGTCAGTGTTATACATGTAATAAGTATGGTCATAGAGCTAAGGACTATAGAAGGAAGTCAGTCAAGTATGGGCATTCATGGATCTTTGGAAAAAGGAGAAATTAGTCATGGAGAATTCATAACTTAGATCAGTCAATAGGTATGTTGAATGGTATTATTTTCTATAGTTGTAAAAAAGTAGGGCATATTCCCAGATTCTACAATAATAGTTTTAAGAAGCACTCTACTCCTAAAACTCAATCAATGATGTTGAGACCCAAGACTATGAAGGATAATCTTGATCAAGGTAGACTACCCACTATAGCAAAGAAGGAATTAGATATGAAGAAGATACATGATAGACAAGAGAATTTATCTTCTATCTAGATAGAAAATGATCATAATCATCATCAAACAAAAAATATGAATGATCTTGTTTGTTTTAGTTTTCATAGAGTTGGTCACATTGCTAGGTATTAAAAGAATAAGTTGAATGTGTTTCCAAAACAAAATAAGATGTATGGAGCTCCTAATGTGAAAAGAAGAGGTCACAAATGGGCTTGAAATCCTAAGCCTATTAGAAAAGATTAGACTAAGACCAAAGATGGTTTGTTTGCCATGATAAACATAAAGGCAATTCAAAAGTTTCTATTAATAGCATTTGTTAACAAATCTAATTAAAAAAATGAAGTCAACAATTCATTCAAATTAAAGTAGGACTGTAAGTTAGATGAGATTATGGAGATATGGGATTGTCTAGTGTTTTGGGACTTTCAATCTCTTTGTAAAAGGAGTATCTCTCTCTAAGCTTCAAGGAGACACTTTATAGAAAAAGGAAGCATGGTGGATGTTGGTTGGGTCTTGATTGATGTTGTAAGATAAATAAGGTCATGAGAAGATGTGTTGGATTATTATGAAGGGCTTTGTTGATTGGCAAACCTATGTGTCATGTTTACTCTAAATTTTTGAAGAACTAGCCCAAAGGATGAAAGGCAGTGACTAGAGGGTTTGATGTCTACAAACCCTAACGTGTGTATTCATGATGATAATATTTTAGTTTTGATATATATAACTAAGTGAACATCAGGTGAAACATGGAGTTAGGGGGAGCTTTGTAATTGGTCAGGTCCTAGGATCAAAAGACTAAGTATTTGAATCAAAGAAAGAAGGTATGGAGGTTTTTATGTGATCTTGGGTTTATCTATCTTTTTGTAGGTCAAAGGCCATGGTATAGGAAGTCAAATTTACCAAAGGTATGGAGGCTCAATTTTTGTTCTAGAACTATGTGATGGTTATTTCCAAGTATGAGAGAAGTTTTAGAAGTGTGCATCAACTAAAAGGTGTTAGATTGACCTTGTTTGTTTTGAGATTCTAGGGTTTTGGGCTTTGATATAAAAGTGGTTTACCTTGTGAATTGAGGTGTAAGTCTTATTAATTGGTTGAATAGGCCAAATGGGTTGTCAAATCAAGATTCACATAGGTTTGAATATTTATGGTTCTCAATTTATTCAAGTTTTTGTCAAGTTGGAGGTCTAATTGGGTAGTAGGTTTGTGAAGAAAGTATGTTGAAGATGATGATATAGGTGATGAAAATAGGTATGATTTGAGGGCCATATGAGAATGATTTATATATTAAATTTTAGGTATTGAAGGTGCATCTACTAGAAATTGTGGGCTTTGCAAGTTCTAGGTAGGGCTATAAGGAGGCTAAACAGACCTAGTGTGAAGAAGAGTGCCTTTTTATTAGTTTATCCAAAATAGAAAAGCATGAGTATTTCAAGGTGAGTTACTATGTTAGTTTAGTGCATGTTTCTTATTTGGTGAATGGCATGAAATTATAATGGTGGTCCATGAGGTGACTTGAGAGAGAAGGCTAGTAAGCATGTATGGTGGTTCTTCATGGTGTGTAGAGATATGAAGATGATCATAAGGTGAAATTGATCAAAAATATTAGGGGGAGTACCTCTTATATATTTATTGGTAAGTGCCATCAGATTTGAGTGATTTTGTCTATTTTTTATTCATTGGTTACAGTGCTTGGTTGAAGTGAGTGTTGGCATGGAGAAAGAAGAAGTTATCAATGCAAGAAGAGGTAGGCTAAAGGTAAGGGGGATTTTTCATCATATTTATAAGATATTTCTCTCCCATTTATGGTATTTTTAGGTCTTTAGGATCAGTTGGTTCCCACTTTGTCATTGTTGTAAAGGGGGAGAAAGTTTTTATTGTGAGAATGCTTGAAAAGAGAGAAAGAAGGTGAGTTATATGTTATTTTATGATAGCATTAACATCAATGAAAAAGGGGAATATTGTTAGAGAGTTTTCAATGATGTCATGGTGATGTAATGAAGGTGTCCATATGAGTGGATGTAGTTCCTTGATAGTCTGAGTGATAATGACCAAGTGTGTAATGTGCTTGTCCTAGTATGCTTGAAGTATGATTGGTTGATCTTCGGTTTTGGCATGGTTAGATATGTTTAAGGATGAGTATCATGATTTTAGGTTGTTTAATATGTACCTAAGAGTTTTTATATGATTTTAGTTCTTATGTGCATGATTTTATTTCATTTAATTTATCATTATTTTCATCTAGACATTTTGGTTCTAGTGGCAAAAAATTTGAGTAGGTAGTTTGTTGACATCACCATTACCATGTGTGGATGAGTCACAAGGATTTTTTCATATGGTTGTGATTAAATTTTTACCTAGTTACTATGTGATAAATTTTAGTTCATGTGATGAAGTGTAGAATAATATATTCAAGTGCAAAGTTGGGCTCCCAAGTAGTTTGACAATGTTTTCCCATATTTAGCCAAATTTGCAATGTGGCAAGAAAAGCTGAGTAGGTATTTTGATGTTATTATATTTTGCATGTGTAAAGGTAAAAGGAGAAAATTATCATATGGGTTTATTAAATTTTGTGCCTAGTTTATTTTTTATAAATTTTATATCATGAGATGAAGCACATCAAAATATATGCATGTGCAAATTTGGCCTTCCAGACAGTTCTTGGCATAGTTGGCTTTGTGGTAGAAAAATCAGAGTGAGTAAATTAATAGATTTATATCTCACACATGAAAGGTTTAAAGAGTATATTGTCACATGGTTGTATTATCCTATGAAAGGATATTATATGGTCCAAATTTTAGATCATGCATCTAAGTGCAGCAAAAGTTATTGAGGTCCAAAGTTAACCTTCTAGGCAGATAAGCAATGGTCCTCGTACTTAGTCATTTGTGTATTATGTTAAAGATCAGGATCCAATGGAGATCAGATGATTAGTGTGAATTCATACATATATATCTATGGTGTATATTAATTAAAATGAGTCAAAGGGTTTATTGGTTAATGAAGTTAAATATCGAGCTCCTTACAAAATCATTAATGGAGCGTGTTTGTTCCAAGGTGTTAGGAAGTAGTGAGATGAGGACAACTGTTAGATGCTTAACATTGAGAAAACATAAAGATATATTTTTTTCTAAGGATAAATGGTGATTATATATTCATATTGATCAATATAAATGGTATTCATTAAATTCATGAGGTCAAAGTGATAGTTGTCTAGTATTGTTAAAGCAAGGACAATCCCATAGAGATTGACGATGTGCATTGAGTCAATATTGCAAGATTTCACAAGATAAGGTCAATTGTTTGAAGTTTAAAGTTTGGGAATTAGCACACCATGAATTAAATTTAAAATAATATATATGGTGCATGTTTAATCTAAAGACATGAGATCATGATATGTAAGAAAAGTGAATGAGGTTTAACTGTGACCATTTGCATTTGAATATTTGAATCTAACAAAGGAAAAACTAGTGCTCTGTATTTTGGCTATAACTTTTGATCCCAAAAAAAATTCTTATGATGTAAAAATAAAATATGTATATGAATCTAAGGATAATATATAAATATATATATATTAAGATTATAAAGTGTGTATAATCAAAGTTATGAAGGTTCAAAATATACTATGGTTCTGTGTATATCCTGCAAGTGACCCAAGAATATTGTTTGAGCTTGTTTTGATGTTGTTTTCATATATCTTGATGAATTGGATATTAGGAAGTATTTTAGGCTCCATGAGGAAAAATCTTATGCATTATTAAGGTTATAAAAATCATATGTAGTATGAGAAAAGGGTTAGAAGTTGATTTTGTTTTTGTTCATGGTGATTGTGCGTATAGAGAAGTGTTTAAGCTTATTAGGGGTTATCATAAGGGTGTTATAATGGATATTGGAACTTAAATGGGACCTATAGATAATGTGTCATGGTTCCATTATTTGTAAAGTGTTCCTATGTTCTTAGTTTGCTTGATGAAGTGTTAAATGGGTGAATAGGTCTCTATGAGACCTATAAGAGTTGCAAGGGTCTAATTGAAAGGTCTAGCTGCTCAAGGGTGACCCATAGATGATATGGCCAACCTATGAAGATTATTTTAAGTCATTTAATAATGTGATAATAAGTATTAAGGGTTAAGACATGCCTAATGGCCAACCAAGGTGTTAATCATCATGAATTCTCTATAAATAGTGAAACCAAAGATGATGGTTTATATATTTTAAGTGATACTTGTGATAGTGCGAATGTGGAGCCAAGTGAAGGAGAGAAACTTCAAAAGAGAAGGTATATGTTAGAGAGGACCAATAAAAAGTAACAAGGATTAGACATGTTTGGCTGATCAAGGTGATCAAGGTGATTAGATAGGCCATTGGACATAATAAGCCTAGAAGAGGCATAATGGATGAGTATGATCAAGAGGCTATTTGAGAGAGTGTGTATGATGAGCGAGGGTAAGGTAAAGGATGAATATGCCTGCCTATTCGATGGGTTAGATATTATATATAGTTGATGATGGTGTGTATAAATTATTGGTCATATTTTTGATGCCATAACAAAGCTCTTATAGGTTTGAAGTGTGAGTGAGAGAAGAGTTGAAGAGTGGGGTTAGTTGGGATATGTAATGTGTCATAATTAATCTTTATGTGTTGGTTCAAGTATGTAATGTGCTTTGGACAATAGGGAGAGTTGGGTGAAAGAGTGTAGGTGAAGAGTGATAATTAAAGGTCCATCATTAGGTGTTGAAGACATCATTACAAAGGTGGAGTTGTTTATAGGTGTTATTGTGGATGCTCAACATATTGGGGATTGAAACATCCTTATAATTTGAAACTCTCTAAAGGTCCAGTTGTTGTGGTTACTTAGCTAGATAGGTGTAATAGGTCCTTGTGGGATTACAATCTCACTAAAATAAGGGATGTTAGTTCTTTGATCAGTTTCTATTATTCTAAATTGGCTCTTATTATTACAAGATAGTAGTCTAATTGCACATTATAGTGGGTTTTCTCCCCCAAGAGGGTTTCCCATATATGTCACGTGTTATGTTCTTGACCTTGCATTGTTTCTTTTATTGATTACTATGAATGATATGTATGTTTTATGAATGCATGTATTTATTGATTAATGGTTTAAAAGAATTGGAATTAAATTTGTATTATGTAGGCTCACTGATTCACCCCCCTCTTAGTGATTTTACCTCTAATAGATGTTACACATGTATCTATTTGTATCAAAAAATAACAACCAAGTGACTCATCTACTGGTTGCCGTCAAGAATATGTCATTTGCAGGTTGGATCTTCCAATCAGTTTGGTATGTCTAAATACCCAAACCTATTCTTCATTGTAATACAATGTATGTGAGGTATTTTATAAACCCCATCCCTCACACTTTATGCAATATATATGCAAACATGACGTAGAATTATATCCTAGTTTGTTTAAATTATATGAACTAAACATTGATAAATCTCTATGGGATAGTGTTTTTCAATGTAAAGGATAACATAAATGAAAGTATATGTTTCCTTTGCCCTTATCAAAATCTTAAAGAATCAAGTGTCTAATTGGTTCAAGCATGAACTTGCTTGAACATTTCCTATGAATACATTTACTTTTTTCCTTCTCTTTTGCTTTCTATTTTTCTTTCCTATCCCTTGTATGTTAGTTTAGTTTTTATTTTTATTTTTTTCTATTTTTCTTCCTCATTCAATTTATTCCAACTATTTCTTGTCCTATGGTCCCCTTTCCAATAAAATAAATAGATTGAGGGGTATGTTATAAAGGTAACATAGGTGATGCTTAAAGAGCTTAATCATAATTTTACTCAAATAACTTGTGTGAAATTATTGTTATTACTTTGTTCATTTCATAAATTCTAAAGGGCAATGAGCTATAATAGAATGGGTGAATTTTAGAACAACTATCTTCTTATTTAGATCAATTTAATGTACTTAAGGAAATATATACAAGAAAAATGCAACATTGCTGTAATTTTAGTTTGTATTGAGTTATCATGAAATTTTTGATTTCCTTTTACCCATGGCTTGGTCCTAAAACCTCTATGAATGAAAATGTAAAATCTCATTTCAAAAGAATTTGAGTTATATATTTTAGTGAATTTTAGCTTATATTTTAGAATGGGAAGAAGAAAAAACTAAATACAAGTATGGTTGAAAAACATATTTGATTATGCACACATTGAATCAGATGATTATGAAGAAATCCTCTTTGGCTTGGAAGGATGATCTATAAATAAGACAATATTAAAGCAAATGGTTAGTTAGATAGCTAGCTAAGTGGATTGCCTAACATTATCTAGATCCTAGAAGTAAGAGCTTCCTCAGGGGCTGTCAATCCACACATTTTAAACAATTAAGTTTATAAGCAAAATGATGAGTACTTGCATAAATAATCAAAAGATACTAAAATTGAAAATAGGAATTGATTTCTAAAGAAATGGACTATAAATGAATAATATAGAAATAAACAAGTCAATACTAAGAAATGGAATAGAAATGACCATCAGTGATCACCATGACCATTAACAATTGACTAGTGAAAAAGATAGGTTTTGGAAAGCATTTTAAAAACTAAGGAAAACTAGAAGTTAGCTGCTAGGTATAGGTTGACCTTGTAGGTTAGAGGGTTAATATAGGTAGGATGGGTAGAGAAATAGGCCATTGTGTAAATCTGAAGGGTAAGGTAGGGTAGGTGGTGGTAGGCAATAATGGTGTAGGTGACTAATCTATGTTTTTGAATAAAGTGTTGTAGGATAGGGAGAAGATAAAAATACATGATTGAATATTACTCATCTTTGTAGAGATATACCAAGGGATGACCCTAGTTGACTGGGCCCATATGGAGGAGGTTGGGTTGGGGGTGATGAGGCATTATCAGGATATGCCTTGAGATACATCTATGATCATAATGCTCATTGAGATATGGGATCCAATTATGAATACCTTCTTACTACTAACTAGAAAGATGAAAATATTACTCAAAGACATACATAAGATCACATGGATACCTTTTTGAAGTGATTTGATCTATCACATAAAGTGAAAGGAGTAAGAAGATCACATTGAGATGTTGTACAAAGATGACAGTGATCAAGTTAGATGGAATTCTAAGGGGTTTAGCTAAAACATGATGTACCAAAGATCTCTAGGTGAGAGGAGACTCATGATGATGCTTATGATGACCATCTCATGTTTTGTCCTTCTCAACTCAAGTAGTGAAAGGTTCTCATATTTACTATTGGGGGTGTTGGTTAAGCTACTACTAGCGCAGACTATATTAGATTGGGTACCTATTTTCTTGGTATAGATATATATAGATAACTATGGTGTTTAGGGCCCATAGGAGGTATGGTATTAGTGTTATCTTGGTTCTTCATTATTGGGCCTATAATCACATCTAAGTGCTGAGGCTAATGAGATTTCTATGGGAAAGATACAAACATATTGAGTTCCCAGTTGGTTTCATGATGTAGAGGGGTGAATTCAATGTTTTAGGTGTAGGGGAGGTACACATGATGTGGATTGCTTTAGGGGTAAACTAGGTTCACTAGTGATTGGTGGCATTATCTGGAGACCCTATGTGTAGTTTTCATTATGGCCTAGATACAGGAGGTAAAACTTGTCCTTATAGAGTTATAGGTGGATTCTCAATTGGAGGGAGGGAGAGATGGATCTCATCCCATTTGATGGAGTACAAAGGCACTTTGGCCTTATGCAGGGCATTTCAAGTGTATTTCTTAGGTACAGGTGTGAGGACTCAAAGGTCTTATTACCAGAACCACATATTGTGCTAACATTACTAGATTATGAGGAGGTACTAGCTAGGCCATAGATAAATAACATAGGCTTTATAGATGGGTACATGACATGGTACCATGAATTATATTTAGTAATAGATTTTAGTGATGGTGATGGTGGTAAGGGGCCTATGTATTTGGACCTCATAGGGAGAGAGGGTCAGAGGGCATAAGCATAGGTTTCTAGCCCCAATGGATAGGTAGGAGTAACATTAGTCACTACACAGGCATAGGTCATAGCATTACAAGGGTAGGTAACTACCTTACAGGGTTAGGTTACTACTCTTACAAGTGATAGGGACCAAATGATGGCTTCAATAGCCTTGGTTACATAGGAGAGGGACTCCCTGAGGTATAGAGTAGGAGTATTGATACTTATAAGACCACCAAGCACCATTCCCATGACATGATACCTAGTTATAATGGAAGAGATAAAGTATTATGAGGCTATAGTTTTGAGGTAGTGCCTTGATAAGCCTTATTTGGGTGAGTGCAAAGTGAGCTTATTAGGCAATTCTAGTGTAATAATATCAAGGCAATGGGTAACATCTATAGGTGGATAGGCACAAGGGTCTAGTGGCATGGCATGAGATAGTGGTGTCCCAGGGGCATAGGCATGAAATAGTTCATACATATTATGTATTATTTTATATCATTTTTATTCCAACCTATGAGCTGATGCAATGAGATGTGCATTTTGAGAGAGAGATATGTATATCTATTTATACACATTATGACATTATTTGACTCATGATATATATATATATATATATGTATGTATGTATATATATATATATATGTATATATATATATGTATATATATATATATATGTATATATATACATATATATATATATATATATATGTATATATATATACATATATATATATATATACATATATATATATATATATATATATATATATATAATATTTGTTTATTGCTTATGCTCATGGTTTGTGTTGATGTTTAATGCTTCTGATGTGATGTTTTATTGCTTATGGATTATGATTATGTTGTGGATGCTAGACATGAGATGGCTTTGATTTATGGGTATGATTCCTATTTTCTTATGACATGCCAATTGTTAATGAGTATATGTTTCATTATGTATATTTAGACATGTGGTGAAAAATGGTTGGTTGTTTTATTGCTCATGGATGCTATGGTTTTATTATGCTTGTTATGGTTGTGGGTATTATTATGTTATTGCTTATAGAAGTTGTGCATATGCTTTGTTGTTAATTTTTTTAAAGATAAAACACATGAGGTAGGCTAATGAACAACACTAGATGGGAGAATAAAGAATATAATCAAGAGATAAACACTGTAGTGAAAATATCAACTAGTCATGACAGGATAAAAAGGGGGCATGATGCTTATAATTTGGCAAGGACTAGAACAAAACTAAATTTGGATTGGATTAATGAATATAATCCCTTAAAATGCTTTGCATTATCATTTATTAGTTGGTTAAAAAGGTGTCTTGACCATATAATTTTAAGTAACCTTAAAATCCTTTGCTTATAGTGCATAAAGGGGAGATGGATGAAAATGGAGCTTTCTTATGAGCCTAGCATGCTTATTCTATAGGTATCCAAAGAGTAAGTATAAAAAAGTCTATACCATACAAAGTGTAGTTTGATTGATGCAAGAAGTCTTCTTGTGAAAACCGATTATGTTTTCCACTATATTTTATTGTGTGAGAGCCGATTTTGGCTTTCAAGAGTAGTCTACTTTTGTTATGATTTTTAAAATGGGTCTGTTTATTTTTTGTCGTATATGGAAAGCTAATTGATGTGGGAAGCTTCTAATAAATTTCTATGCTTTTGACAAATGCTTTACTCAACCATCCTTCAAAGGAGTGGTCTACTTTTATGTGCTTTATTTAAGGCTTTGTGATGACTATCCTTCAAGGGAGTAGTTTATCTTATATTTGTACAATTTTAGTATGCTTATGTAGCTATCCTTTAAGGGAGTAATTTGTGAATTCTAGGAATGACCCATGATTGCTATTGATTTGAATTTTGCTTTTTAATTTTTTTCTTGACATAGACATGCTTATATAGGCTTAAGATTTTAACTTTATGAATGAAAAACTAGAAACACAAGAAGTTGATTAGGTGTAAAGAGGTTTAGGTGACAATGATCATAGGAATATATCCTAATAAAGGGGTAGAAAGTACCATGAGAGTCATGCCATGCATAGAGCCATGGTACCCGTTATTCAATATTAGGCTATGAATGTGACAGATAATCACATGATTCATTTTTAATCAATTGCCCCTAAAATAGGGAGATGAATATGGTTGAAAGCAAAGGGTGAGATTGATCCTTCTTAACAAAAGAATGGATGCAAATGTGAAGCATTATGGGGCTCACATTCTAGGTTGCCTTCTAGAGAAGACAACCGATAAGATCCTAATCCATACTTGTGGGTTATGATATAGGGTCCAAGCTAATTGAAAGAAAACTTGACCCACTTACTTTTCTCCATATTGGTGACATGTTGATTTTCCTTTAGGATGAAGTCTCTGATGTTGAATTCTCACACTCTAAGGTGTTTATTATAGGCATGCTTGACATGCTCTTAATAGACATGAAGATGGGTAAGGCCTATATAATGACACTCATCAATTAGCTCAAGCTGAGATAAATGGTGTTGATGATAATCATCCTTAGAAATGAGATCCTACAAATATATGCCAAGAGAGGGTATTTGGACATTGAGAGGTAAGATAACCTCCACTTTAAACATAAGATAAAAAAGTGTAGAACCCATAGGGGTTATAATGCTAGTATGATATGCCCATTAGGAAAAGGGAATGTGAACGTGCCAATCTTGACCATATGTATTGACCATATTAGTTAGCATGTTGTTAAGAGTTTTGTTAGAGGACTCAACTTTTCCATTCACTTGAGGGTGATAGGGTGAGGAGAAGCTTAACTTAATACTGAATGCATCACATAGAACTTGGACTTGGTTGTTATTATAATATTTACCATTTTTGGTGATAATATTGTGAGGAACACTGAAGTGATACATGATGTGATGGTTGATCAAATTGAAAATCTTCTCCACTTTGGTTGAGACTAGAGGAAGAGCCTCTACCCACTTGGTAAAATACTTGGTTGCATTGATGATATAATGGTGTCACTACAAAGAATGGGGGTGAATTTCAGTAATAAGGTCTAAACCCCGTTATAATAAGGGCCAAAAATTGATGGAAATGTGAATACTATGGCTAGGTGCATGATTTATATTAGTATATTGTTGACACTTAACACACTTTTTCACATAATCACAATAGTATTGGTTAAGGGTAGGTAAGTAATAGCTGAGACAAATTATATGTTTAGCTATAGTGAGGCCATTAAAGTATCCCCCATAGATACCATCATGTGTTTCCTTGATAGCATAAGAGGCTTCATGACAATGTAGGCAATAAAAGAGAAGACCATCAAACTCATGTTTTTAAAGGATTCCTCCCATAATGGTATAACATAAGGTACTCTAGATAAACACTCTTTATACATTCATGGAAAGTCTGTAAGAAATTATGACAAGGTTGAGATAGTCAAAGGTATATTGATACCAAAGGTTAGGTTGGGTCTCCTCCACATTGAAAATGGTGGGAGAATCTAGTTTGACATAGAAAGATTGGTTAAGTCTATGGATGACAATAGATAGCTTAGAGGTAGAGGGTGTAGATAAGATCTGAGAGGTGAGGGAATTAATGGTATTAGTAAACTTATTGGTAGATCACAAGGTTGATTGGATGTGGTAGTGTTTAAATGATGCCAAGAGATCATCAACTAGTTGATTTTACCACTATAAAACATCATTATTACACTGGTAAGAGTTGATGATTTGATTAACCATAATTTGGGAGTCACCAAAGATATTAATAGTTTTGAATTCTAGGTATAAGTTAGTTTGAAGGCCTATAACTAGGGCTTCATATTCATCCATATTATTGGTACATTCAAAATTAATCTTGAAGGACAAAGGAAGAGATTTTCCATCAAAGGGAATAAGGATGATACCATTTCCCCCACCATGTTAACACTTTGATCCATTAAAGAACATGGTGACTTGATAGGTGAAGTCTACTTGAGAGAAGGTCATGATGGACTCATCAGGGAACTTTAAGAGGAGGAGTTTTGTTGTATTCTAATGGTGCCTCAGTGAATTGGTCAAAAATAACTTGACCCTTAATTTACTTTTGTTAAAGGAATTCAAGGTCAAAGTCTGCTATAATCATGAGCCACTTGGCCATATAATTTTTTTGGTATGGCTTGGAGTGCATGTACTTGAGTGGGTCAGTATTGGATATGACATAGGTTTTATGGTTAATAAGGTAATGGTAAAGTTTTGAGGCCATAAAGAGTAAAGTTAAGAAAAGCTTCTCAATATGGGTAAACTAAGTCTCGTATTCTACAAGTGTGCAACTAATGTAGTAGATGACTTATTCTATGCAGTGTTCATCCTAATGAGAAAACATTGCCCCTAGGGAGTGGTCAGTGGTAGAAATATAAAGGTAAAAAAGTTGGTCATCTTTGGGAAGGGTGAGGATAGCTAGAGACAAAATGTACTTTTTGAGTGAATAAAAGGCCTTTTGACAATCATTAGTCCACTTGATAGATATATCCTTCTTAAAAATGTGGTGGAAGGGTTGGCATAGATAAAAATAGATTGAATCTTCCCCTATAAACTATGAGTTTATTAAGTTTGATGGGAGGAAACACATTTAGGATTGATTTTATCTTGGTGAGATTAACTTCGATTCCCTGAAGGGAGATAATAAAGACAAGCAGATTTTCTAATAAGACCCCAAAAATACATTCCTTAGGGTTGAGGTGGACATGGTAATGGGTAAGTTACTAAAACATGATCTTGATAATGGATAAATTATCCTTTCAGAGTTTGGATTTATTGAGAAGGTCATCTACATAGTCTTCTACAATCTTATAGATGAGGTCATGGAAGATATAAGTCATGACACATTGGTAGGTTGCACTATCATTATTTAATCTAAAAGGCATGACTCTATAAAAAAAATTCCCCCATGGGGTGGTGAATGTGGTCTATTACTAATCTTTGGGGGTGATTAGGATTTTATTATAACCCAATAATCCATCCATGAGAGATAACATCTCATGTCTGGCTATAAAATCAACTAGTTGGTCAATGCTTGATAGAGAAAAGTCATCTTTGGGTAAAATGAGGTTGAGGTCATGAAATTACACATAAATGTGTAGTATCCCTTGGTTTGGTGATGGGCATGACATTCAAGACCCATTGGGGATAGTCAATGGGTTGAATGAAATTTATAAATAGAAGATGTTGAAGCTCCTCTTTGACAAGAATGGCTATACAAGGGTGCATGCATCAAAGCTTCTTATTGATGGGCTTGGCATCATGGTTGGTGACTATGTTATGGGTAGCAATGGTGGGGTAAATTCTTGGCATGTCATTATAAGACAAAAGGAATTCTATGATATTGTCTTAGAGGAGAGAGGGGAAATCTTGAAGTTCCTTGGTGTTTAGTGATTAGCTAATTTTAACAATACAATGGTTACTCAAAGTGCCCAAGTTTATATATATGGTGGATTCATTTAACATGGTTGAATTCTTAAGAGGAAGATATTTTTGGATTGAATAATTTTGGGTACTAAGGTAGGTGAAAATAGAATCATCATCCTAACACTGAACAGTGTTAATGGTAGGGGAGTCATCTCAAGATGGGTCAAAGGTATGGTTACAATTTCCCCTTCTTTTTGATAAGTTAGGGGTTCAAGGCTGATCATGTTGATGAATTAAAATTTAGGTGGGATGATATCATCATCCTCACATGAAAGTGGAGGAGAGGTTGGTGAGGAAGGGGTATCTTCCTTAATAATGGTGATGGTAGGTGGTTTGGTTTGCTTCTTGTTGGGTAGGATGAAACCAAAGTTGTGTTTCTCATGATGATTTTTGGTTTTAATGGAAAAAAACTCATGTGGCCTATGCTCATATTTTTTGAGACCAAATCCTTTCTAAACACACCTGTGAAGGTATGTTTTGGCAAAACTTGTCTTGTCTAGGTAAGAGAAGCTAGATGTGAATGGTTAAAGTGAAGAAGAGGTAGTGGAAGTGCTAAGGGGCTTGTCAAGTCCCCCATAAATCAAATGGGTTCGATAATTTAAAGGTGTAAATTTAATAATGGCCTTGACATTAGGGTCATACCTAGGTTTCCCATACTCCTAGGAACTTTAGGATTTCCCCCAGTGAAAAACATTGGAATATGGATTCCAAGGGGTCTAAAGTGGGGATATAATCAAAGGGAATAGATGCTCTAGTGGATTCCTCATTTTTAGATGGAGGTAGGGCTTCCTCTTTCATAGTGGAGGTCTTGGTCTTGGTTAAGGAGGGTGTGCTAGATGGGGGCAAGAGGACATCATTGGGTTGGTATGTCATGTTGTATGTTGCTAAGGGACTTGGGTCAACTTGGATGGTGATGACCTAGCCCTCATGGTCAAATTTAATGAAATGATGAAAGATAGAGGGAATGTAACCCATGGAGTGGATCTAAGGTTGTCCTAGAAAAACATTATATTGTAATTCACCTTCCACTACATAGAAGAGTTTGGGGATTGTACAGGGTCCTACATGGATATGAAAGATAATTGTTCTAGGGTATCGGTCATGGTGTCTTTAAAGGATCAGAGGATGACTAAGGTTTTAGACATGAAATTATCTATAAGGATAAGTTGGTTATAGGCATAGGAGGAGATGATATTAATATTATATCCCCTATCAATCATGACCTATTTGATGCAGGTTTGGTTGATGTAAGAAATAATAAAAAGATGGGGATCTAGGTCACTTAAATAGATAGAAGGTATTTATAAATATTTAAAGGTGACAAGGTTGGAAATTTGAAGAGCATAGACAAATGATACTATAGGTTGAGGGTTTTCATGTTGGACCTCTATTTATTGTAATGCCTTTATCATTACTGATCAATGATGAGGTGAAGTGTTAGTCAACTCATATAAGCTCATCTTCACCAAGGTCTGGTGAATTTGTTTGAAAACTACTCTCTTGATAGACTCAGAGGGGTTGGATTAGGAGGTACTTAAAATAGATACTTTGGATTGAGTGAAGGTGAATATGTTTGGGTAGGGTTTAGTTGGGAGGTAGAAGATGGGTATGTCTATGGGATGGACACTTTGGACTTCCCCTTATCCTTTTAGTGTGCTCTTGTAACCACATAAATGGTATGAATAGAGGGAAGAATTAGGGTAGGAGAGTTGTTTGGTTCTTCACCACTCTGAGGTAAGAGTGGAGGAATAGGTAGCTTTTAGGTAGGAGGTGTGGTTGGTTATATTGGTATAGGGCTTGTAGTAGGTTCATTAGTTAAGATATCATCCTCATCATAGAGTTGATGGATAATGGTTTGGAGAGATTTACAATTATCCATGTCATGTCTAAGTGTCTTATGATAAAATCACATATGGTGGTCATTATACCAGATGCATTTTGAACTAAGAGGGTCAAATGGCCTAATAGGGGGTATGGTCAAGAAAGAATTTTGAAATACCCTTTGGAAAATGGTATAGTAGGATTTAGCTAAAAGTCGAGAGGGTTTAGGGGTTTTGGTCTTGGTTGGTAAGGTGGAGGTCTAGTTGGTAGTAGGTTTGGTGACTGAAGGTTTGGGTAAGGTAGTGCATATGGTTTGTGGTTTTTATTTTGGTACGGTAGTGGTTGAGAAAGTGGAGGTAGGAGGTTTTAGGATAGGTATCTTGGTTATTGATGGTTCTATGAAAATAGGTATGTCTAAAATCAAGTGTGCTAGTGTGACCAAAAATAGTAGTTGGGTCTTGGTTGGGACAATCGGCTTCCTGTTCAAAGTAGAGGGATGAGGTCCCAAGATGGAGGGTAGGGTGGAAGGAGGTAAGAGTTTGGCCTTTTGGTGTTTCTACTCCCTTGGTTGATTTGGGTTAGTACTTGGTTGCTGGGATTGGTGAGGTAAGCTTCACTTTCACAAATGGGTGGTTAAGACTCTATGTAGGGAAGGTGTGAAGGTTCTTAGTTGGTTTGGTCATCTTCATTGGAGAAGGTGATTTGGTTGTGTGGGGTTTAGGTGCCTTAGATGGCTGAGGAATCATTAGGTTAGTAGAAGTTATCATTAGTTTAGTTGATAGAGTAGGAATTTGGATAACATAAGTGGTGGGTTGGAGGTTCTTACTTGGTGAAAGAAGGTATCCCTAATTACTTCTAGAAGGTGTCTCAATCTATGTCAAGGTTGGAGACAAATTCCAATTTTTGCACTAACCTAGAGAATGGTTTGTAGGATAGTTTTATTCCTTGGATACTAGAACTAAAAGATAAGCCCATAGGTTAAGATAGAGGGGTGGTAACCTCATCTTTTTCCTCAATCAAAAGATGATTGGTTAGAGTGGGTCAATCCTCTATGTGTGGTATAGAAATGGGGTCTTCCTCTTCAAGAAGGATATCCAAAGGGGTAGTAAGTTGCTCAGTTGTTAAGGGATAAGGTAAAATGGGTTCTTATACTAGTATGTTGGTTGAAGAATGGGTTGATGGCTCTACTACCTCAATAAGTTGGGGAGGAGAAAGGAGGGCTTCCTTGGTTTGGGTCTCCAAAATAGGAGAAGGTAACTCTACTACCTCAATAAGTAGAGAGAGTGAGGAATAAATGGGTTGGTTAGTAGGTTCTTCTGTAATGAGCATGCCAAAAATCATGTTAATAGTATGGGCATCATGAGAACACTCAACTATGTTACTCTCATTCTTTGTAGGAACATGATTAGGGAAATTATGCCTAAAGATGTCAAGGGCTTGGTTTTGAGATATGTTGGGATTATCCAACATAATCTCCCCTTGTCAATGAGGGATTGGACAACACTCTTGAAGGTGTTACACCTACTAACATCATGCCTTATCACTCGATGGAAGGCACATAGATTATTTTTGTTGTATCAACTAGGTGTAAGATGAGAAGAATCAAATTTTTGTGATGGTTTGTTAAGAGTAAGTTTTATGATATTAGCTTTGAATAGCTTCTCCAATATAAAATCATATTATTCTATAAGTGGAGTAAATTACTTCTAGGTGTTTTATATCTGGTTTCTCATGTTCTATTTTGAAGAGCCAAAGGAAATCAGTTGGTTGGTAGACAATGGGGAAGTGGCTTTAAGGACAAACACTTTTGTGATACCTTTGATTTTGGTCCTTATGTTGGTTTGGCTACATGGTTTGGAGGAGGAAGCCTCATTGGTTTTTTAGGTAGAGTTCTTGTTTTAAAATTTGAGCTTTCATTCATCAATGGCTCTTTTCTCTCATTTACATGCCATGGTGAAATATTCATCAAAATTTTGGAATATTTGAACACACAATGTGGAAGATATGTTCTTGGCACATGCTTGAGCAAATATTTTGATCAATTCAGGTTAGGGTAAGGAAAAGGAGAATTGGTTGATTAGGCTCCACCAACGAGCTAAAAAATTGGCAATAAATTCATCATCAAACTATCAAATAGAGTAGAGGTTAGTGATGGATAACTTCTTGGAGATATTTATCAAAAAGTGATCCAAGAAAGTTTGAGCTAGTTGGGTGAAGGAGAAGATGGAATGCTTGATTAAGGCACTATACCAATCCAATGCTGATCTTAATAAAGACATAGGAAAAGTGTGGATGAGGAGGGCATCATCATAGGCAATCAAATAACATGAGTGTCTAAATGTCCTAAGGTGTTGTTGGGGATCATCCTTACTCTAAAACTTGGATAACTTTAGAAGCTACCACTAAGGAAGATATAGTTGAATAGGGATAAATGGGTGAATGCATTAATTATATATCTGATCATATGATAGGACATTATGAGATCTAGAGATGGATGAATCTAAGGTAGTCATTTTATCTATTAGAATTTTCATTAGGTATTTTTGGGGTGGTGCACCAGAAGGGTTATAAGGTGCATATTGTGGTTGGGGTTGAGTGGCATATTGATAATTTTCTAGAGGTTGAGAAGCTACCACATATGGGTGAGTGGTTAAAGGTGTTGGGTCAAATCCACATATGAATATGTGCTCATTAGTGGTTGGGTTGAGGGTATGTATTATTGAGTAGACATGCATGGTTGAGTCAGAAGTAAGGGATAAGTGGTAACCCTTGTAGTGACAGGTGGTAAGGTAAAAGGTATTAGTGTTACTATGTTCTAAATTAAATATAGGGTAGCCAAAGGAATGGTAGTGATGGTGGTAGTGGTTACTCCAATATTAATTGGAGTATGGGTAGGTAAAGGTTGGGTGGTGGTCATGTTGGAATAATTATTAGTCATGCTAGGAGGTGTTTGGGTGTTAGAAGGTTGAGCTAGTTGGTTTTGCGTGGTTGTGTAAGAAGGGTTATCTACTAAGGTAGATGCCTAAGTAACTAATGGTTGGGTGGTGACAGTGGAAATAGAAGAGTTGCCTAAAAATCCCAATTACATTCCATAAAGTGGATTGATAGGTGGTGCCAAAATGGGTGTATAATGAACTAATGTACTAAGATAGTGTTTCAAGGTTACTGGGTTATTATCCAAAAAGGTAGAAAAGTCTAGATCACCTTGGGAAACTATCTGAGGCACACTAGAAGCTTTATAATGATCAAGAGAACTCTTAGCATCTAATATATACTCCATAGATGAAGAGGCAGAGGAGATTGGATAATCTAAAGATGGGTCCTGACTTGCTAAGTCTCTTTGTTATTGATGAGTAAAAACCATGCATGTAGGATGAGGGGAAAACACAAAGAATATTACAACTCAAATAGAGAGAAAGAAATAAAATTATCAAGGAAATCTAGCACACACTAGAATACATTAAAATATTGTGGTTAATTTTAATCTCACTTTTGACTTATGCCTTAAGTTATGATAATGTGTGATAGAAGTTGGCTTATAGATTAGGTACTATAGAATCAATCTATGGTTGGTTTTAGGTTATTTATATGCTCAAAAATTTCTTTATTTTAAGTCAATATGTGGCTTAGTATTGGGGCCTACCCCATCACTTCACATACTATAGCAATAGGGGTGTCTGGTGCTTAGCCAATATATATTGATTTCCAAAGTTTATACTCAACTAGAGAGTTGAGTTGGTTATCTCTTTGGTAATGACCTCCAATTAGGATCACCAAAAAAAGGTAAGGTTACTACTAGGTGATGAAATCCTATTTGAGATTTTTCTCAAGTTTGTTTGATGTTTAATTGATGAAAGTGGTTTGGTTTAGTGTGTGTAACAAAAGTGATAGTATTACTTTGCTTCAAGTTAAACTATGGGAGCTAAACTTGCAAGCAATCAATGTATGCACTTGATTTTAAACCCAACAAAGATTTTAGTTTTTTTAATGAGCACAAATAGAGAGATCATACAAATGAAAAAAAATCCAAAGTAAAGACTCAAGGTCCCATCAGACGTGCCAGAATGTTTTAATGAATTTCAACTTATATTTTAGAATGGGAAAAAGAAGAAAATAAATACGAGTATGGTTGAAAAACTTATTTGATTGTGTATACATTGAATCAGATGATTATGAAGAACTCTTCTTTGGCTTGGAAGTATGACCTATAGATAAGACAACACTAAATAAAATGGTTGATTAGATAGATAACTAAATGGATTACCTAGCATTAGCTAGATCTTATAAGTAAGAGCTTCCTTGAGGGATATCAATACACATGTTTTAAATAATTAAGTTTATAAATAGAATGATGAGTACTTACATTGATAATCAAAAGGTACTAAAATTGAACATAAGAAATGATTGCTAAAGAAATGGACTAGAAATGACTAATATAGAAATAATCAAGTCATAACCAATGCTAAATGTCTTAGGCCTATTTTATAAAATCAGGTAGGGGTGAGTGAAATGGTGGGACACAGAAAACTAGATTTGGTTAATGGTAAAAGAATGAAAATAACTTATTATTTTTTTCCATAATGACCATCAGTGGTTGATGTCACCATCAAAAATTAAGGTGACCATCGGTGGTCAAGCTGACTGTCAATAGTTGGGCAGACCATCAGTGCTTAAGGTAACCATCAATAGTTACTATGTGTAGGTCTAAGTTGGTGAATAGTTGATTGATAGGATCATAAAGCTAGATTTTAGGAGATGGGTTGGTTTTGGGCTAAGTGTAAAAGTAAAGTAAAGTAATTGAATACTATAAAATAAATACTTATCTTGAAAAAGGTTGATCAAGTGGTTACTTGAGGTGGTTGACTTGTTGATGGAGTCTAACATGATTTCAATAGAGTAACAATACTTGGCACTTTTCACAAAGTGGCAATATAAAGATGGATCTCTAATGTGATAGCTAGATTACTAGATTGTTGATGATGATTAACCTACAAAATAAGGTAATTTTAGATACACAAGCTCTTGATAAAAATTATATATCCATTTCACATTCTTGTTCCTCCCTTCTTATATGAAAGGCAAGAGAGTTACAACAAGATGTTAATTGGGCCTTCTAATTTTAACTCATTTATGTAATGGCTCACACATGGATTTATATGAGCTATTTTTAGAAAATCAAGGTAGATGGGTTGCATGTTGGTGGTTAAGGAGGTGTACCCTAACTATCGGTGGTCAAGGTGATTGTCATTAGTCATCCTAACCATTAATAGTCAAATGTGAAGGGAAAAAGTGGGTAAAATATAGGTTAAGTAAATTGGGCAAACTGACTATAGGTTAGGCTTGATTAGGATTCAAAGGTACAAATTGGTCCTAAGGGGACTCTAAGGTGGTCTAGGGGAATTATGACATTCAAAATTGTAGTGTGTGAATTTTTGGTATCTACACTATAAATACAAAATCTAAAATCTAAACTTCTCCTTGAAAGGGTGATCTTAGCAACCTCAACCACATGATTTTTAGCTTAGTTGGAAATGGAATAATGCCTTCAGAAGGGACCATAGGTATCTTTGTCAAGGATATAAATGTCAAGCTGATATAAGAGTAATGCCCACACCACTTTCCCCCAAGATATATTTTAAAATCTTTTTCATTCAAAAGTTGTCCACATGCAAATCTAAATTACTACTTGTGAATGCAAAGGAAATGAATCAATCACTTGATCACACACGCACATGGTTTTGATAGGATTATAGCTTAGTATGTAACTCATTATTGTGGACTTTAGTGCCTTTGAATTCATGTTTGTTTTGAGTGATTGATTGGAACTAATGCTTTTTCTTCTTTTGAAATCAAAGATTTTGGATTCTTGAAATCCTTAGGTGTTTTTCATAGTAGGAGCCACCATTTTTCATTTCTTACACAACACACCACATTTTTAGTTTGAAAACAAGGACCCTAGTTTTGACCTAAAGTCTAATCTTATACCTTTCAAGAGTTCATTGTGGTTTTTGGTTCAAATAAGCCCTCTTGACAATCTACTAGATGATTAGTTATAAGTGATAGAAAGGGTTTACTCTGATATCCTTTCACTCCTTCAGCTTAATCTAAGATTTTATCTAGGAGTGCTTTGATTTTAATATCTAAATCTATATAGATCTACTAATTATTAGTCTATTTGTTTGCTTGTGTTTTGAAACACGTTTTATATCTTCCTCTTAGACTATTTCACCTTAGGTTTGTGCAAATTATCTAATTATTCTATATTTTTATACGTCTTTTATTGAATAATTTTCATCCATTTCTAAATTAATTTCAATCCGAATTTTACTTTTTAACTCAGTCTCTTATCATAAAAATAGAAGAAATTGGCTTTTGAATCAAGAAAATGACTAAGCCATTGTGTCATTTCTAGTTTACACTTGGTCATTTTTTGACTTTTGCCTTAGTTGTTTATTTCTAAATAGTTATTAATCTTTTTAAAAATACTTATCAATTTATTTTCAAATTATTATCTATTGGTTTTTTTAAACCAAATTCACTAACTATGCCCATTTCATATTGTGCATGTAGGTACCCAAATAAGTTGGCCTTCACACTTTTCAATAAAAGAGTAATTGAAAATTTTACACAGAGAGTATACAAAAAGCTTGAAGACTTAACAAGATTTGGATAAGTCTTTTACTTTGTAGATAAAATGTTATGACTTAGTTAGAACAAAAATTTTGACCAAGAGTTCTAAAAACACCTCAAGAATTGTTCAAGGACTTAGGTCTTCAAGGAAAATTATTTGCATCTAGTCAAAAAAAATTTTGGGACAAAGCTTGGACCTTAAAAAAAAAATTGAATGATATTTCTAGAAAAAATCCTTAAAAAATTCCCAAATAAGGAATAAAAACTGAAGTATTGCATGAGAATTTTATAAGTGTTTTGATCATTCAAAAAAAGTGATGTGAAGACTATTCAAAACATTTATTGTGAACAAATTTTTTGAAGACCAATGCCTGGATATAAAATGTGAACTAGAGTTCCAATGATAAAAATTTAAAAACTTGGGTCTTCAAAAAAAAATACTTGGTGTAGGTCTAAGTTGGTGAATAGCTGATTGATATGATCATAAAGCTAGATTTTAGGAGATGGGTTGGGTTTGGGCTGAGTGTAAAAGGCAAGTAAAATAATTAAATACTAGAAAAAAATACTTATCTTTCAAAAGGTTGATCAGGCAGTTGCTTAAGGTGGTTGACTCTTTATGGAGTCTGACATGATTTCAATAGAGTAACAATACTTGACACTTTTAACACAATGGCAACATAAAGATGGCTCTCTAACTTGATAGCTAGATTAATGGATTATTGATGATGATTAACCTATAAAATAAGGGAATTATAATTACACAAGATCTTGATAAAAACTATAGATCCATTTCACCTTCTTGTTCCTCTCTTCTTATATGCAAGGCAAGAGAGTTACAAAAAGATGTTAACTAGGCCTTCTAACTTTAACTCATGCATGTAATGGCTCACACATGGATTTAGATGAGCTATTTTTATAAAATCAAGGTGGATGGCTTGTATATTGGTGGTCAAGGAGGTACACCTTGACTATCGGTGGTTAAGGTGACTATCATTGGTCATCCTGACCATCGATAGTCAAATGTGAAGGGAAAAAGTGGGTAAAATATAGGTTAAGTAAATTGGGAAAATTGACCATGGCTTAGGCTTGATTAGGATTGAAAGGTTAAAATTGGCCCAAGGGGGCCCTAAGGTGGTCCAGGGGAATTATGGCATTCAAAATTGTAGTGTGTGAATTTTTGGTGTCTACACTATAAATACAAAATCTAAAATCTAAACTTCTCCTTGAAAAGGTGATCTTATCAACCTAAACCACATGATTTTTAGCTTAGTTGGAAATGGAAAAATGATTTTGGAAGGGACCAGAGGCATCTTTGTCAAGGCTATAAATGTCAATCTGATATAAGAGTAATGCCCACACCACTTTCCCCTAATATAGATTTCAAAATCTTTTTCATTCAAAAGTTGTCCACATGTAAATCTAAATTAATACATGTGAATGCGAAGGAAATGAATCAATCACTTGATCACATGCGTAAATGGTTTTGATAGGATTATAACTTAGTATGTAACTCATTATTGTAGACTTTAGTGCCTTTATATTCATGTTTGTTCTGAGTGATTGATTGGAACTAATGCTTTTTCTTCTTTTGAAATCAAAGATTTTGGATTCTTGAAATACTTAGGAATATTTCATAGTCAGAGTCAACATTTTTTATTTCTCGCACAACACACCCCATTTTTAGTTTGAAAACAAGGACCCTAGTTTTGACCTAAAGTCTAATCTTATACCTTTTAGGAGTTCATTGTTGTTTTTAGTTCAAATAAGCCTTCTTGACAATCTACTAGATGATTAGTTATAAGTGATAGAAAGGGTTTACTCTAATATCCTTTCACCCCTTCGATTTAATCTAAGATTTTATCTAGGAGTGCTTTTATTTTAATAACTAAATTTGTACAAGTTTACTAAGTATTAGTCTATTTATTTGCTTGTGTTTTGAAACAGATTTTATATCTTCCTCTTAGACTATTTCACCTTAGGTTTGTGAAAATTATCTAATTATTCTAGATTTTTCTACCTCTTTTATTGAATAATATTCATGCATTTCTAAATTAATTTCAATCTGAATTTTACTTTTTAACTCAGTCTCTTATCATAAAAATAAAAGAAATTGGCTTTGGAATCAAGCAAATGACTAAGCCATTGTTTCATTTCTAGTTTACACTTAGTCATTTTTTTGACTTTTGCCTTAGTTGTTTGTTTCTAAATAGTTAATCATTTTTTAAAAAATACTTATCAATTTATTTTCAAATTATTATCTATTGGTTTTTTTAAACCAAACTCACTGACTATGCCCATTTCATATTGAGCATGTAGGTACCCAAATAAGTTGGCCTTCACACTTTTCAATAAAAGAGTAATTGGGAATTTTACACAGAGAGTATACAAAAAGCTTGAAGACTTCACAAGATTTGGATAAGTATTTTACTTTGTAGATAAAATGTTATGACTTAGAAAAAAATTTATGACCAAGAGTTCTAAAAACTCCTCATGAATTGTTCAAGGACTTAGGTCTTCAAGGAAGATTATTTTCATCTAGTCAAAAAATTTGTTGCGACAAAGCTTGGACCTTCAAAAAAAAATTGAATGATATTTATAAAAAAGATCCTAATAAAATTTCCAAATAAGGAATAAAAATTGTAGTATTTCATGAGAATTTTATAAGTGTTTTGATCATTCAAAAAAAGTGATGCGAAGGCTATTCAAAAAATTTATTGTGAACAAAACTTTTGAAGACCAATGCCTGGATATAAAATTTGAACTAGAGTTCCAATGATAAAAATTTAAAAACTTGGGTCTTCAAAAACAATACTTGGTGTAGGTCTAAGTTGGTGAATAGCTGATTGATATGATCATAAATCTAGATTTTAGGAGATGGGTTGGGGTTTGGCTGAGTGTAAAAGGCAAGTAAAATAATTGAATACTAGAAAACAAATACTTAACTTGAAAAAGGTTGATAAAGCAGTTGCTTGAGGTGGTTGACTCTTTATGGAGTCTGACATGATTTCAATAGAGTAACAATACTTGGCACTTTTAACAAAGTGGCAACATAAAGATGGCTCTCTAATGTGATAGCTAGATTAATGGATTGTTGAAGATTATTAATGTATAAAATAAGGGAATTATAGATACACAAGATCTTGATAAAAACTATAGATCCATTTCACCTTCTTTTTCCTCTCTTCTTATATGCAAGGCAAGAGAGTTACAAAAAGATGTTAACTGGGCCTTTTAACATTAACTCATGCATGTAATGGCTCACACATGGATTTAGATGAGCTATTTTTAGAAAATCAAGGTGGATGGCTTGCATGTTGGTGGTTAAGGAGGTACACCCTGACTATCAGTGGTCAAGGTGACTATCATTGGTCATCCTGACCATCGATAGTCAAATGTGAACGGATTAAGTGGGTAAAATATAGGTTAAGTAAATTGGGCAAACTGACCATGGGTTAGGCTTGATTAGGATTGAAAGGTTCAAATTGGTCCCAAGGGGGTCCTAAGGTGGTCCAGGGGAATTATGGCATTTAGAATTGTAGTGTGTGAATTTTTGGTGTCTACACTATAAATAAAAAATATAAAATCTAAACTTCTCCTTGAAAAGGTGATCTTAGCAACCTAAACCACATTATTTTTAGCTTAGCTATAAATGGAATAATGCTTTTGGAAGGGACCAGAGGTATCTTTGTCAAGGATATAAATGCTAAGCTAATATAAGAGTAATGCCCACACCACTCTCCCCTAAGATAGATTTTAAAATCTTTTTCATTCAAAAGTTGTCCACATGTAAATCTAAATTACTACATGTGAATGCAAAGGAAATGAATCAATCATTTGATCACACACGTACATGGTTTTGATAGGATTTTAGCTTAGTATGTAACTCATTATTGTAGACTTTAGTGACTTTGAATTCATGTTTGTTCTGAGTGATTGATTGGAACTAATGTTTTTTCTTCTTTTTAAATCAAAGATTTTGGATTCTTGAAATACTTAGGAGTATTTAATAGTATGAGTCACCATTTTTTATTTCTTACACAACACACCCCATTTTTAGTTTTAAAACAAGGACCATAGTTTTGGCCTAAAGTCTAATCTTATACCTTTTAGGAGTTCATTGTTGTTTTTAGTTCAAATAAGCCTTCTTGACAATCTACTAGATGATTAGTTATAAGTGATAGAAAGGGTTTACTCTAATATCCTTTCACTCCTTCAGTTTAATCTAAGATTTTATCTAGGAGTGCTTTGATTTTAATATCTAAATTTGTACTGATTTACTTATTAGTCTATTTATCTGCTTGTGTTTTGAAACACATTTTATATCTTCCTCTTAGACTATTTCACCTTATGTTTGTGCAAATTATCTAAATATTCTAGATTTTTCTACCTATTTTCTTGAATAATTTTCATCCATTTCTAAATTAATTTCAATTTTAATTTTTAACTCAGTCTCTTATCATAAAAATAAAAGAAATTGGCTTTGAAATCAAGGAAATGACTAAGTCATTGGGTCGTTTCTAGTTTACACTTAGTCATTTTTTGACTTTTGCCTTAGTTATTTGTTTTTAAATAGTTAATCATTTTTTTAAAAATACTTATCAATTTATTTTCAAATTATTATCTGTTGGTTTTTTTAAACCAAATTCACTAACTATGCCCATTTCATATTGTGCATGTAGGTACCCAAATAAGTTGGCCTTCACACTTTTCAATAAAAGAGTAATTGGAAATTTTACATGGAGAGTCTACAAAAATCTCAAAGACTTAACAAGATTTGGATCAGTATTTTACTTTGTAGATAAAATTTTATGACTTAGTTAGAACAAAATTCCTAGCCAAGATTTCTAAGAACTCCTCAAGAATTGTTCAAGGACTTAGGTCTTCAAGGAAAATTATTTGCAACTAGTTAAAAATTTTGTTTGGACAAAGGTTGGACCTTCAAAAAAAAATATGAATGATATTTTAAAAAAAAATCTGAACAAAATTCCTAAATAAAGAATAAAAATTGAAGTATTTCATGAGAATTTTGTAAGTGTTTTGATCATTTAAAAAAAGTTATGTGAAGACTATTCATAAATTTTATTGTGAACAAAATTTTTGAAGACCAATGCCTAGATATAAAATGTGAACTAGAGTTCCAATCATAAAAAATTTAAAAACTTGGGTCTTCAAAATAAATACTTGGTGTAGGTCTAAGTTGGTGAAGAGATAATTGATAGGATCATAAAGCTATATTTTACGAGATGGGTTGGTGTTGGGATAAATGTAAAATGCAAGTAAGGTAATTAAATACTAGAAAACAAATACTTATCTTGTAAAAGGTTGATTAGGTAGTTGCTTGAGGTGGTTGACTCATTGATGGAGTCTAACATGATTTCAATATAGTAACAATACTTGGAACTTTTAACAAGTGGCAACATAAAGATGGCTCTCTAATGTGATAACTAGATTACTGGATTGTTGATGATGATTAACCTACAAAATAAGGGAATTCTAGATACACGAGCTCTTGATAAAAATTATAGATCCATTTAACCTTCTTGTTCCTCTCTTCTTATATGCAAGGTAAGAGAGTTACAAAAAGATGTTAACTGGGTCTTCTAACTTTAACTCATGCATGTAATGTCTCACACGTGGATTTAGAAGAGTTATTTTTAGAAAATCAAGGTGGATGGCTTGCATGTTGCTGGTTAAGGAGGTGCACCCTGACTATCGGTGGTCAAGGTGACTATCATTGGTCATCCTAACAATTGATAGTCAAATGTGAAGGGAAAAAGTGTGTAAAATATAGGTTAAGTAAATTGGGCAAATCGACCATGGGTTAGGCTTGATTAGGGTTCAAAGGTTCAAATTGGTCCCAAGGGGGCCCTAATGTGGTTTAGGGGAATTATGACATTCAAAATCATAGTGTGTGAATTTTTGGTGTCTACACTATAAATACAAAATCTAAAATCTAAACTTCTCCTTGAAAGGGTGATCTTAGCAACCTCAACCACATGATTTTTAGCTTAGTTGGCAATGGAATAATGATTTTGGAAGGGACCAAAGGTATATTTGTCGAGGCTATAAATGTCAAGATGATATAAGAGTAATGCCCACACCACTTTCCCCCAAGATAGATTTTAAAATATTTTTCATTCAAAAGCTGTCCACATGTAAATTTAAATTACTACATGTGAATGCAAAGGAAATGAATCAATCACTTGATCACACACGTACATGGTTTTTATAGGATTATAACTTAGTATGTAACTCATTATTATAGACTTTAGTGCCTTTGAATTCATATTTGTTTTGAGTGATTGATTGGAACTAATGCTTTTTCTTCTTTTGAAATCAAAGATTTTGGATTCTTGAAATACTTAGGAGTATTTCATAGTAGGAGTCACCATTTTTTATTTCTTACACAACACACCCCATTTTTAGTTTGAAATCAAGGACCCTAGTTCTGACCTAAAGTATAATCTTATACCTTTCAGGAGTTCATTGTGGTTTTTGGTTCAAATAAGCTTTCTTGACAATCTACTAGATGATTAGTTATAAGTGATAGAAAGGGTTTACTCTGATATCCTTTCACTCCTTCAATTTAATCTAAGATTTTATCTAGGAGTGCTTTGATTTTAATATCTAAATTTGTATAGATCTACTAAGTATTAGTCTATTTGTTTGCTTGTGTTTTGAAACACATTTTATATCTTCCTCTTAGACTATTTCACCTTAGGTTTGTGCAAATTATCTAATTATTCTAGATTTTTCTACCTCTTTTCTTGAATAATTTTCATCCATTTATAAATTAATTTCAATTTGAATTTAATTTTTAACTCAGTCTCTTATCATAAAAATAGAATAAATTGGCTTTGGAATCAAACAAATGACTAATTAATTGTGTCGTTTCTAGTTCACACTTAGTAATTTTTTGACTTTTTCCTTAGTTATTTATTTTTAAGTAGTTAATCATTTTTTTAAAATACTTATCAATTTATTTTCAAATTTCAAATTATTATCTATTGGTTTTTGTAAACCAAATTCACTGACTATGCCCATTTCATATTGTGCATGTAGGTACCCAAATAAGTTGGTTTTCACACTTTTCAATAAAAGAGTAATTCGAACTTTTGCACAGAGAGTCTACAAAAATCTAGAAGACTTAAAAATATTTGGATAAGTCTTTTAATTTGTAGATAAAATGTTACAGCTAAGTTAGAACAAAATTTATAACCAATATTTCTAAAAAATCCTCAAGAATTGTTCAAGGACTTAGGTCTTCAAGGAAAATTATTTTCAACTAGTCAAAACTTTTGTGGGGAATAAGCTTGTGAAGGCTTGAACCTTCAAAAAAAAAAATTGAATGAAATTTTTGAAAAAAATCTAAACAAAATTCCCAAATAAGGAATAAAAATTGAAGTATTTCATGAGAATTTTATATAAGTGTTTTTATCATTCAAAAAAAGTGATGTGAAGACTATTCAGAAGTTTTATTGTGAATAAAATTTCTTAAGACCAATGCCTGGATATAAAATGTGAACTAGAGTTCCAATGATAAAATTTTTAAAAACTTGGGTCTTCAAAAAAAATACTTGGTGTAGGTCTAAGTTGGTCAATAGATGATTGATAGGATCATAAAGCTAGATTTTAAGAGATGGGTTGGTGTTGGGCTGAGTTTAAAAGGCATGTAAAGTAATTGAATACTAGAAAACAAATACTTATCTTGCAAAAGGTTGATTAGGCGGTTGCTTGAGGTGGTTGACTCGTTGATGGAGTCTGACATGATTTCAATAGAGTAACATTACTTGGAACTTTTAACAAAGTAGAAATAGAAAGATGGTTCTCTAATGTGATATATAGATTACTGGATTGTTGATGATGATTAACTTACAAAATAAGGAAATTCTAGATACACAAGCTCTTGTTAAAAATTATAGATCCATTTCACCTTCTTGTTCCTCTCTTCTTATGTGCAAGGCAAAAGAGCTACAACAAGATGCTAATTATGCCTTCTAATTTTAAATCATGCATGTAATGGCTCACACGTGGATTTAGATGAACTATTTTTAGAAAATCAGGGTGAATGGCTTGCATGTTGGTGGTTAAGGAGGTGCACCCTGACTATTGGTGGTCAAGGTGACTGTCATTGGTCATCCTAACCATCGACAGTCAAATGTGAAGGGAAAAAGTGGGTAAAATATATGTTAAGTAAATTGGACAAATTGACCATGGGTTAGGCTTGATTAGGATTGAAAGGTTCAAATTGGTCCTAAGGGGGCCCTAAGGTGGTCCAGGGGAATTATGACATTCAGAATCGTAGTGTGTGTATTTTAGGTATCTACACTATAAATATAAAATCTAAAATAAAAAATTCTCCTTGAAAGGGTGATCTTATTAACATTAACCAAATGATTTTTAGATTAGTTGGCAATGGAGTAATGCCTTTGGAAGGGACTAGAGGTATCTTTGTCAAAGATATAAATGTTGAGCTAATATAAGAGAAATGCCCATGCCACTTTTCCCCAAGATAGATTTTAAAATATTTTTCATTCAAAAGTTGTCCACATGCAAATCTAAATTACTACATGTGAATGCAAAGGAAATGAATCAATCACTTGATCACACACGTACATGGTTTTGATAGGATTATAGCTTAGTATGTAAATCATTATTGTAGACTTTAGTGCCTTTAAATTCATGTTTATTATGAGTGATTTATTGACACTAATTCTTTTTCTTCTTTTGAAATCAAAGATTTTGGATTCTTGAAATACTTAGGAGTATTTCATAGCAAGAGTCACCATTTTTTATTTTTTGCACAACACACCCCATTTTTAGTTTGAAAACAAGGACCATAGTTTTGACCTAAAGTATAATCTTATACCTTTCAGGAGTTCATTGTGGTTTTTGGTTCAAATAAGCTTTCTTGACAATCTACTAGATGATTAGTTATAAGTGATAGAAAGGGTTTACTCTGATATCCTTTCACTCCTTTAATTTAATCTAAGATTTTATCTAGGAGTGCTTTGATTTTAATATCTAAATTTGTATAGATCTACTAAGTATTAGTCTATTTGTTTGCTTGTGTTTTGAAACATATTTTATATCTTCCTCTTAGACTATTTCACCTTAGGTTTGTGCAAATTATCTAATTATTCTAGATTTTTCTACCTCTTTTCTTGAATAATTTTCATCCATTTATAAATTAATTTCAATTTGAATTTAATTTTTAACTTAGTCTCTTATCATAAAAATAGAATAAATTGGCTTTGGAATCAAACAAATGACTAATTAATTGTGTCGTTTCTAGTTCACACTTAGTAATTTTTTGACTTTTTCCTTAGTTATTTATTTTTAAATAGTTAATCATTTTTCTAAAATACTTATCAATTTATTTTCAAATTATTATCTATTGGTTTTTGTAAACCAAACTCACTGACTATGCCCATTTCATATTGTGCATGTAGGTACCCAAATAAGTTGGTCTTCACACTTTTCAATAAAAGAGTAATTGGAACTTTTGCACAGAGAGTCTACAAAAATCTAGAAGACTTAAAAATATTTGGATAAGTCTTTTAATTTGTAGATAAAATGTTACGACTTAGTTAAAACAAAAATTTTAATCAAGATTTCTGAATTCTCGTCAAGAATTGTTCAAGGACTTAGGTCTTCAAGGAAAATTATTTGCAACTAGTCAAAACTTTTGTGGGGACAAAGCTTGTGAAGGCTTGGACCTTCAAAAAAAAAGTTTTGAATGATATTTCTGAAAACAAATCTGAACAAAATTCCTGAATAAGGAATAAAAATTGAAGTATTTCATGAGAATTTTATAAGTGTTTTAATAATTCAAAAAAACTAATGTGAAGACTATTCAAAAAATTTATTGTGAACAAAATTTATGAAGACCAATGCCTGGATATAAAATGTGAACTTGAGTTCTAATGATAAAAATTTTAAAAACTTGGGTCTTCAAAAAATCAAGAAAAAAGTCCAAGCAAAAAGTCATAAAGAGAGGAAAAGAGGTTCTTCCTTTTATAAGAATTGTGTTGCACTTTTTGTGTAAAATCTCAAAAAATGAAGTCACAAATGTTAATGCCTAAACATAAATTACAAATAAAATTTTTGAAGGCGTGGGTCTTTGAAATGAATGAGTTATAACTTTTATGTGAAGCTCAAAGACAAAACTTCAAGAGACTTAATAATTTTATTGAAGTGATTCAAATTGAGTCATAATAAAGTGTAGCCTTTTTACTTGGTCTAAGGCTTCTTCTAAAGTTTTAGGGGGAAAAAATTAAACTTTGTATTGAAGAGGATTTTCAAGAGTGGTAACAAATACTTTTAAGAGAGTGTCACCATCCATGTTATGGTCCACTTTATGAGTTAGATACTTCCACTATTTGATGAAAGCATGATCAGATATATTAGGAAGTTGTTTGGAATTAATGAAATGGCTAAAGTAATTTTTAGGAAAGCCATTATGTTGGAATTCCTTTTACTAGAGCATTGACTAAATCCTCTAGTTATGTAATGAAATATATAGGGAGTTGATTATACCATTCAAGTGCATCACCAACAAAGTTTTTGGCTAGGAGATTAGTGGTATAAAAGGTTTTAGTTTGGACCAAATCTTTATAGATATTATCAAAATATTTAATAAAAAAAGTGGGGTCTTTAGTTATATCATATGTAATAGTTGGAAAAATGTTTTCAATATTTATTAATGCAATAAATGGAGTTAAAGGTTCATTTTGAATATGTTGAATAATTTTATAATGAAAATGAGGTTTAGGGATGATATTCCTATCAACATATCTAGGAGGATGGATAAAATCTTAGTTTTTTTGAGTTATGATGGTTTAAAGTGGTTGACTAGTCACTTGTAAGATATGAAATTACATTTGCATCATTTTGGAAGTGTTAGTTATTTTCACAACATTCATTTATTGAACCATTTGAGAAAGAATTTGAGTTATATCAATGGGAGGAGTAATATTGATAATGGTAGGAATGTTAGTGTTTGTAGGAGAAGCATTGCCTATATTGGTAGTAGGGGATGGATTTTTAGGTGAAGGGTTCCCAACATTGGTAGTAAGAGGAGAACTAGGGTGAATAACCTCAACTATATTACAATAGGTAGTACCTAGTTTGGGATTAGGAATACATGAAGGAAGGAATTCAATATTTTCCTATAAATAATAATAAAAGTAAGGTTTTGATCTAAGTCCCTAATTATGTAGTGTTGCTAACTAATTAAAATCTAAAAATAATGTATAATTATGAATTTATTAGTTTACTGAATTAGGTCAGCCACCTATTGGGTTGTGTCTAAAAATAGAGGCAAAATAAACTAAGTTGGCAACTTAATGAACTATGTCATCCAAGACCTACAGAGTTAACCAGGGTGATTTAGTTGATTATTGGAAAAAAAATTGTAAGAATACATTATACTAGACTGGTCAATTATTACATAGTAGGCTCAATTGATCTATTTGAATTTTGGGAAGAAAATTAATAGTTTGAAAAAAAGGCCAAAATAAACTATTTTCACTAGCTTGACTTAGTTTTATCCTAGAAAAATCCAAAATAAACTAGGTTGACTAGCCTTACCTAGTTGATTGTGTATGTAATTTTAATAAAGCTAAAAAAACTTGCAAATATAGAGTAGAATTTTGAAGTATTTGATTGTTTTTACTAAGAAATAGAGATGAGAGATTTAGGTAATTAATAAAATTAAATTACTAAGTTGGTAAGAGTGAAATTGGAAGATAGAATAAGATCAACTAGGTCAATTTAGTAGTTTTTACTAAGAAATATTGAGTCACATGCACAAAAAATAAAATTGGGTTGATCAACTAGACTTAGTTTAAAACATACACATAGAGAGATGAACTAGGTCAACAGTGTCGATAAAGCTGTAAAATATGCATGCATAGAACTCAACTAGTTTGATAGTCTACAAGGTTGATCTAGTTGATTGAAAATAAAAATTATAAATCTACAAGCGTTATATTCACATTAGATTCACCAAAATCTATGCAAGTGAAACTAGAAAATTCTATAACTTATTCTACTCAATAATATTCAAGCTTGGATAAAGTAATCAACTAAAAGGTAAACTTGAGAATACATTTAAACCAAGGTCATGACTAATAATGGATCTACTAAACCTATAATATGGGATATATTATCACACTATGGAAAAGGAGAGGTTTATAAGGCCTCTAGTCAAATTACATGTAGTGATGACCGTAGCTAGGTCTTATGATTGTAAATAATAGTATGAAAGTTAATCCACTAAAAAATTATACAAGTTAATCTAGTAAATGCATATGCTAGCTAATCTAGTGCTCACTAAAGCTTGTGGCACAAATGGGGAAGATAATAAACATACAAAGGTAAATATATCTATAATATATAAATGATATAATCAAGGAGATATATAATACAATATATCTTAACTCTAAAACATCTACTTATCAAAATATGAAGGACTAGGAATATACTTACCCTATTGAAGTTAACCCGTCATGCCTCAATATCTCCCTTAACTAATGGTTCTTTGAAATAGGTTGCTAAGGGATTAAGGATCACAAGGATAAATCATATTTAGACTACAATACTTATCATATGCAACCAAGACTTCCATAAGGAAATTTTTAGTTATCCAAGCCAAAAACGTAAGTAATGAAACCTCCTATTGATTGTATAAGAAAATTTGTGAGTAGTAGTGATGCACAAATGATTGTTACTCTTTTAGAAATGAAATGAAAGGGGCTATATATATATATATATATATATATATATATATGGATTGAACCTAAACCCTCCAAAAATTTTAACCAATGTAGTTAGCTTGGTTGACCTTGTTAGGTAGTAAATAAATTCATTAAGTCTCAAACTATGTTTGCTTAAGCTGACATAGTTCTGTAATGTGTGGTAAGTCCCATAATAGAGTAGACCTAGTCGACCTAGTAGTAAACATGGTAAAAATGTATTTTTCCTTAGATATGAGATGTTTTGTGTGGTCAAATACTTACAAAAGTGTATAATTAGGGTTTCAATGCCTAAGTAAATAGATAAAAGTATCTTTAAATAGTTTTAAGTGGTGGTATAGCAGCCAATAATCCTAAAAATCACCAAAAGGTCTACCAACCCCTTTCTGAGTGCACCCTTTAAGGCATGCACTCAGATATATTGAGATTCAATGGGTTCCTACAAGAGATAAAGCATTAGTAACTGATAAAGTTAAAAAATATTATCTATATACACAATGTACCATTGATACATACCCATGGGTCATCCAAAATATCAAAAAATTTGATATAATTCAACCTCCAATCCCTAATCGCATTGATGAAATCCATATTTTAAGTCAAGATCCACTACCTCTTTTTGATCCTCCTACACAACTTAGTACTTCTTATGTTATATTGATACCAACTTATATTTAACAATATCACACCTCTAGTCTTGAAATTACCTTAGATGTATAAGTTATAACCATTCAAAAAATAAATTATGAATGCAACAAACATGTCATCCAAATTATAGATCTTGAAATAGATATTGAATATTATGGATGCTTACCCATGCTAGCTACTGATGAATCCATAATATAACTAATTCATGCTTGAAAACCTCAAATTTCATGTAAACATTACAAGATATGTCATTTTGAGAAAAAGTCTCCTTGTTTCAATAATTTAATTATTAGTATTAACCCTAATACACATCATGTTTCTTCATTCCCTCTTGATCCCTATCATTTCCAAGATGGAATGTTCTTCTTATTAAATAAAATTTACTAATTAAGGAATAACTACCATCCCTCTACATATTATTATATCCAAATAACTTCATCCTACTGAACATGATAATTTTATTTGATTAATTGATAAATATCATAAATATTTGATATGGTCCTATGAATATATACCTAGTATTGACCCTAGTATTTTTATTCATAATATTATTACTTATCCTAATGCTAAACATGTGAATCAAATTTAATGTAAATTTCCTCCTAATATTTTTACCCTATGTCATAAAGAGATCATTAAAATCTTAGATGCTAAATTCAATAAACCTATTAATTATTTTGAATGGGTTTCCAATATTGTTCCTATACGCAAGAGAGTAACCATGGTTATTCACATATGTATATACTTTCATAATATTAACTTAGCTTATCCTAAATATAACGTTCCATTAACATTAATATCCACCGTCATTGATTATATAGTTGGATATGAAATATGATCTCTCATGGATGGTTTCTTAGGATATAATCAAATTCACATTTCTCTCTAAAATCAACATAAAACCACATTTAGAATAGAATAGGGTGCCTATTATTACGTCCAAATTCATTTTGGTCTTAAAAATTATAGTGTCACTTATTAATTTTCCATAAAACATATATTTCATGATATCATACCTAATATTATCTAAACCTATGTAGATGATATTATCTCCAAATATAAGCATCATGAAATCATCTTCATGATCTCCTTGTCATATTTGACCATCTCATTAGATACAAAGTTAGACTCATTATTATAAATGTGTTTTTGGTGTCACTTCTAATAAACTCTTATTTTTTCTAATTTATCTTTGAGGAATTGATGAGGATCTAGCTAGAGTCAAAGTTATTGTCAACATGCCTATTCCTCTTTCTATTCTAGACATATGGACATACCTTGGTAAACTTGGTGCAATCTAATGATTCATTCCTAAGATGGATTATTTTATTTTTTTAGTTAATTCCCTTATTAAGAAATGTATAGATATATAATGGATTTATTCATGTGAAAAATCATTTGCAAACATGAATTAAGCCCTCCTACATCCTCCCACTCTCTAACCTCCTTCCAATGATATACCTTTCATCTTGTACACTTCCTCTACCCCAGTATCAATTGGGGCAATGCTTTGCCAATAAGATAAAACATGCCATGAATACATCATTTATTATATAAGTCATTCTCTAATATATTATGAGACACACTATACCAATACCAAATGTGACTATCTTACCCTTTATGTCAAGCTAAAAATCCTCATCATACCATGCTTTACTAAAAAAATTATGTCACCATCTATTAAGATCCTCTTCATCACTCCTAAAAATATTTATTACATGGTAATATAATTAGAAAATGGATGGCTATCTTGATGGAATTTGACTTATGAATAATTACACAAAAATAAATTAAAGGCTACGCAATTGTTAACTAACTTATTAAATCTCCTATCCCAACTACTAATCATCTTCAAGATAATATTCTTGGTGAATTAATAGTATACATTTAAGGTCTTAGCCAAACTATTTTACTCAAATATTATTTACACAATTTTATAGTTGATCTCGAGACAAATAATCTTTATGAACCAAACACTACCATTTCTAAACCAAAATCCAAATCCATAATTGAAGAATTACATAAATTTATATTTTAACTAAATGAATATAACTATACCCTTCATTTTAATGGTGATAAATGTCTTAATAAGATGGGTTGAATGTGTCTTACTCATTCCTTATGACAAAATCATACCTCTTACTTTATGATTAACCTTATATGTTACTAACAACATGGCTGAGTATAAATCTCTCATCTTGGGCATGCAAGCCCCCATTAACATATAAATACCTTACCTAAATGATTTAGGTGATGTAAACTTCATCTATCACCAAGTTAATGGTGAATACCAAAGCAAGAGTGAAAATATGATTTCTTATTATCAAATTGTCACTTCTCTTTTTCAAGAATTCAAAACATTCATTATTAACCAATTCCATGAGAGTAGAATGCCATAGATAACTCACTCACTTCATCTACCTCTATTTTTCATCCTCACAAATCTCTTCATGATTCCTAATTTCTCATACACATACCCAAATCACCATCTTCATTACCAAACATAAATGATTCTCTTATTCACCACATTGAGGGTATAACTATCTAATAGAGCTCGTGGTACAAAAATATTCTAAAATTTATTGAACACCACACTTATCATATTAACACTAATTTTATTGAAAAACTATAATTCAAAAATAAACTTACAAATATTCCTTATGACATGACATCCTATATTATCAAAATACTGAAGGTACCTTAATCGATTGTGTCACTCAAGATGAAGATCCGTCCCTCCTTGAATAAACACACAAGGATAGTTATAGTGGTCATTACATCAAACATGATATAGCCTAAATATTCCTATTCATGAGATAATTATATCCCACACTTGAAAAATATGATATCATAGCTTTTTAAAAATGCAATCCATACTAATTGCATAATGACCTTATTGACTCTCCTCTAATGGAAATTCAAACATTATAGCATCCTTGGCCATTTTCCATTTGGGGATTAGATATCATTGGTAAATCACCTCATTCTCAAGATAATAATTTATTAATAATCATAATTACTAAATATCTCACCAAGTGGGTTGAAGTTATGCCCTTTTTAATGTCACAGGCATCACCATATCCAAAATTATACTTAATCAAACTATTTTTCACTTTGGAATTCCTAACACTTATATTTATAAAAATGGTGGTAATTTCAAGAATAAGGATATGAAACATTTTTTAACATCCCCATTTTTAGCAACTATGTTATTTCTTAGTGCTTTTGGTTTTGGCACATTTATTTTATATTTTTGCTCATGAGGTAGCACTTGTGTGCACAATTTAGGATAAATTTTAAAGTTTTGAAGCCTTTGTTAAAGGTAAGGTTGGTTTTGATCTTGTTTGTATTGGCAATTATCATTTTAGTAATGTAGCGGGGCCATCATGCAAAAATTTCACCCTTGGTTGGGTTCAACACTTATCTTATGGGTTTTATGAGATAAATAGGGTGGTTGAACCACCTAATGGAAGTCCACCACCTTGTAATTTTATTTTTGAATTAGTTGAGATAATTTAAAAATTAAAATACATTAAATCAAAAATATTAAACCTACCATGATTTTACTTAACCCAAGGACCTTAACTCAAGTCAAGCTGAGTGAATGTGTAGTTAAGGCTTGAAAACATGTTTGGGGAAATTAATAAAATAATTGTTTTTATTACTCCTAATGAGGGACTTGGAATAATTTTTGGGGAGATATTCCCCTTGGTTTTGGTGTGATGCTTGGGAAAGTGGGAGAGCCATGCGTGGGTTGAATTTTTCTAAGGGAGAGATATTTTGGCCTAGAAAATAGTTCATACTTATGATTTTTTTTTGTTGGTTTTTGTCCATGGCATCCATATGAAACTATGTGTTTCTATCAAATTTTTGCTTTCACATTCAAAAGGAATAAGAAACTAAAGGAAATGGTCTAGGGTTAGATGTTACCCAGATGAGGTCTATGCACCGTTATCCAGATGTTGAGAGAACTCCTCTTTGGTTGTGGAGGATGACACTTGCAGAAGAAAGAGACTTGAACAAGAAAATTGTTAGATAGGTAGATGGTGGGCTGCCAAGCAAAAGCTTGATCCTAGAAGTGTGAAGATTTCCTTGAGGGATGACAACCCACTAGTTTGATAAAAAGAATATCTGATAAAAGAAAGAAATGGTGAAAGATTAAACAAAAGATATAAAGATAAAGCTTACATGTATTCTACTGTCAGTCTTCCACAGTCGTCGACATCGATTAGTCTGCCAGCATCAGTTTGTCAAGTCTGCCAATGTCGGTTAGTCTGTCGACATCGGTGGAGGTAGTGGTCGATGTCAGTTAAGACAATGGTCTTGGACAGGGTCTGGATGGGTTTATAGTCTGCAGAATGGTCTGAGAGTATGTTTGGATGGTCTGAGAGTCTTTTTGAAGGTCTGTACAAGGCTGCAGGGCAGAGAGCATGGTCTAAAAAAGGGATCAAATAAAAGATAGAGTCAACGAGGAGATAAGGGTGAGAGAAGGCTCTCAAAGAATAGGTTGGGTTGTGATTTGGTTGATAGTCTGGTTGATGATGTTAAGAAAAAGCAGTAACTAGAAAACTAATTACTAACATAGTCTAAATAATTGAAATGAAAACACAAAAGAAATACTTACCTATGGCTTGCTGAAGAAAGAGTGTAGCAGAATGGTTGCTGATGCAGAAGACTTCCTGTAATGTGAGCTCCTATAGCCTGTGGTGCTTGTTGTGTGCCTGAGAGAGAGAGAGAGGTCAGATTGAAAGATTGGCAGATTGAAAGATTAGTAGATTGGCAGAATGGAAAGATTAAAGATTGGATTGTTGAAGATCCTGCATTTGGGGTGCTAAACATAGTTTTGAAGGAAACTAACGTCAGCAATACCGCTCACATCAACCAACTACTGACCGATGTCGGCAGCCAAAGAATAAGAAAAAGGGCTATGTCCATTCTTTCTTCTACCGAGGTCAGCTAGTCGTGGAAAAAAGGTCGAAGGCAGGTTAAATGAGATGAGAGGATGAGTGGGAGAATGAAATGGGGTCTTAAGTCATTTAAGACTTGGCATGGGGTAGTGGAGGGCATCCAAGGAGAGGTATCCTAGGATGGGTGAGGTGTCATAAGAGAGAGAGAATTATTAATTTAAAATAGATAATTATTTTAAATTAATAAGACATAGGTTAGGCATGGTTAGAAGTGGAAAGGGACCAAGGGGACCAAGGGGGAGTCGACCAAGGAGTAGACATGATTTTGGTGTCTACATTTTCCTCTTTTTGTCTTGTTGGTTTTTCTTGGTGAACTACAAGACAAAAATAGGATTTGGTTGCCCCAAGTATGGGATAAGGTTGATTTTGTCCTGTTGGTTGTTCTAATGAACTACAAGACAAAAATAGGAGGTGGGTGCACCAGATGTGGGATGAGGTATTCCCCCTCAAAGTAGGAGTCAAGAGAAGGGAACCTAATATCGGGTGCTAATTTGATAGAGAGTGGAGGGAGATGGTGAAGTTTTAGTATGAATGTTGCAATAGTCGTGATTACACGTATACCACTTCACATGATGGTCAGGTCAAATTATTGCAAGTCAAGGTCAAGGAGTGCCAAAATTGAAGTAACCGGGCCCCAACATTTAGTCATAGCTGATCGGGTTATTCAATTTAAGCTGTAGCTCCAATGGTCATTGTGTTCCAGGTATCTCAGGCTCAGGAAGTGCTCTTGGAAACATGAAAAAGTCACAAGTAGTGGGGATCAACTTGATCGCAATCCTATACTTGTGAGGGTCGAAATGGGGGTTGTAGACAATTTTACTAACCATTCATGAGGTAGCATACATGCAAAAACAACCAAGGCAATGTTGTCCTAGAAGTGGTCATGGTCAGAGGAGATAGGCGTGATCTCCAAGGTTGGTGGTCGAGGTGAGGATGAGATAGATAATTGGTCAAATGAATGGACGAACGAAGGAATGTGGCTGAGCTAACCTCAAAAGATGCCATGTCAACTAAGTGCTACCTACATAGCCCCTATTGGAAGGGCCTCAGGCCAATGTAGTTCTCCCTAAAAGGGAGGAAGAGGGTTGGTTATAGATGGTTGGTCGAGGTCAAGTCATGGTCAAAGGAGGATATGGTTTGTCCATCAGGTAGATGAACAAACGAGGGTGGTTGAGCTAACCTCAAAGGATGTTGTGTTAATTGAGTGCTGCCTACATAGCCCCGGTCTTAGGGCCTCAGACCAATGAAGTTCAAACAGGAGGTCAAAGAGGTCGATAGGTTAGTTTGGTCATGTGATAAATGATGAGGGTAAGATGATGTTATAGCCTTTTCCATATTGTGTGGTGGTGTATTCTGTAACATTGGTTGAGGGGTCTTTCATCCCTAGCAATTTTCCATATTGGTAATGGTGTATGTTAAAAATGAATTGAGGTCTATTTATGTTTCAGCAAGTAATGGTTTATGCTTAACATAAATTGTGTGGTCGATAGTTTCCATCTGTATTAGTGTCCATATAAACTATGTGAAATAGATTATGGCATGTGACAGGTCTAAAAATGTTTGCTTTGATTTGGTTTGGTTGGAAAATGATTTGGTTGGATTGTTTGTGACCAAGATATATGGAGGAAGTGAAAGGCACGTTGCTCTTTCATTGACAAGGACCATAATGATAGCATAGGTAAGGGGTTTTAGAAACAAAAGCCTCATTCATGCATTACGTCATTGACCATTGGTTGTGTTAGAGAGGTAATCGAATCACTTTGACATTAAAATGAGCTCGAAGTCCCTTGAGTAGGTGATGTGATAGGTGAGGATAGGGTAACCCTTTTAGTAGGGATAACTTTGCCCCTCTTTATAGGAGACCCTGAGATGACTACAAGCCGAGTCCATGACTTTTTTTTTTTTTGGGCAGACTGATCAATGCGGGAAGTCTACATAGAGATGTCATTTTGTTTTGTGGTCATTTGTGAAGTTGATCGATGCGGGAAGCTTCTAAAAGAGTGCTTTTGGTAGCAAGATTTAGTCATAGCCATCCTTTGAGGGAGTGGTCTATATTTTTGCTTTATATATTTTTTTGAGGTCTTTGAATAGCTGTCCTTTGAGGGAGCAATCTATTAGCTACAATAATGATAGTACAGCTATACTTTGAGGGAGCAGTATGCCTTTAGAGTTTATGACCTTGGATATTTTGACATCCAAATTTATTTTTGATAGAATTTTGAGTCATGGACAAGACTATAGAAGTTCAAGGGCTCCCTTTTATTAGGATGAAGCATCCATACTTTATAAAAGGGTTACATATGATTTGTTTAGGGGAATAGGGTTGAAAGGAATGAGGATTAAGAGGATGGGGATTGCTCAAGGGACGAGCTCAAGTTAAATGTCAAGTGGATGAGTACTGGACTAACAGTAGAATGGTCACAAATGCAAGGCATTAAAGGGCTCAAGTTCTGATAAGTCCCTGGTCCATGCTTGTGCATCATAATGTAAGGTCTGAGCCAATTTGGAGCAAACTTGTCTTTGTTTACTTATTTCCAAATTGGTCATGTGTTGGTTGATGTTGGACATGAAGTTGGTTGATGTGTTGTCAGATTGTTTGGTTGGATGATGTTTGGTCATTGTTTGGTCGATGCTTGGTCGAGGTTTGGTCGATGCTTGGTTGATGTCTGGTCAAAGTTTGGTTGATGTTTGGCCAAGGTTTGGTCAATGGTTGGTTGAATGTTTGGTCAAGGTTTGGTCAAGGCTTGGTTGATGTCTGGTCGATGGCTGGTCAAGGTTGATTGAGACTTGGTCGATGTTTGGTCGATGTGTGATTGATATTTGGTCAAGGCTTGGTTGATGTCTAGTCGATGGTCGGTTGAATGTTTGGTCGAGGTCATGATAGTCAGTATAAGGTTGAATTCCCCCAGTTACTTATGATGGGGACAATGTTTGGTAGATTTAGTTGGAGAGGGTGAGATCCTGATCTGCCAAGTTGGAGGCAAGAATCTCAAAATCATGGATGGTGATAGAGGAAATGGTTGGTAATGATTTGATTAAAGTGGCTAGTGGTTGGGGGTCATCAGGTTGGACCTCCATTGATTGTAAGGATTTGATTAAAGTTTGATGATGATGTGGAGAGTTTTGTATGAGATCATACGAAGACATCTTCACAGGGGTCGTGTGCTGAGGTTGTTTCACCACCGAGTCAAGGATTGTCTTTGGAGATGTTGGTCGAGATGTGCCCAAGACAGTAATCTTGGGTTTTGGTTGTGGTGAAGGCTTGGTAGATGGGGATGTCTGAGGGATAGAAACATGTCTCTTCCCTTTATCCTTTTGGGTTGGTGGGCTGGTGGTCAAGTTGACTGTGTTGATTTTGAATAAGGGGGTTAAAGGCAGTGGAGGGATCATAGTCTTGTGTTGGGCTCCTGATTTAGGTGATGATGTTTGTGAGGCATGTGATGGTGTCAAAGATTTGGCAAAGGGGTAGTCAAGAGGATCCTTGATGAGAAGGGTATCCTTTCTTTAGTGTTGATGAATGACAACTTTAAGAGCGCAACAACACTCAGTGTCATGTCCTGGTGTGTGATAATAGTGACAAAATTTAGTGTTGTCGAACCAAGATGGTCTTGATCTGAGAGTTGATGAGTGTGAAAGTGAGGAGGTCTGAGAGGTAAGGGATGGTGTTGAAGGTTTGTTGACAATGTGGTCAAGAAGAAGGGTGTCTCTCTCCAAGTATCAGTGAATGACAACCTTGAGGGCACAATGATGCTCGGTATCATGCCCAGGTGTGTGATGATACACACAAATTTTAGTGTCATCGAACTCAGGTGGTTTTGGTCTGAGAGATTGGTATGGTTTAAGAGGTGGAAGACTGATGCGAGAGGACTGCAAAAGTTGTTGTAACAGTAAGGCATAAGAACCCGCCAATGGGTCTGTGTGTTTTGTTGTAGTAGGGGTTGATGACTTTTGTTTTGGAGGTGTAGGAGGCATTAGTCATTTTGGAGGAAATATATGTTTGATGGGTTGAGAGAGTAATGGAGGCAATTTGCCTCTGTGAGGTATGGGAGTAGGAAGCACTCCTATTAAGGTGGATGGATGTGGGCCCAAAATCGAAGGTAATGATGAAGGTGGGGGAGGAATTTTTTGGTGTGGTTTAATGGCCTTCCTTGGTTTGGTTTGAGGACCACTATTGTGTGAGGTAAGGTTAGAGTCTACCCTCACTTGTGGGTGAGTGAGGTTTGATATAGGCCGAATGTCGAGAGATTTAATCTCTTTGGGCATGATGGATGCCTGTGCAGGTTTGGGTTCAGATGTGGATGGAGGTGAGTGAGATGTAGCGATCTCAGGCAAAAAGCAAGAGAAAACCATCACTGGGTCTTCCTTGGTCGAAGTGGGTGAAGAGATAGGGTCTTCTCTTGGTGGAGAAGAAATTGGAGAATGTGACTCCTCAAGAGGATAGAGGGCAGGGATGATGGTGCCTTCTACTTGTGGTTGAGGAGTAGGAAGGGTATGGTCCTCCATTGGTAGGAGGAAGGAGGAAGGTGGGGCTAATGGCATTGGTATGGTTAAGGCATCCTCCAATATAAGAGAGGTCATTAGAGAACTAACAGGAGAAGAAGGCTCTTCTACCTGTGATGGATGAATAGGAGAAGAAAGCTCCTCTACCTATGGAGGAGGTTGGTCAGGGACAAGAGGCGAGACCATGTTGACTGTGCGTATATCATGCTCTTGGGAGCTATCGGCCATGGTCTAGACATTATTTTGGATAGGGGGATGGTTTTGAAAAGGTTATCTGAAGATGTCAATATTTTGATTGGGGGGTGTGTTTGAGTTTTCCAAGACAAGCTCTCCCTTGTCTATCGTGTCTTGGACAATGTTCTTGAAGGTTCGATAGTTGTTGATGTCATGGCCTTGGACACGATGATAGTGACAGAAGTCATTCTCCCTATAGCAGGTAAGGAGAGCTTTTGAAGGGTTGAATTGAGGTGGTCAGATTGGAGAGAGATTGAGGACCCCCTACTTGATGAGTTTTTCCAACACAGAAGCATATGACTCTCTAATTGGAGTGTATTGACGCTATATGTAGCATTGTTGTAATTGTTTTGTGATGCTTTGGGATGTTGAAGGTTGAGATTGGTCAGTTGTTGTCGAGGATGGTGATCTAATGACCATAATGTTGGCCACTCCTTTGGATTTGGAATGGGAAGAAGAAGGTCTGGAAGAAGAAGGGTCATCGGCTTTTGCATTGGTATTACACAATTTGACCCTATTTTCTTCAATAACACAGAGTTCAAGCTTTCGAGCCATGGTGAAAGCTTTGTCAAAAGTGCGGAATGCTTGAACCTACAAGGTGGATGAGATGTGCTTGGCACATGATTGAGAGAAGAGCTTGATGAGCTTAGGTTGAGGTAAAGAGAAGGAGAGTTGGCTGATTAGGTCTCTCCAACGAGTGACAAAATCAACTATTAATTCATCGTCAAATTGTTTGATAGAATAGAGGTCTGTAATTGAGACTTTTTTGGTGATATTGATCGAAAAGTGGTTGAGAAATAATTGGGTGAGTTGAGTGAATGAAAAGAGAGAGTGACTGGTAAGAGAGTTGTACCAATCAAGGGCAGGGCCAGAAAGTGACATGGGGAACGTGCATAGCAATAATGCATCATCATGAGCTATAAGATAACAAGCATGTCTGAATGCTCGTAGATGTTGTTGTGAGTCTTCCTTACTCTGGAAGTGAGTAAACTTAGGAAGCTCCCACTGACTGGGATACAGTCGGATTGGGATGGAGGGATGGATGGGTTCGTTGCAAATTTGGTCGTATGAAAGAGCATTGCTTGAACTAGAAATGGAAGCCTCAAGACTAGACATTTTATCCATCAGCATCTTGATGAGATCGGCTGACAGATTGGTAGGTGGGGTGCCCCCTAGGTTGTAAGGCACTTGGAAGGTGCTAGAAGAGGTGTATGACATAGTCAGTTGCATTTGTATAGGCGCAACATATTGATAACTAGTCATTGGGACAGATGTGGAAGCCAGGGGTGGTTGTGCCATGGAGTTAGAGGGCACAAATTGAATAGGGGCCACCAAAGGTGGTTGAGGGGTGGCAACACTTGTTTAAGGGTAGGTAGTTACTCTTGTGTTGATGGGGGCAAGAGTAGGCGGGATGGAGACAAATAGATTTTGGGAAGGGATAGAATTTTGTTGAATAGTCTGCGGTTGAGGGGGGGCCGAAACCCCAATGGAAGTGGGCCCAGAGATAGAAGGAGAAGCCACACTTTGAAGGTTAGTCATATTCAGGTTGATGGTCAAAGCAAAGGCTAGAGTGGTCATGGGTTGGGTAGCGGACGCTATCGATATCATTGTCACTTCAGTTAAGGAGGTTGGCATCCCATAAATTGGGTTGCCTAAAGAGTCTCGCGTTTGGCTTCGCATGAGATAGTGTTGAAGGACCTTAATGTTGAGGTCAAGGAACCTTTTGAAATCTTGATCCCCTTTCAGAACAATAGATGGTTGGGTCGGGGTTGGTCGAGGAGGAGTTCATTTAGTCTCTGAATGATACTCCATTAAAGGACTAGTCATGGAAGGCAAAGGTAGAAGTGGTTGTTACCTTGCTTGGTCAAAAAGAGTTCTGGTTTGACTACATGTCAAAACCATTCAAGGTAAGAGGGGTCAAGTTTTAGAAACTATGTTTTTTCAATTTTAGAAAACTAGAATGGGTGTTGGACAGCAAGAAAGTCGGGTTTTAAGCTTGTTGTTTGAGAAGAAAGTTTAGACAGTGACCGATGTCAGTAGAAAAATTGATGTCGGTGAAAGAGTCACCGATGTTAGTTAGATAACTGATGCCAGGAAAAAGGTTGCCGATGTCGATGGTAAAACCGATGTCGATGACTGTGTTTGCCAGAAACTCAAAAAATTTGAAAGTTTTTGGAAAAGAATAAAACATCCTCACTAGCTCAAAAAACCAGATAGAAATAGAAAAATAGATGAAGACAGGGAGACCCTAAGCATTAAATCCTAAGAATCAACTTTTAGAATCATGTTGGCTTATGCCTTAAAGTGTGTTTGGGAGGTTGGCTTATAGAACGGGTCCTAGAAGAGGTAGTCTATGGTTGGTTTTGGGTTAGTTTCGGTGCTCAAGAGTCTATGTTAGGTTCCGTACTTGGCCTGGTGCTAAGGAGCAAGCTCCCCTCACTTCACGAGCCCAGTGATAAGCTAGTCTCGCTTAGCCAGTATATACTTCCCCTAGAGATTATCCTCTACCAGAGAATAGAGTGGGCTTTCCCCTTGGTAGTGAAGTCCAAGTGGGATTGTTGGGATGGGTAAGGTATCCACTAGGTGATGAAATCCTAGTCGGGCCTTGTCTCAGGTATGTTAAGATGTTTGATTTGTGCAAGTGGTTTGGATGTGTAACATAAGTGGCCTACAATTAATTCATGATGCATTTTTAATTACTAGATGTGTGGACTGGGTATGCATTCAAGAAGAAATGAAATGCAATGTATTTTAAGCCCAAATTGAAATGTGTGTTCAGATGTAGACAAGTTGAGAAAAGGTTGAAGAGTATGAATATGACTAGTCTAAGATGCAAAAAAGAAAGAAGGGTTCTTTTTAACCTCGCTAATGGTGTCCTTTGGAAGAGATAGAAAAAAGAAAGATGCAAAGAGAGACCTAATGCACCTATATGAAAATTAAGAAAAGAACCCAAGGAAGACCCTAGGGTCCCACCAGGCATGCCAGAATGTTTCTATCAAATTTTTGCTTTCACATTCAAAAGAAATAAGAAACTAAAGGAAATGGTCTAGGGTTAGATGTTACCCAGATGAGGTCTGTGCACCGTTATCCAGACATTGAGAGAACTCCTCTTTGGTTGTGGAGGATGACACCTACAGAAGAAAGAGACTTGAACAAGAAAATTGTTAGATAGGTAGATGGTGGGCTGCCAAGCAAAAGCTTGATCCCAGAAGTGTGAAGACTTCCTTGAGGGATGACAACCCACTAGTTTGATAAAAAGAATATCTGATAAAAGAAAGAAATGGTGAAAGACTAAACAAAAGAAATAAAGATAAAGCTTACATGTATTTTGTTGTCAGTCTTCCATAATCATTGACGTTGGTTAGTCTGTCGGCGTCGGTTTGTCAAGTCTGCCAACGTCAGTGGAGGTAGTGGTCGATGTCAGTCAGGACAATGGTCTTGGACAGGGTCTGGATGGGTCTATAGTCTACAGAATGGTATGAGAGTCTTTTTGAAGGTTTGTACAGGACTGCAGGGCAGAGAGTATGGTCTAAAAAAGGTATCAGATAGAAGATAGAGGCAACAAGGAGATAAGGGTGAGAGAAGGCTCCCAGAGAATAGGTTGGGTTGTGATTTGGTTGACAATCTAGTTGATGATGTTAAGAAGAAGTAGTAACTAGAAAACTAATTACTAACATAGTCTAAATAATTAAAATGAAAACACAAAAGAAATACTTACCTGTGGCTTGATGAAGAAAGAGTGTAGCAGAATGGTTGTTGATGCAAAAGACTTCCTACAATGTGAGCTCCTATAGCCTGTGGTGCTTGTTGTGTGCCTACGAGAGAGAGAAAGAGGTTGGATTGAAATATTGGTGGATTGAAATATTGGTAGATTGGCGGATTGGAAATATTAAAGATTAGATTATTGAAGATCCTGCATTCGGGGTGCTGAACATAGTTTTGAAGGAAATCGATGTTGGTAATACCACCAACGTCAACTGACTACTAACTGATGTCAGCAGTCAAAGAATAGGAAAAAAGGCTATGTCTATTCTTTCTTCTGCCAAGGTCAATTGGTCATGGAAAAATAGTCGAAGGTGGGTTAAATGAGATGAGAGGATGAGTGGGAGAATGAAATGGGGTCTTAAGTCATTTAAGACTTGGCATGGGGTAGTGGAGGGCATCCAAGGAGAGGTATACTAGGAGGGGTGAGGTGTCATGAGAGAGAGAGAGAGAATTATTAATTTAAAATAGATAATTATTTTAAATTAATAAGACATAGGTTAGGCATGGTTAGAAGTGGAAAGGGACCAAGGGGACCAAGGGGGAGTCAACCAAGGAGTAGACATGATTTCGGTGTCTACACTATGACACATTTTTTCTCCCAGGGGGAGACTCTTAGGTAAGATCCACACTTAGAATTTTGTTTATGTATTGGGATGGTGTTAGACAAAGGGGAAGGCATGAAATTAAGGCAGCCATATAGAGACTATTCGAGTAAGAAGGCATATGATACTTCCATTTATTATTGGGTATGTATGTGTAAACCCTAGAATAAATTTAATGGATGAACTAAGTGTTAAAGGGATACATTTATTTATGCATAAATTAAATCCTTATTTAAATGGATGATCATAAATTTAAATGGTAGATTCCATACTCATATGGCTCATTACTTCATCCACTAAAATTATGGCCTTGTTATGAACTTGAATGGGATGTTCACACCATTATAGGGCTAAAATTTTAAACCTTGGATCGATGGCCTATTACCTAAAATCACATGGTTAGTGTAGACATCCAATTCCTAACACCATTGTGTTGAAATTTTCAATCTTATTCAAAAATTGTTAAAATGCATAATTTAGGCCAAAATCACTTAAACGTGCTAAATGGTTCAATCTTGTCATATACAAGTGCCATTTAGTCTAATTTATCCCTAAATAGGGAAATTAATTTTTTGTGATTATTAACTTTGATCAAATAATTTTGAGTCAAAATAATGAAACTGCATTTTCATGCTCTAGATCACTCTTGTCTTATAATTCTAAAGCACACAACACATGCATGTGTTATTTTGTGTTGATGATGTCCTAAATGGGATGATGATCTATACATAACTAACATCACCTTCTAATTCTCCTCTATTCAAATTACAACCCAGTAATATGAATTTTTGAGTAGTTTGATTAATGAAGTACAACCAATTTCCAAAGAATTACTTAAAAATTGATTAATCTTACTTAGGCAAATTAAACCAAATTATGAGCTTAAGTAATAATTCCATGTAAGTTATTGAATTTTTATTAATTGTAAATTGATTCCTATTAACTGCATCATCAAGTGAGGTCATTTATGGGGTGGCATCCATAAGCCATAAATGTAACAAATATCAAGAATATGGATTCCCATGCCTCTTTAATGCCCCTTCTTCCAAAATATTTATGAGGATAATTATGAATATTATTTACATAATTGGATTAATTCATGGTCACACATCTTGATCTTAATATGGAAGGTCATGGTTGATCCTAATCAATTTAGAAAGTCTATTAATAGGAGGGTCAAGACCACTTTGATTAAGCTTCATTTGTGTAAACTTATAATACAAGATTCTCTCTACAAGCCATTTGAGTGTAGTTTGGTGATGATTTATTTATAATATAATAGATTCAATGATATGCATAATATTGATTTTCATATCATGAGCCTAATTTATTTGGTGTTTTTGAGATGGTGGAGGACTTTACCTTACATCATTTTTGAATACTTGATCACAAAATCAAGGGTAAAATCATGTTTTGAGTAGCATTTGTATGATGGGATGATCTTGGGAAGGTAATGTGTATGTTCTTTCTTTCATTTTATCTTAGTTATCATTTATAACACCTTGTTGAATAGGTTGGCTTATTTTTTTAGTTATTTATTCATTTTTCTTGGTTTTCTTGACTAATGCTTGATCTAACCATCTATGTAATCCATCTCTACATCTTAGCATGCCCAGTGGGACCATGTAACCCATTCAAGCAAGGAAGACACTTTGGTAATCTTATATTTCATTAAAAGTCTTTAAAAATCCTTAACAATCAATATTTAGCTTCATTTTTCCATGTTTTTGATGTTTTTTATTGATACATAGGTCACATAGTGACTGATATTGGTTCTATGTAATCGGCATTGACATTCAAGCAAGGAAGACACTTTGGTAATCTTATATTTCATTAAAAGTCTTTAAAAATCCTTAACAATCAATATTTAGCTTCATTTTTCCATGTTTTTGATGTTTTTTATTGATACATAGGTCACATAGTGACCGATATTGGTTCTATGTAATCGGCATTGATCAGGAATAACTGACATTGATTAGGTTGTAAGGAAAAACACAATTAAAAATTCACATGTTAGAGCTTTATTCAAATTTTTAGTTGTCAATTTGAGTTTATAAGTATCTATTTGAACATTATTTTCTTGATCCATAAGTTTATTTTAGATATTTTATCGTAACTTAGGCTAACAAAAGTTTTTTGTCAAAATATTTTTCCTAAGGGTTCACAAGTGACCATTATCAGTGGTTTTTGATTGGTATTAGTTCTTTATGCCTGACATCGGTCTTGCTACAACCAACATCAGTCACTATTGACTGACATCAGTCTTTATGTGTAAAAAATAGAGAACCTGGGAGCTAGTTTATAAAACTTTCTTGTTTCATTATCAATTGTGTTTCAAAGTAGGGGGAACTCTCTAATCTTCTAGGATCTACATGGAAAAGTGAACAAAATTTGAGCATGATTTAAGTCTTGAACCTTCCCTTTCATGTTAAATAGGAAATTATATGGTTTGTTTAATTATTTTGTAAGTTTTTTTAAAGATTTTGCAAACTAAGGCCAAGGGGCCAAGAATTTCAATCAACATTTCAATTTAGTGCTTAAAATTTACACTCACTTACATTTTAAGATTTTCAAAAGCGTGTTGTTTTATGCAAAATCATCTATTGCTTTTTTATTCTTTGAGAAAAATGAAAAGTGCGTGTATGCTCTCCACCCATCCCATTTAGGGAACTTGGGCGACCAAAAGTGCCTTTTTATTATAATTTTGGCTCTATCCAAGGCATGGAAAGGAAGATGTCTAGGCTCTCCCCAAAACCTATATGGTTTGGTTGATCTAAAAATAACCTCTAAAGCCTTTTCACTTAGTTTTATTATATGAAATTTGGCTTTTGCGAGGGAGTTCATAGCCTCTTCACAAGTTCATTAGGGAAAATTTGACCTAGGGTTTCATCTCCTAGCATTATCTTCAACCCCACTCCATCGTGGGGTGTATAAATTGAGGCTAACCTATTAGGATGTTTGATTGAGAGATTAAGTAAACTTAGTTAGTGGTAGTTGAGCTCAAATCATATGATTAATCAAGACATTATATTACACTGAGCAATTGATGGATGCAGTGGTTATGAAAAGGATAAGACCTTTTCATAATAAGATAATTGATGTAGATCTAATTGACATGTTGCATCTCTAACATTATCCATGTTTTGGACCATCTAGATGGTCAAAAATTTAAGTTTATAATAACCCCACTTGACACAGAGTATTGTTAATGAAGCATGAGTATCTCAAAGGTACAAGTCGCCATACAATCTCTTGGGAGAAGAGGGTGTGAAATACCCTAGCACTTCATGCACTTTTATTTTTGGATTAACAATTAAAATCCTCCCAAGAGCACATATATAGATGGATTTCAATAATACGATGCAACCTTGTTAGTTTAGGTCTTAGGAAAATTTACTTAGTTATATTTTTCTTTTACTTTACTTGGTCATTGATCTGAGTCTAAAACTTGTTTGTAAATAACACATCTATTGTCCACCATTTCTTGAACGAGGATGTGTTACACTGGTCAAATCCAAATCATCTTTACCTTGTTCAAAACCTCATCTTAAACATTTATGTTTGTATTGTCTAAAAAATTCAATTATGCTACCCATTTGAGTTTAAACCATTTTCCAAAAATATTTAAGTCCTTCATTGATATTCAAATTTGAAGTTGCACCTTTCTAAGTTCTAGGTTAATGTGCTAATTAGTTTTCTACTTGCATTTAACTTGAGTTAACTTGGGTTTAATTTCCCTTTTGTATTGAAGGCCATTTATATATTCATCATCATCTAATCATTGTGAACTTATGTCATCTAGTGTATCGCTCACACTCTAAGTTCTAGAACATATTTTATTCTACCTCATATTACCATGTGGTGGCATTGTGTTGCCCATTTGGTTCTAGTTTTATAGTTAGGAATTATTGCATATTTTCACATCTTTAGTTTCTTGGTTTGCCTTATCACCTTCCTAATCCAAAGGGATTTCTTCTAATTTCCTAGTAGCAACTCATTGAAGTTTAACAAGATTTTATGGTATTGACATATCTCTAAGCCTATGTTTGGTGTACTAGTTTATACTTAGGTATTTGATTTATCATACAATCTTCTAATTTGTATGATTTCAACCCTACCCAAGTTGATTAAATTCATGATAACATTCTTATAATTATGTGGTACTATGCCATGTCCTTTTTATTATAGACTCTTTGTTACCTTGTCATTTGTTTAGAGAAGATCAAAACACATACCTTATTTAAACATTTGAAAAATATTTTCCAAATCTTTCCAAATGTAGAGAACACATATTTTAGACATGACTCAAGGGTACACCCATATTGGGGTCTCTTAAAGCCCTAACTATGATGAATATCACTTTTATGATGGTCAAGACAATTCTATGGTCTTTGAAGACATTCCCACAACTATAGGATCCAAGGAAGATATTCAGAATATCAACCCCAAGAGAAAAAGGATATATCACTCCTAAGGTTGATTGAATTTGGTGTTAGGCTACCCTCAGAATTTCTTATGGAATAATTACATACTTTGGTTAAATAAGGAGAGAAATAGTGAGAACAATCCTTCATGAGAATTTTTAAACCAAATATACCTTAATCTAGTAAAGGAAAGGAAATACTTATAGAGTCAAAACCAAATGATCAATATCTTGTCAATAAGATCAATAAGATAATTTAATGATATGTAGACCAACTTATCATAGACTGGATAGACTCTTTAGTTGTTACTTCAATCCATGATGATGCTTCCAAAGAATAAGGGAATGTGGCTGAACCAATGCAAAATCTAGTTGAGAACATAACAACAATAGATCAATATGTCTCAATCAAATAACTTAAATCCCAAGAGGTTATGTAACATGCTTTTCTAGACATGGAGCATATATTTTTCAATCATCAAGAACCTCTTGTTCCTTTACAAAACCAAAGACCAAAATATTTAGTACATATTAAAGAAATCATACAAAATAATTTGGCTATTTCATATCAAACAACACATACTTTGGTGAATAGACCATGGACTCTAAAAAATAAAAATAACATGTATAATTCAAGGTAGTATATTCCAAGGAATCAATGGCCCACTTACTTGACTCAAGGAGTGAACCAAAATAAAGTCATAGACCGTAGGGTGTATATTCCTACCAAATCCATGTAATAGGGGAACATACCACCCCAATATAATTATGTTCCACCCATGAATGTACCAAACATACAAGAGTGTAATTCCATGAAAGATATTGTGTCACAATTAGAAACAAGAAATAGAATCAAGAAATACAAATTCAATGAGATGTGTCCATATCCATTTGATTTGAGTATTCTCCAAGTCCCCTTTACATCACATTTTGAGGTACCCAAATTGAAAACATACAAAGGAAAGGGTGATCCTCATGAACACATTCAAAAATTATTTGTGTTATACCAAGAGGTAACTTATAGTAGCATTTTCTTCAATTATTTCCATGAAGTTTAGCAGGACAAGCTCTAGATTGGATACTTAAGTTACCAAAAGGATCAATTGTGGATTGGAATGATTTATCTAAAAATTTCCTCTACCATTTCTCATACAACATTGAGAATGAACTGACTAGTGTTGACTTGTGTAAAGCCAAACAACATGATGGATAAAGCTTTGTGGCATATCTACAAAGGTGGAGAGTATTAACTAGTCACTTTCAACATAATTTGCTAGATAAATAGTTGGAAAACATTTTTTTATAGAATTTACACCCTAAGGTAGTGTAGAATATATGGGTTACTTGTGTGAACACATTTGAATAAATAATTTACAAATGGGTAATATTAAGAAGGTTCTTATTTAAAAACACCTTTTTAATATTTACGCATATGGTCAAACATCAAATCAAACCCAATAACCTATTCAAATGGTTACACAAAAGAAACCTAATCATTTTAATAAGAATAAGAACATGGTAGGTAATGGAGTAACTAAAAAAAGATATGTATTAATGTTGTAGGCCCTAACATCTCTAAATTTACAACTAGCTCCCCCTAATCCACTAGCCAATTTGCAAAGACTTCCTCCACGAAGGATATTTCATAATCAATTTAGAGTCCTTATCGAATTGGGAGAGCCTATTAAGGAAATATTCCAAAAGCTCATAGAAGCTAACCCAATTGTATGGCATGTACCAAGACCATTTCTTATAGATCAACTAAAACCTGATTGGTATAAGGAAAATGAATTTTGTAACTTCTATCATGTTGTTGGTCATGGTGCCTATCATTACATCCAATTATGAAACCTTATTAAATATTTTATCAAGAGTGGTGAAGTTGATATCAAGATTGATCCATAGGGCACTAATCATAATATAATAATCTACCAAGATCTATTTCCTTGACATAATTAAAACCCACTAAGGAATAATTAGAACCAAGGACATAATCAATGGCAGAATCAAAACTAAAATCACGGTCAAAATCATAACCAACATGGTCATAATACCCATAATAACAACTTGGGTTACAATAACATGCCTTATGACTATAAAAACACTATTGGATGTATTTTTTCTACCCACATTACCACTATCACTATTAAATATTGTGAACCATCCTATACTCCTCATAGTATTGGATCCATTTTTATAGGGTTAACACCCTCTCCTTCTAGTAATTCCAGGTTGAGTTCACATAATTATATTGTTACTCTTTTTATATGGGTTACTATTTATAGACATCATCCTTCCTCTAATTATAATTCCATCATCTTCTAATTATAATGTCTCTTTTTCACCTCTAGATTGCACAATCGCAACTAGATACTCATAAGTTACTCTTTAAGGCCCTTTTACCTCTTCTTCGACTAATCCCAATATGAGCATTATGCCTTTGGATCCAAAATTGAATACAATGCCAGCCAAGTCTAATCCATCTTGTCTTAATGTTGAAAAGTTTAATATTCCTATCAAACCAAATAAGTAAAACTCCTACTCAAATTTCCATTTTGGATCTCTTTTGTATGTCTGAAGTCCATAGAAATATTTTGAATAACTTTTTATAGTAATCCACTATTCCCAAAGATATTAATCTTGAATAGTTATAAACACTATTTAGACACGTATCTTCATTTTGATAGCTCATGTTTGATCAAAAGGGCATGTCTATACTAGGTCCAAGCCATAATAACCCATTGTATATTGAGGTCATCATTGAAAACCATAAGATCAAGTAGGTTCTTATAGACAATGGTTTAGGGTTGAACATAGTGTCGGTCAAACTAGTACAAAGATTCAGATACACTTTAAAAGACACTCAACTGAAGATGACTACCATAAAGGCTTATGATAATACTGAGAGGGAGTCTTTTGGTACCATTTATTTGTTGATAATTATTGGGTTTATTTCCCATCACACATTAATTCATATTGTGGATATTGAATTGAATTATAACATACTTCTTAGTCATCCTTGGATCCATGTATAGGCCATTCTATCTACCTTGCATCAATTCCTTAAGTTTCCCCATGATAGGATTTAGGTTACTATTCCTACCAATCTACAATCTTATTAGTATTGCAAACATCTAGAGGCTGAGTTTTGTAATTATAAATATTATCCTAGTTCTAAATTTTTTACAAAGAAGATTACAAAAATAGCTTCACATCCACCAAAATCCAATTATATCAACCCTAATAACCTTGCATCCACTTCATCTAATCCATTTCTTATAACTCTTGCAAAATATATTATCATAGAATAAATGGAAATTTCCATGTACCATCTTAAGAATGCCTTCCATGCTGCTAAGTTGTTGAAGTATCCTAAAACATTTGGTAAACTCAAACCATCCAAAAGGCCTAATAGACCCAACTTGATATAGAAACTAAAGAAAGAATAATGAAAACCATTTGTGGTATTTGTACATACTACTTTGCCAAAATAGGATTTAAAGGCTTTCATAGAAGGAGACTAGTTATATTCTAATGGTATTATTGATTATTTCTAAAATCCAAAATATCCTATCCCTAATCAGATTATGGATAATTTTTATTATATATTAAAAGGCTTGGCCCATGAGTGCAAGGAATCCTATAACCTTTATCATCTATAGTTCCTAATTTAAATCATGGTCTTAGATTTATACCACTTAAGGGTGACCTGATGACTTTCAATAGTGATTCTTTTGAATTGACTAGTGATGAGACTCCTGGTAGTGGTGTAGCATCCCATTATATCCTTTTCAATGAGCTTATTTACTTAGATTTATTTGATCAAAATTTCATTATGACCTTAACACTTCATTATTCCCTATGCCTTTACCATCCCAAACTCATTGATTGAGACCAGAAAAATTTGTTCATACACCTTGATGAGTTTTAGAATGAAGAATCAATTGAAAAATACATAGGCCAAGAGATGGATTATCCATTGGTGATCATAAATAAGGTTTTTATTTTTCATTAGATCCTTCTACCTACTTTGGAGAGCATGCAAACTTTCTTGGTCATAATAAAGATAAAACATTGATATCTTCAAGTGAAAACCTCTTTGAGGCACTCATTGATCAGGGAAAAAGTAAAGAAAAAGACAAGTCCTTAAGGGAGAAACTATTTTAGGAGCTCTTGGATGGAAAATATTGATCATCCCTAAAGGATGCCCAAGGTCCATCAAGTCCTAGTTCCATAGCTAGTACTAGCATCAAGTCAGAACAACAAGTTTTTGAGCATCCATCTCTTGAGTTTCTTGAGATATTTACTAGTTATCCATTACCTAATTTGGTGGATTTAGATTCATCATATTATCCAAATATTTTTTAGGAACACCAAGAAATCATAGCATAACAAGATGATCATGATCACACATTGCCTACTATTCTTGAAGATGGATCTACACTTCTTTTATAAAACATAATTTAAGTGATGTTAAGAATATAAGATGATCCCAAAATTGTTTATCTTGGAGCTTCCCATACTCAAGTAGAATGTGAACACATTATATCCATTTTAATGTATTTTATTAATATTTTTGCATGTTCATATTTAGATATGCTAGGATTAAACCATCACTTGGTTGTGCATTACCTTCTTATTCATCTAGATGCCAAGCCAATTAAATAGAAATTGAGAAAGATGCATCCATAGATCACTCTTTTATAAAATCCAAATTGGAAAAGTTATTAAGAGTAGGCTTCATTAGACCCCTGGACTATTCTTGATGGATATCAAACATAGTTTCAGTTAGAAAAAATCCACAAGGTATACATACTTTTATAGATTTCAGAGATATCAACAAAGCATGCCCAAAATGTGATTTTCATCTGCTCAACATTGACATGATTATCTATTCTACTGCTAGGTATGATATGTTATCCCTCATGAATGGATTTTATAAATACAATTAGATCAAGATAACCCAAGAAAATAAAAACAATGGGGAACATTTTGTTACCAAGTCATGCCATTTGGCTTGAATAATGCTAGAGACACATATCACTATGCCATGACTATCATCTTCCATGACATGATACATGATATTGTTGAGGATTATGCTAATGACATACTAGAATAATCAAGAACATGTGTTGGACATCATGATGTCTATGAAGAAGATTTGAGAGGCTTCATGAGTATAAAGTTTGCCTGAATCCTAAGAAGTATGCATTTAGCATCAATTTAGGGAAATTACTAGGGTTTATTATATCACAAATAGGGATCAAATTGACCCTACTATGGTCAAGGATATTACTAAAATGCCTCTAGCTTCGAATCTTAAATAGTTCTGAAGCTTGCAAGGAAAGATCTAATCTATCCATAAGTTCATTTCTCAACTAGCAAATAAGTACCACCCATTTACATGTCTCTTTAAGAAAGGGGTCATGTTTCAATGCGATGAAAATTGTTAGTTAGCATTTGTGAATATCAAGACATATTTGGCTAACTTGCCAGTTTTGAGATTGCCAACACATGGACAACCATTAATTTTTCACATTTTAGAAACTAAGCATGCACTAAGGGCACTTTTGGCCTAACATGATGATCAAGGTAAATAACATGAAATTTATTATTTAATTCACACACTGGTGGCTTATGAACACAATTATATGCCTATTGAGATTGCATGTTTAGCTATGGTCTTTGCTTCCCAAAAGTTACAACACTATATGCTAGGCAATAAAATAATTATCATCACTAATGTAGGTCCTCTAAAAAATTTATTATCCAAAGTAACTCTCATAAGATGTACGGCTAAATGGGTCATGCTCTTAACCAAGTTTAATGTTGAATATCATAATAAAAAAATCTGTAAAAGGATAGGTTATTGCTAATCAACTTGTAAAATCCCCTATTATAGATGTTCGACCACTTAGATTTGAATTTTCAGATGATTCTATTATTATAGTGGAAGAAGTGCAACATGAACATGAATAATAGATACTATAATTTTATTAATCCTTCACTTCTAAAGGATCTAGATCTATCATATTATTTATTACACTACAAGGGGATATGATTCCCAAAGTGTTCCACATCAATTTTAATTGTACCAAAAATATGGTTGAGTATGAGGAAATTATAGCAAGACTATTTCTTTCCATACAATAAGATATTTAACATTTAATGGTTTATGATGATTCCTAATTGATTATCAATTAGAACACTAATCAGTATAAAACTATATATAACAAGCTTGTACCATACATATAGATCATGGATAATCTCAAAGTTCATTTTAAATCTCTGCAGTTTGAACAAGTACTAAGGGCCAAAAACAAATATGTTGATGAAATGGCAATAATTAGGTCTATGATACATATTGATATCAGTGCTAAAGAGTATCAATTTTTGATTGAAAATATTCTATAGCTTGATCATATTATGCTAGATTCAGAAAGGGTATGTGCCATTGCTAATCCCAATCCCCTAACTGAACTACCTTAGTATCAAGATTTTTATAATTATTTCCATGATCACATTTTTCCACATAACCTATCCAATAATTTATAAAAATTATTCCTTCATCATCTAGATTATTCTAACCTCCTTGGAAACATGCTTTATTGCAAAGGCTATGATGGAATGCTACTTTATTATTTATCTTCAGGAAAATCCAAGCTAGCAATAAAGGAGGTTCATGAAGGAATGTGTGGGCCCCATACCAATGGTGTAGTCTTAGCTAAAAATCTCCTTATAATAGGTTATTATTGGCCAAAAATGGAGACAAATACTTTTAATTATGTAAATAAGTGTGTTCCTTATCAACAATATGGAAATTTGATACATGTACCTTCCTTTAAACTACAACCGATCACAATACCATGGTCATTTTTTACTTAGGGCCTTGATCTCATTGGTAAAATAAACCCAACATCTTCAGATGGACATAAACACATTTTAACTACTACTGAGTATTTTACTAAGTGTATTGAGGTCATTATTCTTACTTAAATCATTGAGAAGTAGATAGCCAAATTCATTCATTACCATGTCATCTATCGATATGGCATTCTAACATGCATTATATCTGATAATGGCAGATCCTTTGTTAATAGATATGTTAAAGGCCTTTATGAAAAATTTGAAATCAAGCATAAGAAATCCACACCATATAACTTGTAAGGAAATGGATAAACTGAGGCATCAAATAAGACCATTATAGCCATTTAAAGGAATATTGTCAATGATGTTAGCCGTAATTGGCACCTTTAAATATTTCTTACCCTTTGGGCTTATCAAACTAGTCACTGAACCCCTATAAGAGCCACTCCATACTCCCTTATTTATGGAACAAAATCTATTATCCCAATTAATATTGAGTTGCCTTTATTGTGAGTATCTTTGGAACATATTAAATATGACAAGGAATATAGAGTCTCAAGGTTACAAGAGATAGAACTTATTAATGGTAAGCATTTAGATTCCCTAGAAACCCTGTAGGCCTATTATAAAAAATTATAGATAAGGTAAAACAAGTTCTTTTTCCCTCAAGAGTTTGAGATCGGTGATTTGGTCTTGAAAGGTAACTAGAAGAACATAAATGTTTAATGGAAGAAAAAGGGTAAGTTCTAACCTAATTGGTCGAGACCATATGTTATCATGGAATACTATGGATTAATGACAATTAGATTGGATACTCTAAATGGTGAATAAATTCTAGATCCCATGAACATTATGCATTTTAATAGGTTCTATGCTTGACAACATTGAACCATTGTCTATAAGACCCCTTACTTGGGGGCAACTTGTGCTAAAGTATTTTATCTTACCATTATATAGTGGATGATCCCACGTTGGACTATATTATTTATTTTGACCTACCCTAGACCATTATTTTGAGCACCATATTATTTTAATGGCTCTAAAAAATGAGAGATTTGGAATGTTGACACTCTAAACACATTTTATCCCACCCTGAACCATCTTCTTTTGGACCATATTCATTATGGGTTATTCTTTTTTAGAACCACATTCTTTTCATGTCTTGGGTTGTTATAACCTGAACATATTTTATCCCTTGACCAATTATGATCTTGATTATGACTCATAGGCACTATGGACATAGTAATTACCAATTCTACAAAGAATATCAGTAGGAATAATATTTTGTAGTTTCTTCTACAAAGAAGTGAACATGGATATTGTAGCATATGGTTTTTACATGATGTATAGTTCTTCATAGTTTTCTATTATTATATATTATTTTATTATTATGTTCTTGTTTGGTAGTCATTATTTCCTTAACAAGGCCTCATTCTCTCCATTTTAAAAGCATGAGTCATTACATTAAAATTTAGTTATTATTGAAATTCCTATTCTTGGACATGAGTCTCCTTTATTAGTTAGCTCCATGATCTACTGTTTATATCCATGAGTGTTAATGTAGTTAGATTAGTTGTTATTAGGACTTATACTCTTAGAAAAGCATATCTTTGATTATTTGATTCCCTTTATATATATTTTATCCTAAAAACATTAGAAAATTATCCATAAGAGAAAAAAATATTGTCTTGCACTTTTGTACATTCTGATTCCATGCTCTTGTCATTTTGCAAGACCAATCTCATCTTCCCATTTCTTCTACAACATGAATCAAGTTTTTCTAGTCATCACCTTTTCTACTATCCCACTTCCTGGGAGAACTAAATTTAGTTTGAAGTTCATATTAGACCTCATTTACATAGAACTATGCAGGAATCATCCGCTTGTCTTGTATATCTAGAGGCAGCTCATCCATCCCCTTCCTTTTCTTCTTTTTCCCTATTTTTCTTCTGCATTGTTTCCCCATCACTAAGAAGCAACTTTGTGTCCTTGTTCTTTTTATGTTGCATAAATTAATGCATCTATTACACATACATGAATAATTATTTTCAACCCACACTAACTCTTGTTTGTGTGTGTTTAGCTAATTTTTATTGATGTTTTGTTGTGCTTTCTTGCTTCTTCATTTATTTCTTGTTCTTTCATTTGGTTGTTTCCTCTTGTTTCTTCTTGGTCTTTTGTTTTGATATTTTGTCTTATTATTTTATTTTATTTTTAAAGTACATATTGATGGTTTACATGGATCTTGATTATTCATATCTTTATCTCATGTTATTAAGTTATTCTTGATTTGTTTTTAAACATTCTTGTTCATACTTGAGTCCTAATTATTCATATCTTGATTTTAAGTTGGGTTCATTTATGTTTTTCATTTTCTTTGTTTTTTTTTTGTTTCTATTTAAATGTAATTGGTTTTAACTCTAGTATTGGTAGTTATTATGATTACCCTTAGTTATAAATACTCACATTTGAACTGGCTCAGTGCAATTGAAATTCAATGTCATTCTAAGTTATTCATACTTATGATGCATAGTTTCATTTTGATATATCAATCACTATGTGCTTTGGGTCCAACTCTCAACATCAATTTAACACTAGTAATCAACTTTCAAGAACACCAATGAAACTAGGTACCAATAGCTTATCATGCACCTGACTCTATGCAAGACATGTATCTCTTGGCATACATCATGAGTCTAATTGAATAACTATTAGTTTTCTTCATCCCTCATTCTATTCTTTCCCATTTTTGGGTGAACTACATTAGCTTGAGGTCCATCAAGATAATGTAAGCAATATTTGGATACATGATGTATCTCAGGTTAGTTTGACCATCTTTATTCTTATTTTTATCTATTTCATCACTTTGTGCATCTTCATATGCTTGATTTTTTTATGGTTTATACAGTCATTAAACCATTGCATACATGTTTATGCCCACTCATATTTAATATATGTCATAGGTTATATCATTTATATTTTTCTTGCCAATTTACCTTACAAGGTCACAACATTTGAACAAATCACAAATTTAAATTTGTCTATACAAGGGCAAACCATTCTTTATCAGTGATAAAAAATAGCCCTACTAGGGTAAAATTACTTTATCTACCTATAAAATATACTCTAAGGGAGCACATTATTATTTCCTTTCTCTAAAGGAATGCTTCTCCTTTTTCTTCTAATTCCAATCTTTATGGAATTTCGCCCTCATTATATCAATATTTTAGTGTGAAACTTGTCTCAAGATTGATCATTTCATAATAGTGCAACTTGTACCCTGGCTTTAGGTGTGTTCAAAGTGTCACTTATATTTTTAGATTATATCCTTCCCATTACCCCCATCCTTGGGGCCCATTATATTCTAATTATATTTTGATCACTAATGGAATTAATGCGTTCTAGCATTAGCACATCTAGATTTAATCTATTCCATAGGGTAATCTCACATTCTCTCTTTTTTCGAGAGTCCATCCTAGTATGTCCTCTTGAGGGGTCATCATAAATTATTCCCAATCTATTATTGACAAATCTTTTCTTTGAAAAGGCATTACTTTTCCTAAATTTCTTACTACACCTTCTCAAATAAGGGCAAAATATAGATATCTAATTCCTAACACCATTGTGTTGAAATTGTGAATCTTACTCAAAATCTATGAAAATACATAATTTAGGCCAAAATCACTTAAACGTGATAAAGGGGTCAATATTCTCATTAAAAAGTGATGATTTAAGCTAATATATCCCTAAATGGGTAAATTCATTTTATGTGATTATTAACTTTGATTAAATCATTTCGATTCAAAATGATGAAAATGTATTTTAGTGCTCTAGATCACTCTTTCCTTCAAATTTAGAAGCATATGACATGTGTATGTGTTATTTTGTGTAGAAAACATCCTAAATGGGATGATGGTCTATATTAAACTAGCATTGACTTCTAATTCTTCTCTAGTCAAATTATAACCCAATAATATGATTTTCTAACTAGTTTGACTAATGAAGTGCAACTAATTTCCAAAGAATTGCTTAAATTTTGATTAATCTTACTTAGTCAAATTAAACCAAATTATGAGATTAAGAATTCCATGGAATTTATTGAATATTTATTTATTGGAAATTTATTCCTATTAATTGCATGATCAAGTGAGGTCATTTTTGGGGTGGCATCCATAAGCCATAAATGTAACAAATATCAAGATTATGGCTTCCCATGCCTATTTAATGCCCCTTCCTCTAAAACATTTATGAGGATATTTATGCATATTATTTACATAATTGGATTAATTCATGGCCACACATATTGATCTCAAAATGGATGTTCATGGTTGATCTCTATCAATTTGGAAAATATATAAATAGGGGAACTAAGACCAATTTAATTAATCTTCATTTGTGTAAACTTATAACGTAGGATTCTCTCTACAAGCCATTTAAGTCTAGTCTAATAATGCTTTATTTGTAATAGGACAGCTTCATTGATAGACATAGAATTTATTTTCATATCATGAGCCTAGTTTAGTTGGTGTTCTTAAGATGGTGAAGGAGTTTTGTCTTGCATTATTGTTGAAGACTTGAGCACCAAATCAATGGTAAAATCATGTTTTGAGCCACATTTGTGTGATGGGATGCTCTTAGGAAGGTAATGTGTATCTGTTTTGTTTCATTTGCTCTTAGTTATCATTTGTAACACCCTGTTAAATAGGTTAGCTTAGTTTGTTAGTTATTTATACATTTTTGTTGGTTTTCTTGACTAATGATTCAACTAACCATCTATGTAATCCATCTTTATAGTTAGATGCATACACAATAGTGGATTATTTTAAACATGAATTGAGTGGATGATTTAATTCACATACCTTGGATGGTTGGTTATTCACATTCATTTGGAAACATATATGTATATCCATACATGGATAAATATGTATTCTAATGGTTGAATATATATTTAGGCATGGATGGATATGTATTTGTATGGCATGTTTTCTACATGTGTAGGACTAAAATTTAAAACCCTACATGGATAGCTTCACACATTCAATGGGATGATTTTAAATAATCATATGGTTGGGATTATATATATTAGAATTGTGGCCTTTGACTTGATTGTAGCCATAAAACACATCCTCATTATACCAAGTATGAATAGGATGAGAGGTATCAAATTATATAGGAGGATTGATTTGAGGAAGGGTTATGGCTCCCTATTGTAATAGTTTTTCCAAAATGGAAGTGTATGACTCCCCGATGGGAGTGTATCATCTTTGTTTGTACCATTGTTGGAATTTCTTGGTTAGATCTTGTGAGGTCAAGGAATTAGGTCGGTTGGTGGTTATGGAAGAAGTTAATCTAATGACCACCACATTGGTGGAGCCTTTAGATTTTTGGTTAGAAAGAGAAGGTTTAGAAGAAGAGGAGTCATTTGATTTGGAATTGGAATTCTTACTACCAACTTGAATCTATCTTCATCTATAGCTCAGATCTTGAGTTTTTATGCCATTGTAAAGACTTCGTCAAATGTGAAAAAAATTTGTACTCAGAATGTGGAAGAAATGTGCTTAGCTCATTCCCTCAAGAAGAGAATAATAAGCTCAGGTTGGGGTAAAGAGAAGGAGAGTTTATTGATTAAGCCTCTCCAATGAGCAACAAAATTTGTGATAGACTCATCATCAAATTATTTAATAAAATAAAGGTCCATACTAGAAACATTTTTAGAAATGTTGACAGAGAAATAGTCTAGAAATAATTGTGCAAGTTGGGTAAATGAGAAAAGGGAATGCTAAGTTATAGAGCTATACCAATCCAGGGTACCACCCAAAAGAGACATAGGGAAGGTGTGAAGTAGTAATGCACCATCATGCCCTATTAAATAACAAACATGTCTAAATGCTCATAAATATTGTTATGGGTCCTGTTTACTCTAGAAATGAGTAAATTTGGGGATTTCCCATTGACTTGGATAAGAGTGAATAGGAACAAGAGGATGTATGGGCTCATTGCATATTTTATCATAAGATAACACATTATTTGAACCTGACATGGACGTCTCTAGACTAGACATCTTGTCCATCAACATCCTAATGAGGTCTGGAGGGGGATTAGTTTGGGAGATACCCCCTAAGTTATAGGGAGCCTGATAAGAAGTAGAGGTAGTGTATGACATAGCTTCCTATGGTTGTGTTGATGTAACATAGGGGTAGTGAGTCATAGGCTAGGGGGTGGAAATGAAAGGGGCTTGTCCTATTGGGTTAGAGACCATGCTTTGGTTAAATGTTATTATTGTAGGTTGGGTTATTGGCATGGTTATACTAGGTGAAGGGTAAGTCATAAGTCATGTAATTATAGGTATGAGAGTAGATAGGATGGGTACCAAAAATTCTAAAATGGGGTTAGACTTGATTGAAATTCTTGTGGTTATGATGGTAAGGAAGTCATAATAGGGGTTAGGTGAGACTGAGTGGTTGGCAATGCTAAACTTTGGGCAATGTTTATGGTTGGGTTATTTGTCAAAGTGGTGGTTTGAGTAACCATGGGGAACATAGTGGAGATAGCTGAAACTAAAGTTGTCTTCATTAGAGAAGTTGGCATACCATATAGTGGGTCACTTAAAGAATTGTAGGTTTGGCTCATGGCAAGATAATGCTAAAATGCTGCCACATTACGATTAATAAATATAGAAAAATCTTGATCTTACTTAGGCATAATCAAAATTTGGTTAGGGTTGGGAGTATGCTCTATATCTGAAGTATGATCCATGATAGAATCATTGACAAGAGAGGAAGGTGAAAGTGGTTTTCATCTTGTGTAATTAGCAAGAATTTTATCTTGGCTTTGCATCAATACCATGCAAGAAGAAGTATAAATAGTCTTAGAACTATGTATTAGTATAGAGTGTGTAGAAACTAGGTATGGATGTAGGTAGGTAGGTTATTTTAGCATTTTGGTTTTAGCAAACTAAAAATAACCAAATTACATAGTCACCAACATCGGTCACTTGAACAATGTTGGTAGGTTAAAGTTTGCCAATGTTAGTGGATTTAACTAATGTCAGTCACTGTGGAGTCTTGAGAGATGAAAAATACAAGGTTTCAAAAACTTAGAGGTAAAATCTAGGCAAAAAAAAGGATGCAAGAGATATGTTTAAGGAGGATGAACACTCAAAAAACTTGATATAACAGGTTATACAACCTGAGTATTATGAATAGTGTTGATTTTATAAACAATGAAAAAACTTCCTTACCAACTCAAAAATATAAAAGGCAATAGAAAAGTAGAAAAAGAATATACAACCACTAATTATTAACTCCTAGAGATTAATTTTAGTCTCATTTTGGCCTATGCCTTAATTAGATAGTGAGAGGAGAGTTTGGTTACTGTAGGTACTAGAAAGCAATCTAGAGCTAGTTTCAAGTTAGTTTTGGTGCTCAAGAGGAAGTCTATGTTAGACTAGGTACATGGCTTATTATAGGGGCTTAATCCCCACACTTCATAGACGCGAATCCAATCCAAGCCACTTATCCAAAATATACCTTTTGTCTAGAGTTTATACTCTACCAGAGAATGGAGTGGGTTCTCCCCTAGGTGGTGAAATCCAAGTAGGATAGCTAGGTAGGGTAAGGTGATCCACCAGGTGATGAAATCCTAATGGGATTTATCTAAAGTAATTTTAGATGTTTTATTTTGTGAATGTGATCTGGTAGTGTAACATTGGTATACTATGACTCATTCATATTGCTTTTAATTAACTAGGTGAGCTATTATGCAGCAAGCAAACAATGAAGTGTAATGAGATTTAAACCCAAATCTGAAGAGTTTTGATTTAAATTAAAATAATGATGAAATAGGAGAAGAGAATGAATTTCACTATCCTAATGTGCATTCAAAAAAGATATAAATAAGATATTATTTTTAACTTGTAATAAAAATGATAAGTTGCTTATAGAGGCAAAAGAAAGAGAAGAGTGGCAAGGAAGAAGAAATTTTAGTTTATTGCCTTTAAAAGAAAATAAAATGTTGAATATTTAGTTTTAAGGGAAAAGAGAGGGATAAAGTGAAAGGAATTAAATTTTCACTATAATTCACCTATATGAATGCTTAAACAAGCAATGAACCCAAGGAAAACTCCAAGGTCCCACCAGGCATGCTAGAAATGTTTCATTAAATTTTGAATCTATTTGATGTTTAAAGAGAAATAGAGATGAAGGGTAGGGATTAGAGATTAGAGAGAACCTAGATTGGTTGTGCATCATATCCAGATGATGTTGAGCACTCCTCTTTGGCTAGGGAGGACTCCCTATGAATTACAACTCACTACCACCAAAAATATTTGTTAGTAGATATATGAGTTAGATGCCAAGCTATGCGTTTATTCTTGGAAGTGTCAAACTTCCTTACGGATGACACTGCACTTTTTGAAACAAAATGGTAATAAATAACAAAATAAAATAGAGAGAGTTAGAAATAGATATTCATACCATTCCTATAGTCTAAGTTTAGTAGAGAGTGACATAGTGTGGGTAATGTGAGTTATTTGTGTTTTTGGAGGTTATTTACGTAGGCTCAGGGAGTTTAGTGGAAATACATAGTCACCAATGTTAGTTAGGCTACCAATCTTGGTAAGGAAATATGAATGATGTTGGTAGGGGAAGTAGGTTCTAAGGAAGTTGTATGATACTTTTCTAACATGGAAGGTAGATGTTGGTTAGGTTTGTTAGGTTGGGAAGAGTCATAAGGGAGTGGGTAAGACTCAAGTGGGTCTAGATAGAGGGTTGGTATGTTTGAAGTAGAGGGAAATGGGTGAAGGAGTTTTACAACTCCTTCATAGGGAGAGTTGAGATGTTCATAAAATGATAAATAGGATAACATAAAGTAATTGTAAAATGACTATTTAAAGGGATTATAAAACATAGATATATACTTAGTTGGTAAAATGGATGAACCATGAGTACTAGATAGATGGCTCTAATGAGGCATGTTGAATCAATACATGAATAGAAAATACAAGTGTGTGCTACTAGTTTAGAAGAATCCAAGCTCTATGTTGTATATCAATTCCTAATCTAGACTAATTTGTGTAGAGTAATGGTAAGCTTAGATGTATAAAGTTGAATTCCAAAGACTATATGTGAATGATTGATTTTTATGATTTATATTAACTAAATATTAGCTTGGAATTTGTATTAACCAACTTCAGTGATCCCACTGATGTCAGTCGAGGGTTGATCGACATTAGTGGCTTGAGAATATGTAAAAGGTATAATTTCAGCCTATTTTTTATTCCTTCTCTTACCAAGTGTGGTGTTCATTAGAAAAAGGTATAAATGTTAGGTTAATAAGAATGTAGTTATTTATTGAGAACAAGTCATGGGTAGTTAAGATTAGGGGACTAAGTCTTGAGGTGACTTAGAGGGTAAAAATTAGTCTTAGGATGAGGTGGCCAGGTAAGGTGGCAAAAGTAGTTTTTAATTAACTTAATTAAATATTTTCAAATTAATTAAATGTGTGAGGGGTGAAAACATGGGTTGTGAATTATAATTATTAAAATGGGATTGAGGGGGGTTTCAACACAGGGAGTTATGCATGTGTGTGACATAATTTTGGTGTCTACATTGTGAAGAAGTTTAATGACTCAGTCAAAGATATTTGATAATGTCTTCACCATGAAAGTTGAATATAATGTGGATTATAGTGAAAAAATATGTTGATAACATAGATAAGTGTTAAATCACCTTTTTCAACCCTAGTCAAGACATCAACACCTACATGTGCTTCGATCTCTAAAGCAAGTAATCAATCACCTAGATGTTGGTAAGATAGTAAGCAAAAGAGGATTGTGTTTGGTGAGGTATTTACATAGACAAGGTGAATAAAAATTATCTAAATGGATCAGATAGAGTTATATGAGGTATTAATCATTTCCTTTTAAATCTAATTATACATAAACACCTAAAATCAACTAGGTGATTGTGATGCAAACAATAAGTAGATTAAGGTTCAAAGGGATAGACAGGAGCTTGGTAAAGTGAATAATGGGGTTCAATCAAGAATAAAGTGATTCAATAATATTTGAGGGAGGTTTAAAATCACCCATAATAATATATATCATAAAAAACACAACTACAGGTCCATGCCTAAGAACACTAAATAGGCCAACACAATTAGTCAACTGAAAACTAGTCTTGAAGATTTAGGGATGGGAGGGTTACATGGAGCATGTGAATTGGTAAATGGAAAAAATAACAATCTCATGTGTATCATGAAAGTATATAAATCCTTTTTTACATGAAAAAAATAAAATGGAAATTATCTAAGCATAACAAACATAGTCTTTATAAAGAAGATCTTGCACACAGTTCTCTAACAAGTCTATTTTAGATCTCCATGTTTTTCAAAGGGTCTAAACATAGATTAAATGGTTAAAATTTCATGGAGAAAATAATTAAAATTTGAGGGATAACCTTAAATTACAAATAAAATTAAGATAATAGGGTAAGTACCCCCTTGTTTTGTCTTG